>PVHT020000439.1:3087215-3097694 GCA_004024745.2 Catagonus wagneri
AAAAAAAAAGAATCGTGCATATCCTTCTCAGGTACCAGTAGCTCAGGGTGTTTCATGACCTTGCTGTCAAGGTTTCAGGGCTGCTGTCTGATCTGACAAGGTCACACACGTGAGCAGGAGGCTATTAGACTAGCCATTTCCTAAGCCCTCCCTCAGTTTCTGGCCGTGTTGTCTTCTCTGCGGGCAGGTCAACAAGGCAGCTGATTTCCAGGATCATAAGCAAGAGATGGCGTCCAAGATAGAGACTGATTTTATAGTTTCTCCTCAGAAGTGACATGTCATCATCTTGCCATATTCTATTCATTAGAAAATAGTTTTTAGGTCCAGACAACGCTCCGCTGGAGAGAGTTGACAAGGACGTGGTTCCCCCTTTCCTGCACTGGGTTTTGCTTTTCCCCGGGGACAGCTGTCTGTGTCTCGCACATCTGCCATGACACGACTTCTTTCCTTGGTTGCCTGGAGTAAGTTGTGTGAGTGCCAGGCCTGGGCGATGTCCGCCACCCCCTCCTCTCCCAGAGAAGCCCCCACTTCCGCTGCCCCAGACTTTTGGAAGGACGGATTTGGGGGTGAGGAATCTTGAAGACTGCCCCTCTGGCCCACGCATCTCAGATGGCCTGGCCGCTCCTTGGCTGGGTGACTGAGTCCCCGGCCCCTCTGCGCCTCCAGGTTCTGCCCCTTCCTCTGATTTTTAGGGGCTGACCTGGCATCGCAGGCACTGTCGTGGTTACTCCCCGTGGAGAATCCTGAACTGTTTCTGTAAGGCCTTCTTCAAGATTCCCTTTTTTTTTTTCTTTCTTTTTAGAGCCGCACCCGTGGCATATGGAGATTCCCAGGCTAAGAGCTGAATCGGAGCCTTAGTCACTGGCCTGCTCACAGCCACAGCAACGCCAGATCTGGGCCTGTCTTCAGCCAACACCACAGCTCACAGCAACACTCGACAGAGCTGAGCTGCATCTGTCTACACCACACCTTGCAGCAACACTGGATCTTTAACCCACTGAGGGAGGCCAGGGATCGAACATGCATCCTCACGGATACCGGTCAGATTCTCAACCCACTGAGCCACAACGGGAACTTCCGGAATTCTTTCTTTTTTTATATTTCGTTCTCGTCTCTGCGGTGAGGGTCTCCGGGGTCACTGCTGGCCACTCACGAGCTCTTCTTTCCCATCAGGACTTGCAGTTTCCAGGTCTCACGCAGCTTCTGAGCTGGAGCCGGAGGGGAGCCCAGGGTACCTGAGAAGGTAGACAGACAGTCCCAGTCACAGCCAAACAGGAGGAGGAGGAGGCCTGGCCCTGGTGAGCGGGAGGTACGGGAACCGGCACGGGCTTCACTTTATACGCACAGTTTGTGCCGTGTCTCCTTGTGTGTTGATGCCGGCACCAGCAGCGAACCCCGTCCCGCTCTTCCTCCGCCGAGTCTGACGTTCCGCTGCCCCCGGGCACCTGTCAGGGCCCTCGCCCCTTTCCAGTCACCCGGCGTAGCTCTTCTTCTCCTGTTACTCCAGGCGGTGCTCTGCGGCCTGGCTGTCCTCAGCGCGTCACGAGATGTGTGTGTGTCCTTAAATTTTCCTTGAACACTCATTATTCTGTCTGGCCAGGTCCTCCTGGCTCTGGACGGACCCGTTTTCACAAGACTCAGCTGTCACGGGAGCGAGGGGCCCCGCTGGGGTGCCGTCTGCAAAGTGTGATTCAGAGTCCGCCTCCTGGCAGGGGCTCCCCTAGTGGCTCAGCGGATTACGGGCCCAACGAGTGTCCATGAGGAGGCAGTTTTGACCCCTGGCCTCGCTCAGTGGGTGTGGATCTGGTGTTGCCGCAGAGTGCTGCGTAGGTGCTCACGGAGCTCGGACCCAGCGTCGCTGTGGCTGTGCGCAGGCCGGCAGCTGCAGCTCTGATTCAGCCCCTCGCCTGGGGACCTCCGCGTGCCGCGGGCGCGGCCCTAAAACGGAAAAAAGAGAGCGTGTTCCTGCCTCTGCCGCTCCCGCTGTGCCCCGGCCGCTGTCCTGTCCTGTGAGGCTCCTTCCTTCTCGCAGTGTCGGAGGCCTGCGCCCGCAGCGGCCGCGCCCCATCCTGAGTCTGGGGCGCGCGTTGCGCCCGCGGTTACAGAGCACCCGACGGCGTGCGACGCGCATCGTTCGGGAGACTGCTCGCCGCCAGCCGAACACCTCCACCGGTGTCCCACCTCTCTCCGGCTGTGGGCGCGGCCTGCACCCTGTGGTTGCGCCTGCCGAGCACGGAGCTGCCGGGAGAGCGTCACAGACGAGAACTCCCACGGCGCGTCCTTCTGCCTGTGAGCCTCGCCCCCGAGACGCGCGTGGCCCAGTCTTGAAAGACCCCTTCGGCCCTGGCTGAGCCACGGGGGACACCATCTGGGCGACACCCGTACTCCAGAGAGTGAGTCGTTTTGGCGAGACTTCCGTGCCCGTGAAACCTTGACCAGACGCAGAAGCAGCAGAGGGGAAAATGCAGGCCTCGTGCGTGAACAGCTGCACATGCTGTGTGTCAGAGAGAGCCTTCGCCCGCAGGGACGGCGGAGAGCCACGCGGGAGTGTCGGGAGGTGCCTTTCTGCCGGCCTCACCCACAGGCCCCTCTGGGTGTCGGATTCCCGCGAGGCGAGGAAAGCGCACCCCGAGGCCATAAAGCCGTCTGCTTCTCAGCCGCCCTTGTCGGAGGGCACGGCTCCATGGTCAGCTGACTGAGGCGCCAGGTCGGGGCCAAAAGCCTTTTGCAGGTGGACGTGCCTCCCGGCACAGCGCGCGCCATCAAAATGCAGGAAGAGCGTGTGAGCCGGGGCTGGTTTCCCCCGAGGAGAGTCTCCGCAGGACCACGAGCTCCGAACCCAGGGCTGTGGGGCAGCCAGTGCCCTGCACGCAGGGGCGTTACTGCAGCGGTTCTCCAGGAGACGCTGTTCGTGAGCGGAACTCCAGCGGACCAGGCGGAGCCCCCCTGAGCCACGCGGAGGTCTCTGCGAGTGGAAGCGGTGCGGGAACGGGCTTACCCGTCGGCGAGTTGTTCGACCTCGGCGGCTCCTGCTGGAGTGAGGCCGTTTCCCACCCTAGACAAACATGCTTTGCTCTCGAAGTCACTCGTTGATCCTTCTGTGACAGCTGCTTTTTCACTCGTCACACGGGGGCCTCCCCGGAGAGGATCCCCGAGTGCAGTGACGCAGGAAAGCCTTCTTCATTCACCCCTTTTGCTCAGGACTAATAGGATCCCCATGGAGAAAACCCCTTTGAGTATAAGAATGGCAGAGAGGAGTTCCCCTCGTGGCTCAGCGGTAACGAACCGGACTAGGATCCATGAGAACGCAGGTTCGATCCCTGGCCTCGCTCAGCAGGTTAGGATCTGGCGTTGCCGTGACTGAGGTGTAGGTGGCAGACGTGGCTCGCATCCCTCGCGGCTGCGGCTGTGGCGTGGGCCGGCCGCTGTAGCTCCGATCTGGCCGCCAGCCCGGTAGCTTCCATACGCCGCAAGCGCAGCCTGCGAAAGCAGAAAAAGGACAGGAGAGAGCCCTTCATGCCGGCTCCTGCCTGACTCAAAGCATCGCACTGGGGAGAGAAGCATCGCACTGGGGAGAGACCCGCGAACACAGCGAATGTCGATGGGCCTTCTGCCTTCATTCATCCGTCCCTCGGCCTCGGAGGGTCCGTCCTGGGGAGAAACACGAGCGTAAGAGACAGGGGAGCCTTCGGCCGGTGGGCGTACCTCAGTCGACGGCAGAGAACTCACACTCCGGAAAGACCTTCTGAATGTAACTCCTGAGGAAAATCTGACCGGAAGAAACGTCTTGTCCGGCCTCTGGGAAGTTATACCAAAGAGAAAGCCCGTGACTGTCGTCGTTGTGAGAAAACCCAAGGCAGGTCATCACGTTTGTCATCTAGTCATATGGGAAACGAACTTCGCTAGAAGAATTTATAAAAGACAGAGAACTGGTGGCTATTGTGCAATTTCAGAAATCTTCAGCTCTATCTCTACTCTTAGTAAACATGAAAAAGCGGCCACAGGAATATTTTCTTTTCGTGTTCTTGGCCACACCGTTGCGCGTGCAAGTTCCTGGGCCCATGATCGAACCCGCCCTGCCCTTGCGATCTTTGCCACAGCTGCAGCAGCGCTGGCCCTGTAACCCGCTACAGCTCACGGGAACTTCCCACAGGAGCACTTAAAAAACAGAAACAGAGACGGAGAAGAAGAAAAGAATAGATGTAACAGGAAAAATGTATTCACAGCTTCGCTGACAGTTGCCGGTGGTTTTTGTGGTCGGCTGGCGGGGGCGGAGCAGTGCTTGAGAAGGGACACCTGCATTTGCATACACTCTGCCGTTAGAACCAGCTCTGCCAACATTTCTTAAATCCTTTGTTAGAAATCATTGTCTGAACTGTTCAGGAGCATAAGTCTTGGTGTTAAATGTCAAGCCTTTTAAGTGATGAAACACTTAAAAGAAGTTAGGATGCTGAAAATACTGTTGTCTAAAGTTATATCTAAAGAGAGAGATAGGACACACTTCCGAATGAGTACTTATTTTTTTTATTGGCCGCACCCCGGGCATGCAGAAATTCCCAGGCCAGGGGTCAAACCCCCACCACAGAAGCGACCCACACCGCTGCAGTGGCAATGCCAGATCCTGAACCCACTGCACCATGAAGGAGTACTGGGAATGGGCACATTTTACTGTACCACTTAAAACCATTTTTAAGGCTTAATTTTTATTTATTCATTGATTCCTTACTGAGATGTAATTAACGTGTAACAATGTGTTAATTTAAAATGTGTAATATCTTTATTTAGTGCATTTATATTACAGTATGGTTGCCATTGTAGCTTTAGCCTCTGCTGTGCCCCAGATTTGTCATTTCTTCTAGTGGTGGGAACAAGTAAGATCTTGTGTCTTGGCAAGGTTAATGTTGATAATGCAGTTTCGTGGTCTGTAACCCCTGTCCTTTGCATTAGATCTCCGGGAATTATTTGTCTGCTGGTCGCAAGTGTGTACCCTTAAGCAGTATCTCTCCCATCCTCACATCCCACCGCCAGCCTTTGGTGACCATTGTTCCACTCCGTTTTCTCCAGTTCAGCGTTTTGTTTTTTAGATTCCACATATAAGGATATTACACAGTAGTTGTTGTTGTCTGACTTACCTCAAGGTCCATCTGTGTTGTCACAAATGGCAGGCTTTCCTTTTTTCTTAAGGCTGAGTAGTAGTGCATTGTACGTGCAAATACATTTTTATCCATTCATCTGTTGGTGGGTGGTTTCCATTTCTTGGCTATTGTGAACTACAATAAACATGGAAGTACACATAAATATATCTCTTTGATAACCTTTTTTTTTGTGTGTGTGCTTTTTCGGGCCATACCTGCAGCATATGGAAGTTCCCTCGCGGGCTAGGATCAAATCAGAGCAGCAGCTGCCAGCCTACACCACAACAACAGCAACATGGGATCCAATCCGTGTCTGCGACCTACACCACAGCTCATGACAACACTGGATCCTTAACCCACTGAGCAAGGCCAGGGATCCTGGCTGAATTTCTTACCAGTTTGCCACAACAGGAACTCCTTTGTTAACCTGTTTTGATTTCCTTTGCATATACATGCAGAAATGGGATTGCTGGATCATATGGTAGTTCTGTTTTTAATTTTTTGAAGAAATTCCATACTGTTCTTCACAGTAGCTGGACCAGTTTACAGTCCCACCAAAGGGATACCAGTGTCCCTTTTCTCTCCTTGTCAACACTGTTATCTCAATGAAAGCCATTCTTTGTGTGTGTGTGTGTGTGTGTGTGTGTGTGTGTGTGTGTGTGTGTGACTTTGTGTGTCTTTTTACGGCTGCAGCCACGGCATATGGAGGTTCCCAGGCTAGGGGCTGAATCAGAGCTGTAGCTGCGAGCCTGTGCCACAGCAACGGGGAATCCAGGCCATGTCTGTGACCCACACCACAGCTCACAACAGCACCAGACCCTTAACCCACTGAGCGAGGCCAGGGATTGAACCCGCATCCACATGGATGTTAAGGGTTCGTTACTGCTGAGCCACTATGGGTACTTAAAATTAAAGCTATTCTTAATAGGCAGGAGGTAATATCAATATGGTTTTTGTTTGTATTTCCCTGATGATTAGTGATATTAACTAAGTACCTTGTCATGCACCTATTGGTTGTTTGGGTATCTTTGGAAAAAACTCTTTTTTAGTTCCTAGCCCGTTTTTTTAAGCCACGCCCACAGTATGTGAGCGTCTTGGGCCAGGGATCAAACCCACATCACAGCAGTGACCTGAGCCAGATCCTTAGCCCACTGTACCACTGGTGAACTCCCCTCAACCAACTTAAAAAAATCTAATTTTTTTTCTTGAATTGTATGAATTCTTTATGATTTTGGCCAGTAACTACAGATCTGATACATGGTTTGCAAATACGTCTCCCCTGCTTTAGGTTGCCCTTTTATTTTGTTGTTTCTTTGGCAAAGCAGAAGCTTTGAAGTTTCATGTAGTCTCATTTGTTGATTTTTTTCCTTTTCTTGCTTTTAGTATCATATTTAAAAAAATCATGGCTGAGACCAGTGTCAGAGACCTGTGTTCTTATGTTTTCCTTCTAGGACTTTGTATCACAGTTTATGTTTAAATATGTGATCCATTTCAAGTTAATTTTCTTCAAAGTTGATTTTTTGAGTGGTGTGAGATAGAGGTACTATTTTATTTTTCTGCATGTGGTTATCCTGCTTTCCCAATATCATTTGTTTTCTGTATTTTTGTTTTTGTTTTGATTATTATTGCATTATTTTTGGCTGCACCTACAACACAGAGAAGTTCCTGGGCCCAGGGTCAAACTAGGGCCACAGCAGTGACGATGCCTGGTCCTTAACCTGCTGAGCCACCAGGGAACTCCCCAACATTTGTTGAAGAGACTTATTTTTTTCCCCCACATTGGATGTTTTGGGCTCCCTTATCAAATACTAGTTGACTATATATATGGGCGTTTAAGTCTGGGCTCTCTGTTCTGTTTCATTGCCCTATATTTGGGGGGTTGGGGTTTCTTCTGTGGCGTGGAGAAGTTCCCATGCCAGGGATTGAACCCACTTCACAGCAGTGATAACACTGAATCTTTAACCCACTGCGTCACCAGGGAAGTCCTGTGCATGTTTATTTTTATGCTGTACTGTACTGCTTTAGTTACTGTGTTTTTTTAGTGTAGTTTGGGATCAGGAAATATGGTGCTTCCAGTTTTGTTCCTCTTTCCTGTAATTGATCTGGCTAGTCATGGTGTTTTTTGGTTCCATATACATTCTTTTTTTTGGCCGTACCCTTGGCATGTAGAAATTCCCAGGCCAGGGATCGAACCCACCCCACAGGAGCAACCTGAGCCACAGCTGTGACAATGCCAGATCCTTAACCTGCTGAGCCACCATGGGGCTTAAAAAAAAAACCCAACCCTCCCTTTATTCATATCATTATAAATGTCCAGTGCTCTCACTTTTCCTTGATCTCAGTCTGCGTGTCTTCTGTTCCTCTGAAGCGTGATGACGGTCACATCCCCGTCTTGTCGTCCCAGGTGAGTCCTCGTTCCTTCCGCTGACTGCCTTTTTCACTTTTTAAAATCTTTGAAGGGTCTTCTTCACATCCACCTCAGTAATTTTCTAACAGTTGAATTAGGGCTAAAACAAACAGCAAAACACATGTTCCACAACGTTGTAAGACTATACTTCAATGTAAAGAAAATACACAAGTTAAATCCATGACAACCTTAAAAAAATGAACATAGAAGGAATTCTCCTTGTGGTTCAGTGGGTTAAGAATCCAAATAGTAAGGATGTGGGTTCGATCCCTGGCCCCGCTCAGTGGGTTAAGGATCCGGCGTTGCCGTGAGCTGTAGCGTAGGCCACTGTTGCAGCTCGGATCTGCCGTGGCCGTGGTTGTAGGTGTAGGCCGGCAGCTCTAGCTCTTGATTCGACCCCTAACCTGGGAACTTCCACCTGCCTCAGGTGCAGCCCTAAAAGCGAAAAAAGAAAGGAAGAAAAAGACATGGATAAGGATTCTCATTGTTTAACCTTACAAGAGTGTCACGTGCTCCTGTGAACAAAAGTGACCGGAGCTCGCCGCAGGGGTGCCGACTTACACGTGCAGGGACGTGTGGTTTCACGTTTGCCGCCCCGGACTTACTTCCTCTCATCAGGAGGGGCACTTTGGAATATCTCTTTGGGATCATCTTTGACGTTAGATGTCGAGCTATATCGTGCATTATTTTTTATAAGGTCGCTCCATGGCATTTGGCATTTCCCAGGCCAGGGATCGAGCCCGTACCTCTACAGCAACCTGAGCCACTGTATTCGGATTCTTAACCCGTCCTGCCATGACGGGAGTGCCTTTTTAATATAAAAATCACACCGCCTTGCTGTGGGTCCCCGGAGCCTTCTCAGTGAGCACAGGTGCGGTCTTGCATGACCGCCGTGAGCCAAAACCATCCTGGGCGCTTCCCACGTTTCGGTATCACGCACGGACTTCTCCAGGAGTCACGATACAATTTTTTGTTGACAGTGTGTTTAGTTTTCTGTTACTTGGGAAAGAGTCACCTCCAAAGGGCTGCCCGCTCCTTTGTCCTCCCTTAGGAAGTGTAGCCGGGGCAGCAGCAATGGCCATGCCTGAAACTGAGTTTCTGGGTCCGTGAGAGTCAGACCCTCTCCCGCAGAGGCTGTTTCCTTCCACAGCTGGGAGCGGTTCAGTGTAACGCAGCGCATTCAGAGACCTGCGCTTGCATCTCTCCCAAAGCAACTGTGACAGGCCATCCCGAGGGTGAAGGATTCAGGTCTGTTCTTTCATGTTTTCCACCATCTGGTCCCCACTTCCTTTCAATCAGAAGGGCCAGCTATGACACTGTTGCTTTTGCAGCCAGAGTGATGAGTCGTCCCCCCCTGCCACCCCCCCACACAGTGATGTCACTCACATGACACATCTGGCGAAGTTGAGACACGTGAGTGACTGAGATGTGAGCCCCGTGCTTGAGCTTATCTCACATGGAGAACTCTGCCTACAGCCGGCGTGGTAAAGGGACTGCTGCTTTGACAGAAGTGTCTGGGGACCCCAGAATGACAAGAGAATGAAGTGTAGGGGCGTGAGGGCAGAGCTGGTGGGGCAGAGTGACCTGGGATCTCCAGGCTTGGAGTTGGGGTTGGATGGGCTTGCAGCATGTCTGCACCATGCCCTTTCCCAGCCGTGTGGCCCTGGTTGTGTAATTACCCCTGGGGTTCGGTGTTCCTGTAGGTAAAATGGGAAGGTGGGTGTTGAATAAAGCATAGGAATGGAGTTCCCATTGTGGCTCAGTGGTTAACGAACCTGACTAGTATCCATGAGGTCGCAGGTTCGATCCCTGGCCTTGCTCAGTGGGTTAAGGATCCGGCGTTGCCGTGAGCTGCGGTATAGGCTGCAGACGCGGCTCGGATCCTGCGTTGCTGTGGCTGTGGTGTAGGCCGGCGGCTGTAGCTCCTGTTAGACCCCTAGCCTGGGAACCTCGATATGCTGTGGGTGTGGCCTTAAGAAGAAGAAGGAAAACAAAAAGGGCATAGGAAGCAAAGCAGAAGGGAGCAGAAGGCTGACGTGGAGAGTCCTGGAGGACGCAGGACCCCTGGGCAGGGCTGGAGTTGGACAAGAGCATCTCTGGCAAAGGTAAGCGCAGGTGTCAGGACAGACCGACAAGGGCACAGTCTCGTTCGGGACACAGCTGGCAGTCGGTGTGGCTGCGGCGGGGCGGGAGTGGGCAGTGCAAGAGGAGGAGCTGGAATCCGTGCCCCTTCGCTGAGATGTGCACCGGCCGGACGTCCCTGAGGAGATGCTGCTGTCTCGTCGGGTGTGCCGTCTGGCGTTGGGGATCATTTCGGTCTGCAGGTACGAAGAGCGGCCCAGGAATGCATCTGACACCTGGAGTGAACAGTGAGCTTTGCTGTGCTGCCACGTGGGTTATGTGGGAAATGGGCGCGCAGATGTTGGGACCTTTTCTAGGTCCAGGACTGTGTTCAGGGATTTGGAGAATGGTTTAAGGAAATAGAGCTTTGGTCTGAATTGGATGCTGTCGAGAAGTGGGCTCGATTCTATGAGTAGATACCAGGAAACGGTTGTTCACAAGATGGGCGGGAAGTGGCACCAAAGCAGGAGCTGGTGGGAGATGGAGCTGTCATTCCTGTTAGGAACGGCAGGTGTGGTCTGGTCGTTTCTGCTTTCTGCACAGGGTTCTGGTTGTCTGTGCTTGGACATGACACGGTGGTTTTGTTTTTGTCTCGTTTTATTATGGTCACTGAGTGGCCTTTACTGAGGTTGGTGTTCTCTGAACTCGTTTATATTATAAAAGACGAGTAAACAGAAACCGGTTAAATAGAGTTGAGAAAGCGCCAGAGGGAGCTCTAACTCTGCCGCTGACAGCAGAGCCCCACCCAAAGAGCAAAGGCTTCTTTCCAGGCAAAGACTCAGCCAATGAAAAGTGCTGGACTGCTCTTGTTTCCTT
>PVHT020000439.1:3110940-3125186 GCA_004024745.2 Catagonus wagneri
AAAGTAGTGGGGGAGCTCCTGTTGTAGCTCAGCAGTTAAGGAACTCACTAGTATCCATGCGGACGCGGGTTCGCTCCCTGGCCTCGCTCAGTGGGTTAAGGACCCAGCATTACTGTGAGCTGTGGTGAAGTTCGCAGATGCAGCTGAGATCCTGTGTGGCTGTGGTGTAGGCCAGTGCTCTGATTCAACCCCTAGCTTGGGAACCCCCATATGCCGTATGCCATGGCTGCAGCCCTAAAAAGACAAAAAAAAAAAGTTATGCGGATTCCGGTACCTCACTGGGCTGTGACATTATGGCTATCACTGCACAGGTAGGGACCCAGCACTGCCGGAAGAGAGATCCAGGGGCAGGGCTTCTCAGTCCCAGCAAACATCCTAGTGACTGATGTTCGGACGCGGACTGCGTTGCCCTCTGGTTGGGTGGTGCTGGGGCAGTGTCCCTCTGAATCGCAGCAGAGGGCTGTGGTAGAGCCGGAATGTTGGCAGATGCGGCTTTCCAAGAGGAATGGTAAATACGGATTTTTGTGGCAAACATTTAGTTCTTAGCATCTTATTGAGGCATG
This sequence comes from Catagonus wagneri, assembly GCA_004024745.2. Taxonomy (NCBI): domain Eukaryota; kingdom Metazoa; phylum Chordata; class Mammalia; order Artiodactyla; family Tayassuidae; genus Catagonus; species Catagonus wagneri. The sequence continues at coordinate 3,111,504 of PVHT020000439.1, forward strand.
GTGTCATGAAATAAATGGCGTGTATATATATAAAGTGTAAAACGTGTTATGTTTCAGCATGTGAGCATGTGTATACACCAATGAAATCACCTCCATTCACATAATGAAGATATCTAACACAGTCATAAAATTCCTTACATCCTTTTATAATCCTTCCTATTGCAGGCTGTTTCATTTAGAATGGATAGACAACAGGGTCCTTTTGTATAGCAGAGGGAATTATATCCAGCCTTCTGGGGTAAACCATAATGGAAAGGAGTATTTTTAGGAGTTCCCGATGTGGCTTAGTGGAAACGAATTTGACTGGTATCCATGAGGATGTGGGTTTGATCCCTGGCCTCGCCTGCTGGATTAAGGCTCTGGCATTGCTGTGAGCTCTGGTGTAGGTCTGTGGCTACACCTCCAATTCAACCCCTAGCCTGGGAACCTCCACGTGCTGCGGGCACGGCCATTAAAAAAAAGGGACGAAAGGAATATTTTTGAAGTAATGTATGTATGTGTATAACTGAGTCATTTTGCTGTACAGCAGAAATAAGCACAATATTGTAAATCAACTGTAATTTTTAAAAAAGAAAAAAATATAATCAATTCCTCTCAGTTCTAACAGCCTTTCCCACAATTCACAAGTAATAGCAAGCCTTAGCTAGAATTTTATATGAACAGAATCATATGGTATATACAAAGTGGGAACTCGCATTTGTCTCTAACTATTTTGAGATTAAGCCATCTTGTTGGGTGTATCAGTTGTTCATTTGTGTTGTTGAGTATTATTCCATTGTATGGATATACCAGTTTTTTTTCCTTTTCCATTCACTTAGTGGATATTTGGGTTGTTTCCAGTTTGGGGCTGTTATATGTAAAGCTGCTATGAAGATTTGTGTACAAATTGTCACTGAATAACTGCATGGCTATACCACAGTTTATCTATTCATGTACTGAAGGCCATCTTGATTGCTCCCGCGAATAAACCTGCATTATGCATTGTGTGTAGGTTTTGTATGGATATAAGTTTTCGGTTCTTCTGGGTTCAGACCAATGAGTGTGATTTGTCAGGTCATATGAGAGTGTGTTCCGTTTTGTAAGAAACTGTCTTCCCAAATGGTTATATCGTTTTGCATTGCCACCACCAGCAGGTTAGAGTTCCCGTTGCTCCATATCTTCATCAGCGTTTCGTGTTGTCAGTGTTTTGAATTTTTGCCTTTCGGATAGGTGTGTGGTAATAGTATGTTATTGTTTGGATTTGCAGTTCCTTAATGACATATGATGAGTATTTTTTCATATTCTTGTAACAATGTCTTTTGAAGAGCAGAAATTTTAAATTTTAGCGAAGTCCAAATTATGCAGTTTCTCTTACATGGCTTTTGATTTTGGTGTTGTACCTAAAAGGTCATTGCCAAACCCAAGGTCATTTGTATTGTCTCCTATGTGTCTTCTGGGTGTTTTATGGTCTTCAAGTTTATTATCCATTTTGAGCAAATATTCGTGAAAGGTGTAAGATCTGTGTCTAGATCACTCTTTTAAAGCCCCATTTGTTGAAGAGATTGCTTTCTCCATTCTTTAGCATTTACCCCTTTTTCAAGGATCACTTGACTATATTTGTGTGGATCTATTTCTAGACTCTCTGTTCCAGTTTTTTCCATTTATTGAGATAATTGTCATGTAGCTGTGGGGTTCTTCCCTTGGTTGTTGTTTTTTCATTTTATTTACATTGTATATTCCATTAATTGATATTCAGGTGTTAAACTAACCTTTTATTTCCTGGGACAAATTTCTCTTGATTATGTTGTATAATCCTTCATATATGTTGCCTAGTCAGTTTTCCGAATCTTTTAAATGTATTTTCCATCCACATAGATAAGTGATAATGGTTTTGTAGATATGTTTTCTTGTGATACTCCTGACTTTGCTATCAGAGGAATTCTGATTTCATAGAATAAATTGGGAAGGGTTTCCTCCTCCTTTATTTTCTGAAATAGTTTTTGAAGGATTAGTGTTATTTCTCTTTTAAATGCGTACTGGAATTCCTTAGTGAAAGTACCTGAGCATGGAATTTTCTTGTGGGAAGATTTTCAATAAAAGTTATTTAGTATAGTTCCATATAAATTCTGTACTTATGACAGATTTGATAATTGGTGTCTTTCTAAGAATTTGTCCATTTTAACTAAATTATCTATTGAGATTTAATATTTAAATTCTGTCATTTTCTGCATACCTGACCCATGGGTAGGGTGGATCTTTAGAGGTAAATGGTATTTGGGGTTTTAAGAGAGTTGTTAGGAAAATGTGAAACTGAGTCCCCTTAAAACCAAATTTTGGGAGTTCCTGTTGTGGCACAGCGGAAACGAATCCGACTAGGAACCATGAGGTTGCGGGTTCGATCCCTGGCCTTGCTCAGTGGGTTAAGGATCCAGCGTTGCCTTGAGCTGTGGTGTAGGCTGCAGACGCGGCTCGGATCTGGCGTGGCTGTGGCTGTGGCTGTGGCGTAGGTGGACAGCTGTAGCTCTAATTCGACCCTTAGCCTGGGAACCTCCATATGCCGCCGCCGCAGCTCTAAAAAGCAAAAAAAAAAAAAAAGCAAGTTTTGCTGATGAGTTTGCGATTAATTTCGCTATCCAAAACCATGCCCTTTCTTGTCCCTTCTGACCTCAATCCTGTGGTAACTGAACGCTCATCAGTCAGAGTCAAATGACTAAAATTGCTGTTGTCGATTACATCATTAACGTACAGACCCGGGTTGTTTCTCTAGGACAAGATGAGTCCCAGAACTTTCGGGTCATGGCCACCAGACCAGCAGCTCATAACTCATAGGCATCCTGACTCCCGAAACTTATGAAATGTCACAGGATTGTGATTAACCCCAGCTTCGTTGTTTTTGCCCTTTATTTTATTTTATTTTATTTTTTGCCTTTTGTCATTTTAGGGCCGCACCTGCGGCATATGGAGGTTCCCAGGCTAGGGGTCTTATCGGAGCTGTAGCCACTGGCCTACGCCACGGCCACAGCAACGCAGGATCCGAGCCGCGTCTGTGACCTACACCACAGCTCACGGCAACGCCGGATCGTTAACCCACTGAGCAAGGCCAGGGACCGAACCCGCAACCTCATGGTTCCTAGTCGGATTCGTTAACCACTGCGCCACAATGGGAACTCCTGTTTTTGCCCTTTAGAAACCCCTAACTCAAAGACCAGGTTGGAGGGCGTTCCCATCGTGGCTCAGTGGAAATGAATCTGACTAACATCCATGAGGCCGCAGATTTTGATGCCTGGCCTCGCGCAGTGGGTTAAGGATCCAGTGTTGTGAGCTGGGGTGTAGGTCACAGGTGCAGCTCAGATCTGGCATAGTTGTGGCCGTGGCATAGGCCAAAAAAGACCAAGTTGGAGTGGGTCCGAGACTTGTCTCCCATTGTCACTTTGGCATAAATGTCAGTTTGGCTTCTGCACAGCAGGCACATGGGCCCTTTTGCTTGGTTACGTTCTGTGGGTCAGGGGGCTGGGGAAGGGTCTGGGCAAGGGAAAGAGGAGGGAGATGGGGTCAGAAGGCTCAGGGTGAGGGGAGAGCTGGACATGGGGGCAACTGGAGGACAGAGGGGGCAGATTTACTCGAGGAATGAGTCTGCTTTGTTCCTGCTCTAGCTCGTCGTACAGACTTGCTCATTAGTTTTTGGCCAAAGACTCTTCTAGCAATGTCATTTTTATTTCAGAATTCAATTTGGAGGCTTCTCCATACTAATTAAAAAAAAAACACTCTCGGGAGTTCCCGTCGTGGCTCAGTGGTTAATGAATCTGACTAGGAACCATGAGGTTGTGGGTTCAATCCCTGGCCTTGCTCAGTGGGTTAAGGATCCGGCGTTGCTGTGAGCTGTGGTGTAGGTCGCAGACAAGGCTCGGGTCCTGCATTGCTGTGGCTGTGGTGTAGGCCGGCGGCTGCAGCTCCTGTTAGACCCCTGGCCTGGGAACCTCCATATGCCATGGGTGCGGCCCTAGAAAAGGCAAAAAAGTAAAACAAAACAAAACTCTCCATTTGGCCTGAGAATTCTTACATCCTTTGTTTTCCAAATTGCCTTTAAAATTAACCCTTTTGTTCAGGGAGTTCCATTCATGGCACAGTGGAAATGAATCTAAGAAACTTGAGGTTGCAGGTTTGATCCCTGGCCTTGCTCAGTGGGTTAAGGATCTGGTGTTGCTGTGAGCTGTGTTGTAGATTGCAGACACGGATCGGATCCCATGTTGCTGTGGCTGTGGTGTAGGCTGGCGGCTACAGCTCCTGTTAGACCCCTAGCCTGGGAACCTGCGTATGCTGCTGGTGCGGCCCTAGAAAAGGCAAAAAAGCAAAATAAATAAATAAAAACCCTTTTGTTCAAATTATGTGTCCCCCCAGAGCAGCTACTGAAGGCCCAAATCATCCTTGGTACAGTATGCTGTTCTGTACCAGAAAGACAGGCGTGAGAATTAAGGTTGCAACAGGAATAGGAAATGGTCAGCACTGATGTAACGCTTGTCGAGCCTCAGACCCCTATGCTGATGGCCGCCTCACCGCATAGGCCCACCGTGGGCCCCTAGCGTGCGGATACCACGGAAAATAATAGTCCATCTAGGTTATAGTCCAGCTCTCGGTACACAGATCTTAAGATGGCAGGAGACCTGAACTGGCTTACTGGTGACCCAGAGCAGAGTTCGTCCGTGTGGCCTCCGGTACAGTGAGAACGGCTCGCCCCGGTCTGTGAGGCTGGCCTCAGCACCAGGCTTCTAGGGCAACGCCCGTGTTCTACCCTGGGATTCAGCTTCTCACAACCAACACTTTTATTTATTTATTTATTTATTTATTTATTTTGCCTTTTGTCATTTTAGGGCTGCACCTGTGGCATGTGGAGGTTCCCAGGCTAGGGGTCTAATAGGAGCTGTAGCCGCCGGCCTTCACCACAGCCACAGCAATGCGGGATCTGAGCCTTGTCTGCGACCTACACCACAGCTCACGGCAACGCCGGATCCTTAACCCACTGAGCAAGGCCAGGGATTGAACCCGCAACCTCATGGTTCCTAGTCGGATTCGTTAACCACTGCGCCACAACGGGAACTCCTCACAACCAACACTTGTAGACAGCACAGAAAAAGCAGTGACTCGGAGGACAGCAGAAAGGGCATGAAAAGGAATGGCCTGATCCACCCCGGATCTCAGAGAACCGAGAACTAATAGCAAGACCTGAGTGTCAAACTGAGAAGGAAAAGCCAAGGAACGACACAGCAGAGTTTAGACCTGCTGATTTACCGCGTCCTCGCAATAGACTCAAGTCGCGCTGAGCAGCGAGGCCCGAGGGGTATCGTGGGCGCTGCGCTCCGAAGGCAGACTGTCTCGGTGGGGCTCCCACAGTCAGCACAGCAGGCTGTAACCGGCTGCGCGGTGGATACGCCAGTGTGTCTTGTCCTTTCATCACTGAACATCCGTGAGTGAAACAAGGCTCGCCGGGCAGTGTGAGCTGGAGGGCGGATGATACAGTGGGAAGCTCCTTAGAACTTCTGTGAGTATTTTACGTTCTTAATCTGAAGTTTTCTTTTTTCTTTCTTTCTTTCTTTTTTTTTTTTGCCTTTTGTCGTTTTAGGGCCGCACCCACAGTATGTGGAGGTTCCCAGGCTAGGGGTCTAATGGGAGCTGCAGCTGCCGGCCTTCGCCACAGCCACAGCAACACCAGATCAGAGCCGTGTATGTGACCTACACCACAGCTCATGGCACCTTAACCCACTGAGCGAGGCCAGGGATCGAACCCACAACCTCATGGTTCCTAGTCGGATTTGTTAACCACTGCGCCATGACGGGAACTCCTGAATCTCTCTTTTTTGAAATTATTTTTTTCACTTGCTTTAATACTATCTGAGGAAATCATAATCTCTCAAGCTTAACTGTTAGTAATGTTGATTTACATCTATCTAGCCATCATTTTCAATATTGAATGAACAAATGCATATCATACAAAGATCTCGAAGAGGACTTTTACCATATGTAATGAATACCTACTCTTCAGGAACTCGTTACAAAATTTACACTTGCGGAGTCCCGTCGTGGCTCAGTGGTTAACGAATCCGACTAGGAACCATGAGGTTGCGGGTTCGATCCCTGGCCTTGCTCAGTGGGTTAAGGATCCGGCGTTGCCATGAGCTGTGGTGTAGGTCGCAGATGCGGCTCGGATCCCGCGTTTCTGTGGCTGTGGCGAAGACCGGCGGCTACAGCTCCTGTTAGACCCCTAGCCTGGGAACCTCCATATGCCACTGGTTCAGCAATCAAAAGCAAAAAAATAAAAATGATCACATTTTGGATCCAAACTCTTGAGTGTGGCTAAGGTTTCAGCAAGCTTTTAAGTCTCAGCTTCGTTCTCTGACTCAGTGGCTCTTGCTCAAGCTTCACTGATTTCTTAACTTACCCCATTGTCATGGATGGATTTCTCGAGAATCATTCCTGCCACTTTGATTGAAAAACTTCTAAATTATTGTTAATATACTTGGTAATATACCTGTAACAAGGGTTTTTCCAGAAATAATCCCAGCTTCCTGTGTGGATACTCTTGCTGCAGTTACAAGTGAAATGAGAAGCCATCTTCCAGCAAGATGAGAGCATGGAACCCCAGACCTTTTTGTCAGGGATAGGATGGCCCCTTTGCACACGTGGTCAGATTCTCAGAAAGGAATACCCTGTCCTGGCAGAAGGTGGCATGTGATAAGTTCCTCTTCTTTTTAAGAGGTTCCACATTCTCAAAAGAACTGGGAGTGTCTGGGAGTGTATCTCAGACCTGAAGTAATGCTGTCTAAATAGTAATGTTCACTAGGTCGGAACGCGCCACTGACTGTCCCGGGGAGGAAAGCTGTTTCCTGTGGGAACCAGGGACACGCGGTAACCCTTTCTAACTGCTCTGGTGTCCGCAGACATCCCTTCTACAAGCTCCCATCCTAAGCCCTGTCAGGGGGCTTTTCGTACTGCACTTGAATGAACCTAGCCGTAAAAAGCAGGAGCGTACATTTTTTTTTTCTTTTTAGGGCTGCATATGGAAGCTCCCAGGCCAGGGGTTGAATCGGAGCTGCAGCTGATGGCCTACGCCACAGCCACACCAGATCCAAGCTGCGTCAGTGACCTACACCACAGCTCATGGGAATACCAGATCCTTACCCACTGAGTGGGGCCAGGGATCGAACCCACATCCTCATGGATATTAGTTGGGTTCATTACAGTTGAGCCACAATGGGGAGCTCCTGGAGCATACAGGTTTTTGACAAGCATCAAGATAGCCAGCAGCTGCCAGAGGATGCAGAGTAGCAGACATTACGGTACGTTATGGCCCTTTCTACATGCAGTCTTTGGAAATCTGCCATGATTCGCGGTGTCTGAAATAACACATTAAACATTTCTATGATGTAACCCTGCACTGCATTCCAAGGAAATTTGAGTCTAACTCCTTTAAGAGCCAGCAAAGCCCCACGCGGTTTCCAGCCCCAGATTTCCATTCCTCAGACACTCACGTCCTCACTTGGCCTTTATCTACAACCTTGAATGAGCAGTGTTCTTAGAGGGCACAGGTAATGCAGGTAGTGGAAACTACTCTACCCGAAGGCTGTGCCACCTGGGTGACCTGGCACCCCAAAGACTTCTGGGTAATGTAGTTTACTGCCATTAATGTCTCTCACAGAGTAAGTCCCTTCCTACCTGGCCTATGCAAGGCAAAAAGGGAATTCCCTAGTGGCTCAGTGGGTTAGGGATCTGGTGGTGTCACTGCTGTGGCTTGGGTCTCTACTGCGTCATGGGTTCAATACCTGGCCCAGGAACTTCCAAGCACCACAGATGCAGCCAAAAAAAAGTTTATTTATTTATTTTTTGTTAAAGGCAAGAGGGAGCCATAGTAACGCTGGGCAAAGGAGTTCCCCACTCCAGCCAGGGGCATTGCTTACACTTAAAGGAGACGCACCCATATTTGGAGTGGGCCTAGAAAAGCCCAGAAAGGTTAGGGACCTGTCATTTCCCTCTGTGAAGCACAGCAAGTTGCCAAATCTATACAGAGGGATCCACCATATCGCAGTGACACTCTGTCCAGTCATAGCTATCACCTATTTTGTTTCTTGTCAAATACACATAGACTGAAGTTCTGGAGGCTGTTTCATGACCGTCAGTGTGCAGGAAGACACCGCAAACGTGGCATGTGGGAGAGGTGCAGAGGGAAGTCTTTGCTGCCTTGATAATTAGTGATTGCATTCCAGCCTAGCGACAGCTTTTCTTTTTACAGCTGCAGCTGTGGCATGTGGAAGTTCCTGGGCCAGGGGTCTAATCAGAGCTGCAGCTTCCAGCCACAGCCACTGCCACACCAGATCCAAGCCGCATCTTTTTTCTGTGCTGCAGCTTACAGCAACACCAGATACTTAACCCACTGAGCGAGGCCCAGGATAGAATCCACATGGGGGAGTTCCCGTCGTGGCTCAGTGGTTAACGAATCCCACTAGGAACCATGAGGTTGCGGGTTCGATCCCTGGCCTCGCTCAGTGGGTTAAGGATTCGGCGTTGCCGTGAGCTGTGGTGAAGGTCGCAGACGCGGCTCGGATCCCGCGTTGCTGTGGCTGTGGCGAAGGCCGGCAGCTACAGCTCCTGTTAGACCCCTAGCCTGGGAACCTCCATATGCCGCGGGTGCAGCTCTAGAAAAAGGCAAAAAAGACAAAAAAAACAAACAAACCCACATGGGCACAGAGACATCAGGTCCTTAACCTGTTGAGCCACAATGGGAATGCAACAAACAACACTTTTATTGAGATATTTACTCCTCTCTGGGATTTCTTTCAAAATCTGAAAACTGTAAAGGAGAGTGAATTATCACATGCCATTTCCTTCCAAGATACTTCACTCAACACTTAAATATGGTAGGTTATAAACTTTGTGTATTTACCACAACAAAATGATTAATGATAAAAAAAAATGTGCTAAGAAGTTTTATGACACAAAGATATAGCTGAAAGACAGTACAAGAAAAAAAAGTCAAATAGGAAAAAATCTAGAAAGATGTATCAGTGGAAGCTTGTGTACAAGGCAGATGTTTCAAAGTTGTTTTAGATAATTTACTAAGAAAATGAATTTAAACTAATTTAAACTTCACTTTTCTACTTTGTTTTGCTGTCCCCACGCATATGGAAGTTCCTGGGCCAGGGATCAAACCTCCATCACAGCAGTGACCCAAGCCACTGCAGTGACAATGCTGGATCCTTAACCCACTGACCCACCAGGAAACTCCCACTTTAAACAACTTTTTCTCAGATTGATTGTCAGAGCATACAGGTCTAGTATATGACAGGGCCTTGCTTATTCTTATTTGAAGCCATGCTGTTGCATAAACAACATGGATAATATTAAATATATATTTATGTACTTAGTGAAAGCAGCCATACCACAGTGACTGTAGGATTCCATTTATATAAAATTCAAGGAATTCCCACCGTGGCACAGTGGGTTAAGAATCTGACTGTAGCGGCTTGGGTCACTGCAGAGATGCAGGTTCAATTCCTGGCCCGGGAACTTCCATATGCTGCAGGCATGGCCATAAAAAAATTAAATAAAATCTAGAAAGTACAAAGTACAGTGTCTGTGTAGAGATGGCAGGTGGCTAGGGATGACAGAGAAAGAATACAGTGGCCAGTAGGAAACTCTGTACGTGTTCATTACCATGACTTTGGTGATGGTCCCACTGTGCACACTTACATGAAGATACATTTTACTTTTTTTTTTTTGCTTTTTAGGGCTGAACTTGCAGCATATGGAGGTTCCCAGGCGAGGGGTCTAACAGGAGCTGTAGCTGCCGGCCTTCGCCACAGCCACAGCAACGCGGGATCCGAGCCGCGTCTGCAACCTACACCACAGCTCACGGCAACGCCGGATCCTTAACCCAGTGAGCAAGGCCAGGGATCGCACCTGCAACCTCATGGTTCCTAGTCGGATTCTTTTCTGCTGCGCCACGACGGGAACTCCACATTTTATATTTTTAATAAATGCAGTTTAATGTGTTTCAGTACACCTTGCAGTAATGATTCCACTGCAAAATCTATATCTCTTCATCTACAAATATAAAATCTGGCAAAGTAGTGCTGACTCCATTAGCATCCTTCCTGATGTCTTAGGTGAGTCAGTTCTGATTCCTTCTCAAAAGAGAAAGGAATTCTAGAGTTCTCACTGTGGTGCAGTGGGTTAAGGACCTGGCTTATCTCTGTGCAGGGGACAGCTCCATCCCCAGCCCGGTGCAGTGGGTTAAGGATCCAGCATTGCTGGAGATGTGGTTTAGGTTGCATCTGTGGCTTGGATTCGATCCCTGGCCCAGGAACTTCCATATGCCACGAGTGTGGCTTAAAAAGAAAAAATAGAAGGCAATTCTGATAAATGCTGCAACATGGGGAAGTTATGCTAAGCTAAATAAACAAGTCACCAAGAGATGAAAAATGTATACATTACACTTACATAAAGAGACCAGAGTAATCAAATTCACAGAGACAGGCCTGCTCTGGAGGGTATAGGAAGAGATGTTGTTTAATGGCTGTTGAGTTTTATTTAAGCAAGATGTAAAGAATTCTGGAGATTAGCTGCACAGATATGTGAATTTTTAAAAATACCAAACTGTAAAGTTAAAAAGGTAGGAAAAAAAAAAAGAATTACTGTTGGAGTTTCCTGGTAGCCTAGTGATTAAGGATCCAGGGTTGTCACAGCTGTGGTTCAAGTCGCTGTTGCAGCACAGGTTCCATTCATATGCTGCAGGGGCAGTGGGAAAAAAAGGTAGATGGTACATTTCATTACAAGTATTTTCCTACAATCAAACATTTTTTAAAAAAAATGAGTAGTTCTTGGAGTTCCCATCGTGGTGCCATGGAAATGAATCCAACTGGGAACCATGAGGTTGCGGGTTTGATCCCTGGCCTCACTCAGTGGGTTAAGGATCCATCGTTGCCATGAGCAGTGGTGTAGGTCACAGATGCAGCTCGAATCCCGAGTTGTTGTGACTGTGGTGTAGGCCTGCAGCCATAGCTCCTATTGGACCCTAGCCTGGGAACCTCCATACACCATGGGTGTGGCCCCAAAAAGTGAAAAAAAAAAAGAGTAGTTCTTAAGGATTAGAGCAGGCATTTTGTGAAGTCTTTCCCCATTTGCATTTCTCCCTCCGGTGTGAACTTTTTGGTGCTGAGTAAGGTGAAAGTAGTGCCTGAACATATGCCCATATTCACTGCACTTCTAAGGTCTTTCTCCACCATGAAATCTCTGAGGTATAATGGCGCTAAAGTTGCACCTAAAGACTTAGCCACATTCACTGCACTCAGAAGGCCTTCCTTCAGTGTGAACTCTTGGTATACCATGAGTGGGGGAGCCGAACCATCAGGTGCTAATATCTTCTGTACTCATAAGGCCCACTCCATTGTCAGCTGATAAAGTGCTTCTCCAGTGTAGGGAGTTTGGAGTAGAACCTAAGAATTTACCATATTCTCTGAACTCATAAGGTTTTTACTGCTGTGAACTCTTTGATTAATGAGGTTGAGTTGTATTTGAAGAATTCTTCACATTGAAGGCACTCCCATCATCTTCATTGTGGATTTTCTGGTGATGAATGAGCTGGGATTTCCTAATGAAGGCTTTCTGACATTTACTGCACTCATGAGGCCTTTCTCGAAAATGGGTTTTCATATGTTGAACAAGTATATTCTTGTGGCTAAAGGCTTTCCCACATTTAGTGCACTCATAAGGCCTCTTTCCAGTGTGATTTCTCCAGTGTTTAATGAGACTGGAACTGTACCAAAAGAATTCCCCACATTCACTGTACTCAACGCCTTTCTCCACTGTGAATTCTCTTATGTCTAATGAGTCTGCAGTGGTACCTGTATCTGAAAGATTGCCCACATTCACTGCACTCATAGGCCTTTTTCCAGGATGGTTTTGCCAGTGTTTAACAAGCCTGGACTTGTACTTAAAGAATTCTACACACAAGCTGCACTCATAAGGCCCCCCTGCACTATGAATTCTCTGATGCCTAATGAGTGTTGACGTGTACCTAAAGGATTTCCCACATTCACTGCACTCGTAAGGCCTTTTTCCAGTGTGAACTCTCTGATGTTTAATGAATACAGAATTATACCTAAATAATTTTCCACATTGACTGCACTTATAAGGCCTTCCTCCACTGTGAACTTTCTGATGTTTAATGAGCGTGGAGTTATACTTAAAGAGTTTCCCACGTTCATTGCACTTGTAAGGTCTCCCAACGGCATGAGCTCTCTGATGTCTAATGAATGTGGAGCTGTATCTGAAAGATTGCCCACATTCACTGCACTCATAAGGTTTTTCTCCAGTGTGAATTCTCTCATGTCTGACCAGTCTGTAATTATATCTAAAGAATTTCCCACATTCTCTGCACTTACTAGGGCTATCTCCATTACAAAATCTCTGATGTTTCATGAAGTTGGCATTGTACTTGAAGAATTCCCCACATATGATGCACTCATAAAGCCTTGCGCCAGTGTGGCTTTTCTGGTGCTCAACAAGTATCTTTTCTGGACTGAAGGCTTTCCCACACTGAGTGCACCTGTAGTCACCCTGTCCACCACCAAAGGCATCCCCACACTCAGTGACCCTGTGTGGCTTCCCCGCACTGTGAGGGGCCAGCTGCTGCAGGAGGCCTGGGCTGCCTGGGAACTCCTTCCCGTCTCCTGTGCACGCCGAGGTCCCATCTGCTAGGTGAATGCTGCTCTTCGTCAGAAAGGAAGGCCGCCTCTCAGCCCTTCTGGACAGTCTCTCTCTAATCTGCTGCTTTTCCTGCTGGAAAAGGTTTGTCCCACCAACGTGCGGCCCTCGGTCAGGGCACGTTCTCTCCTGCTTGGGCAGGTGCACAGGGTCTTTGCAGAGTGCATTGCACATCTCACATGGCCGGGCCGTCCTGGCGGATGGATCCAGCTCTGCAGTCCTGGCTGGTGACACTCCCACAGAAAGAGCTTGCTCAGATCGTGCGTCCTCGTCCTGGGCTCCACGCCAACAACCTGCAGCAGATACACGCTGCTGAAGTGCATGATGCTGCTGGGGGAAGGGCAGCGGATCAGAAGTGACGCGTCCCGGACCAGAGCCCACGACAGGGGGGCTGCTGTGCTGAAATGGACCCGGGCTGCTCCCACGACGAGAGGGGACAGGAGGAAGAGGCACACTCTTGGTCTGTCTGGGCGGCTGCTCAAAGTAGCGCAGACAGGCTGGCCTGTGAACCACAGAAATCTCTCCCCACTTCCAGAGGCCGAACCCGAGACTGGTCTGCAGTCCTCCGGGTGGCAGGCGTCTCCCTGTGTCCTCACACGGGGGAGGGGCGGGGGGCTGTGTCCTATTACAAGGGCACCAACCCCGCTCGAGGGCTCTACCTCCATGACCGGCCCCGATAAACCCGAACCCACCTCCTAACGCTGTCACCCTGGGCAGGAGGCTTGCAACAAATGAACTCGGGGGTGACACAGATGTGCAGACCATAGCAGGGGGGAGCGACAGCACTGCAAATCAGTCCTCTGCAAATGGCTCTCAACACAGCAGTGGCCGCTGGTGACTAGTGAGCTCTTTGGAGAAGCCTGTGTCTAGACCTAGAAACACCTGACTGCAAAATGCAATGAGAATATGTGCAGAAGACACAACACCTTACACACAGTCAAACAGGCATCG
>PVHT020000439.1:3126186-3152057 GCA_004024745.2 Catagonus wagneri
GCCTTTCCCTCCCCAGGCCCTGCACAGGCCCCTCCCCGGCCCCCAGATGTCCCAGGTCCCCCGGGCCCGTGCACTGCGGCCTGCACTCCTCAGCACCACCGACCACCGTGTCCAGCACAGAGCACAAAACATGGGGAGGAAGCGAGCGACATCGCCATCTCGGCTGGGGACCCGAATGCAGGGCCCCACCCTCCCCTCCCGGCCCCTGTCCTGGGCACCCCAGATGCCGACCCTCGACAACCAAACTCAGTTGTTCTTCCTCCTAAGCCCAGGGCTGGTGTCTGGCGCCATCTACCCGCCTCCTCACTCGCACTTTCCTCGTTGGACTGAACCTTCCTCATGACTGTGACCCCTCCAGTGACGATTCCGCAGACACCCCCAGCCCCGACCAGAGCACGCTCCACATGGAACCCACGCAGAGAATGGCAAGTGCTCTTAGCTTTCAATTCAGCCCAGTCCTACCCCTGAATGCCACAGTCCCCTAGGGCCAAGATCGGCCCCCAGTCCTGCTTGGAAGGTCTTCCTACCCGCCCTGTTTCTTGGGTGCCCCCCCACCGGGCCAGTCACCTTTACTGTATGAGACTCCTTGGCCCCGTAGCCCTCTCCCTCCTCAGCGCTGCACTAACCCCCCAGGTACAGTGACTCGCCTGCTGATCCCACTTCCTCCCTCAGGAGCCATCAAGCGTCCCCCCTGACCTCAGGAGACTTTCCTCCCTCATCTGTGCTGCTGAGGCCCCACCGCCAGCCCGTACCCAAGCCAGGGGCCTCATCCGCAGGCCCTTCATTCCCACTCCTCGTCCTCTCGTGGCATCACCACCGTCAACTAGAGGGGACGCTGCCTACAGCTGGGCCACAACTTCATCCTCGTCCACGCACCGGCCACTGTGCTGAGTCTGCCTCCATCCTGATCCTCCCCTCAACGCCAGACCTCTGGGTGAAGGTGGCCCCTTCTCCTCGGAGTCCCTGACACATCTGGGACATGGACAACCAGACTCTTCTCATTCCATCGGAAAGTCCCTCCTACACCCCCCAGCCCCCGTGCGGTGGATCCATCCCTCCGAACAAGGCCAGGTTCCTGGGCTCAGCCCCGATTCCTCCCCTCAGCCCACACCCCTGAGTCCCGCTCTCTCCGCCACACGCACAGCTCTGGTTCACAACACATGCAGAAGCCAAGCACTGCTCTGTCTCCACAGCTACCACTGCGGAGCCTGTGTCACCAACACCCCCCCCGGATTACTGCAGCAAACTGCCCCAGGTACTCCTGCCTCCCGTCATCGCCACCACCCCCAGCCTTTCTTCCAGCCTGCAGCCAGCAGGAGCCTGTCCACACCTGGGGCATGGCCCCTTCCTCCTCTGCTTCAAACTCACCCACCACCCGCCAGCCTGAGGCTGGGGGACTAGCCCCTCGGGCCCAATATCCATGCACTGCTTCCCCAGCTCCCATTTCCACCAGATTCAACAGAGATCTGCAGCTCCCTGAACTTCCCCACCAGCTCTAACCTGCAGCTGTTGGAACCTTCTGCGTCCTGGGGTCAGGAGGCCCTGCCCCATCTCACCCCATCAGCTGTCAGAAATGGAACTGTTCCAGATTACCTGAGACTAAACACAGGACCCTGGGCCTGGTGAAAGCACCAGGTCTGCAGAGGTAGGGGAAGGAGAAGGGGCAGAAGGCTTGGACGCTACTCTTCCCTGGGGCCTGTGTATCAGGGCGACCCTCCACTCACCTGTTCAGGGTCCGTAGGCATTTCTGCCACTGCCATGGGGCCCTGGGGGAAGAAGGAAGCCGTGAGACACAGGTGACAAGGTAGGGCCACCCTACCTTGCCCCGGACCTCGGCTGACAGTCTAAGCTCAGCTCCTCAGAAAACAGTACTGCCTCCTATCAGCTGGGCGACCTGGGGAAGGACTGAGCCCCCCTGAGCTTCAGGGGAAAGTAAGTGCTCACGGGGATAAGAATGCTGCCAACCTCGGAGTCCCTGTTGTGGCGCAGGAGAAATGAATCCGACTAGGAACCATGAGGTTGCGGGTTTGATCCCTGGCCTCACTCAACGGGTTGAGGATCTGGCTTTGTTGTGAGCTCTGGTGTAGGTCGCAGACACAACTCAGATTTGGCATGGCCGTGGCTGTGGTGTCGGCCGGTGGCTACAGCTCCGATTAGACACCGAGCCTGGGAACCTTCATATGCTGTGGGTGCGGCCCCAAAAAGACAAAAAAAAAAAAGCAATGCTTCCAACTCATGGGGCTCATGTTAGTATCTACTGTAAGGAATTCATACCATGTATCAGCTATGACTGTCCACAGGGTCCACAGTTGTGTACATATTTCCTTTCTTCTTTTTTTTGTGGTGGGGGTGGTATACCAGCGGCCTACGGAGGTTCCCAGACTAGGGGTCAAATTGGAGACGCAGCTGCCAGCTACACCACAGCCACAGCAATGCCAGATATGAGCCACGTCTGAGCCTACATCATAGCTTGCAGCAATGCCGGATCCTTAACCCACTCAGCAGGGCCATGGATCGAATCTGTATCCTCATGGATAGTAGTTGGGTTCCTAACCCACTGAGCCACAATGGGAAACTCGTATGTATTTTCAGAGCAAATGAAACTGCAGAGCTTTGAAATGTGAGGTCTTCATTTTCACTTCTTTTTACGATTTCAGTGGTTGCCATATATAAAACTTTGCATTGTAAGCAAATAGCTACAGGTAAATCAATGTAGAGCCAATTAGGAATGTTTGCATAAATTTAATTGCATGGACAGGATCATTTCTAATTGCCTGAGGAAAAGGAGTGTTTTCTTTTTCTTTTTAGAGCCGTACCTGAAGAATATAGTTTATGGGTTAGTGGAGTTCCCGTCGTGGCGCAGTGGTTAATGAATCTGACTAGGAACCACGAGGTTGTGGGTTCGATCCCTGGCCTCGCTCAGTGGGTTAGGGATCCGGCGTTGCCGTGAGCTGTGGTGTAGGTCGCAGATGCGGCTTTGATCCTGCGTTGCTGTGGCGAAGGCCGGCGGCTACAGCTCCTGTTAGACCCCTAGCTTGGGAACCTCCATATGCCACCGGTGAGGCTCTAGATAATGCAAAAAGACAAAAAAAAAAGTCTACAAACAATAAATGCTAGAGACGGTTTGGAGAAGAGGGAACACTCTTACTGTTGTTAGAAATGTAAATTGGTGCAACTACTGTGGAAAACAGTATGGAGGTTTCTCAAAAAACTACAAATTAAAAAATAAAATTAAATTACCATATGATCCAGCAATCCCACTCCTGGGCATCTATCCTGAGAAAATCATGACTCAAAAAGATACATGCACCCCACTGTTCATTGCGGCACTATATATAAGACATGGAACCAACCTAAATGTCCATCGGCAGAGGAATGGATAAAGAATTTTTCCACTTTTTCCAATTTTATTCAGCCATAAAAAAGAATGAAATAATGGCATTTGCAGCAATATGGATGGACCTAGAAGTTGTATTAAGTGAAGTTAGTCAGACAGTGTGAGAAACTTGTATGATATCACTTATATGTGGAATCTGAAAAAAAGGATACAGGAATTCCCATTGTGGCTCAGCAGTAATGGACCCAGCTAGTATCCATGAGGACACGAGTTCGATCCCTGGCCTCGCTCAGTGGGTTAAGAATCTGGTACTGCCATGAGCTGTGGTGTAGGTTGGCAGCTGTAGCTCCAACTAGACCCCTAGTCTGCGATGTTCCATATACCTAGGGTGTGGCCCTAAAATGAAATAAAATAAGGATATAAATGAACTTATGTGTAGAACAGAAACAGACTCTCAGACTTTGAAAAACTTGTGGTTACCAAAGGGGACATGTTGGGGGAGGGAAGTGTGGATTGGGAGTTTGGGATGGAAATATTCTAAAATTAGGTCGTACAACAATAAATACAAACTTCACTGAATTATTTAAAAAATAAAACTGTTGGAGTTCCTGTTGTGGCTCAGTGGTTAACAAATTTGACTAGGAACCATGAGGTTGTGATTTCGACCCCTGAACTCGCTCAGCGGGTTAAGAATCTGGCGTTGCTGTGAGCTGTGGTGTAGGTTGCAGATGCGGCTCGGATCTGGTGTTGCTGTGGCTGTGGTGTAGGCTGGCCACCATAGCTCCGATTAGACCCCTAGCCTGGGAAGTTCCATATGCCGCGGGTGCGACCCTAGAAAAGATAAAAATAAAATAAAATAAAATAAAATAAAATAAAATAAAATAAAATAAAATAAAACTATTGCAACCACCCCCACGCACAGGGTTATGTATATGATCATATAAGAGGCACCGAGGAGGGTTCAAAGTGAGGACATGATTATTTTTTGTCTTTCTGGACAACTCTTTTTTCCTGCCGTCACCCTCAGCATGCAGGTTCTGGGGCCAGAGACTGAACCTGAGCCACTGCAGTGACAACGCTGGATCCACAACCTGCTGAGCCGCCAGGGAACTCCTGGACAAAACTTTTATTCAACCAAAGGTCACGTTGAGTATATCATTCATATTTGAAATTAGCCCCAAAGGCAATCCCAAAGGAGGAATTTCAAAACACCCTGATTGATAAGAGCGTCCTAGAATTAAGACTAAACAAGTAATGGTGAAACCCACACACAGCTGCACGCATGCAATCCTAATCTGCCTGGTAAAGTTCCAGGCACTTTACAACACTTACGGAAACTTTTTTCCCTGCAAAAAGCTTTACTGTTTCCATTTGGACCAAGGCTTGGGAGAGGGCTCTAGGGTGGTTTAAAAGCTGCCTAGTGGCTGAAGAGAGAGGTCAGGCAGACGCCCTGACTCGGGAGGGGCGCCTAGCGATGCCTGAGGGTGAAACTTGCCAGAGAAACCCACCCAGCCCAGCCTGGGGGCGGGCAGCCCGCAGCGGGCGGGCAGCCGGCGGCGCATCTTCCCGACGAGTCCCACCTGCTCGCCGGGACGCGGCCCCCGGGGCGTGCGGGAGGTGGGCGCCGGCGCGCCGCGAGCCCTGGGCCCGCGTGCAGCCGCTGCCGTGCCGCCCGGGGCTTACCCACGCGACGGCTCCTGAGCAGCCCTGAATACGCGCTGCCGCTGCGCTGGTTTGCAGAGAGCTGGGCGCCCTTATGGTCCTCTGCCTCCAGTTTTCGGAAAAAGTGGCCCACGCCCTGCGGAGCCGCTTGCTCGCCCTGGAAATAAAAGACCAGAGACAGGTAGGTGCCGCAGCACCTTGGTGCCCGGGCGGTTGCTGGCGCTCTCTGTCGCTGCGGGGTAACTGCGACGAATACGGGAGCTCATGGTCGGTCGAGTAAGGAGCTAAGCTCAAAACGCTGGTGTTGGCAGAAGTTCCCGTGTGGCGAAGCCAGTTAAGGATAAGGCGTTGTCACTGCAGTGGCTCGGGGAACGCCTGTCACACGTCTTTTCTGTCGTGGACGTGGTGTAAGGCACGTGTGCGGTGGGCTTGTTGGGGGGGGGCCTGCGTGCGCCGTCGGCAGTGTCCCCCCGGGCTGCCTGTGCGTGGGCCTCCAGGCTGTGCTGCCGCGCGTCACTGCTGCTTCCAGACTCAACGGCCCTTCCCTCGGGGTGCAGAGGCAATGAACACACCAAGTACTTTCTTTTTCATGAATTTTTAAAATGAAAGTATAGTTAATTTACAATGTTTTGTCAAGTTCTGTTGTACGGCAAAGCGACCCAATCACACACATTGCCCTGAACTGTACAGTAGGGTCCCATTGCCCACCCATTCCCACTTTAACAGTTTGCATCCAAAGAAACCCCAAATGCCCATCCATACCGCTCCCTCCCCTTCCCCCCTTGAGAACCCCAAGTCGCTCTCCTTGGTCATGACCTGTTTCTGTTTTGTTTGTTTGTTTTAGATAAGGTCATCTGCTCCATATTTTAGATTCCACAAATAAGTGATATATGGTATTCGTCTTTTGCTTTCTGGCTTACTTCACTTCCTATGAGAGCCTCTAGTTCCATACATGTTGCTGCAAAAGGCATTAGTTTGTTTTTCATGGCTGAGTAATATTCCATTGCATATATGTACTACATCTTCTTAATCCGTTCATCTGTTGAGGGACACCTCGGTTGCTTCCATGTCTTGGCTATTGTTAAAAAAAAATAGTTTGTGGGTTCGGTCCCTGGCCTTGCTCAGGGGGTTAACGATACGGCGTTGCCGTGAGCTGCGGTGTAGGTCACAGACGCGGCTCGGATCTGGCGTTGCTGTGGTGGAGGCCGGTGGCTACAGCTCCGATTAGACCCCTAGCCTGGGAACCTCCACATGCTGTGGGTGCAGCCCTAAAATGAGAAAAGGAAAAAAAAAAAAAAAAAGGGCCTCGGAGTTCCCTTCGTGGTGCAGAGGTTAATGAATCCGACTAGGAACCATGAGGTTGCGGGTTCCATCCCTGGCATCGCTCCGTGGGTTAACGATCTGGCATTGCTGAGCTATGGTGTAGGTTGCAAGTGTCAGGACTCCTTTCAAGGCATCCAAAAAGAAAAAAGTGGGTGCCAGATGGCATGCGACAAAAGCAAATAGCTACTGCAGACCATTACCCCGGTTACCAGGCACTTTTAGAGTGAACTAACAGATGGGACTGTCAGGTCCTCTCATGAGATTACTTAGCATTTATCTCGAGGCACTTGCATGTGATGGGCTCTGTGTGCTTGGTGTATAAGAAAGGAGTGACATTGCTTTCTGTCCTTACACTCTCTTTAGTGGGTTGTCTGCGGTGCGCTCCAGTTTAGTTTTGTGCTTATGGAATAATTAAACTGTCTCGTTTGCAGAGATTTTTCTGGCTTGGTAGATTGTGTTTTACTATTTCCGCCCCCCCACCCCCAAAATTGGCCAGCGCTTTGAACGGTATGAGATTCAATATAGATGAAACTGAAAAATGTGGCAAGTCCTACAGGTATGGGGCCTAGTAACTTACACAATTAGAAGAAGTTTTCAAGAGGTCATACAGATAGGTTCAAGACCCTGTGATACACACCTAAACAGCTTACCTTTTCCATCCTGATTGTGATGAATATACCTTAAACTTGTTTTAAACACAGTTAAAATAATTGAGCTCGGGAGTTCCTTGTGGCTCAGTGGTAGCAAACCCAACTAGGATCCGTGAGGATCCAGGTTCCATCCCTGGCCTCTCTCAGTGGGTTAAGGATCCAGTATTGCCGTGAGCTGTGGTGTAGGTCACAGACACTGCTTAGATTTTGCATGGCCCTGGTGTAGGCCAGCAGCTGCAGCTCTGATTGACCCCTAGCCTGGGAACTTCCATATGGTGCAGGTTTGGCCCTAAAAAGAAAAAAAAGAAAAAAAAAGAATTGAACTGAATGTGGCAGGCTGATTAATGCTGCAACCAAGTCGTCCGCATCATCATCCCTGGACTTGTCAATGTGACCTTATTTGGTAAAAGGCTTTGCAACTGATTAGGGATTTTAAGACGAGATTAGCCTAAAATTATGTTTCCTCGGTGATGGACTCACAAGTCTCCTTTTATTTTTATTTATTTATTTATTTATTTATTTATTTATTTATTTTTAGCTGTCCCGAGTCACATGGAGCTCTCAGGCCTGGGATCAAATCCAAGCTGTGCTTCAAACTAAGCTGCAGCTGCTGCCACGCCAGATCCTTAACCCACTATGTCGAGTCTGGGAATGAACCCATGACCCCGTGCTCCCAAGTCCCTGAGTCTGGGAATGAACCCATGACCCCGTGCTCCCAAGTCCCTGCCAATTCTTTTGTGCCATAGCGGTAGCTCCACAAGTCTCCTTTTAAAGAGAGGCAAGGGAGATCTATCACACAGAGGAAGGCGCTTTGATCACTGAAACCAGATGCTGCAACTGCTGGCCTCTGCAGAGGGAGGAGGTGGTTACAAGCCAACAAACATCAAGGAATGCAGCTCTGGCCTTTGGAAAAGGCAAGGACAAGGACTTTTCTTCACAGGGGCCATGCTGCTACCAACACCGTGACTTTATGCCTGTGAAATTGCCCTCAGACTTCTGATGTCCAGGCAGTAAAATAATGTGTGTGACACTATAAAGTTTGTGGTTCTTGGAGTTCCCATTGTGGCTCAGCGGAAATGAATCCGACTAGGAACCAGGAGGTTGTGGGTTCAATCCCTGGCATTGCTCAGTGGGTTAATGATCCGGTGTTGCCATGAGCTCTGGTGCAGGCTGCAGATGCAGCTTGGATCCCGCGTTGCTGTGCTTCTGGCGTCGGCCCACGGCTACAGCTCCGATTAGACCCCTAACCTGGGAATCTCCATATGCCGCAGGTGCGGCCCCCAAAAGACTAAATAAATAAATAAATAAATAAATAAATAAATAAAATAAAGTTTTTGGTTCTCCGTTATAGCAGCTGTAGAAGGTTAATGTGATTTAGTAACAGCCCGCCCCCCCTTTTTTTTTTGAGGGCTGTACCTGTGGCAGCCATATGAAAGTTCTCAGACTAGGGGTTGAATTGGAACTGTAGCTGCCAGCCTGTGCCACGGCAACTCGGGATCCAAGCCACATCTGTGCCCTACACCACAGCTCACAGCAACGCCAGATTCCAGACCCACTGATCAAGGCCAGGGATTGAACCCACATCCTCATGGATACTAGTCAGATTTGCTTCTGCTTCACTATAACAGAACTTCCTCCAGTAACTGTCTTTTTTTTTTTTTCTTAGAGCTGCACACATATGAAGGTTCCCAGGCTAGGGGTCTAATCAGACAGCAACACCAGATCTGAGCCACGTCTGTGACCTATACCACAGCTCATGGCAATGCCGGATCCTTAAACCACTGAGCTTCACATGGCCTAGGTCTTATCACATGACTCCTGTAGAACCCCTGGAGATAACACCTCTCACTTAGGGGTCACCACAGTAGTGGGTGCTCCAGTTGGGTTTTGGAAACTTGGAGTCAGCCCTTGTCCAGTTTGAGTTGATTAATACTGATTGGAACCACCAGCCCCTAAAACTGGGCCTGGACAGATGTCCAGTGAATGACCTTTTGACATCAAGGGCCCAAAACTGCACCCACAGATCAGGGTGTCTTCACTGTTGAAAGAGCATGTAATGCAAATACACCTGCACACACTACCTCGCCTTTTCTCTACCTCTGCTTGCCGTCCCCACACCTAAGACCACACTGCCTCTTTATTCCTTAAATATCTCCAGCAACTCGGTTCCAGGATGGTAGATCTGAGACTTGTTCTTCTGTCCCCTTACTCGGCTGCCTTGTGAACCTTCTCTCCTGCAAACCTTGGCATCTCAGCCTGTGGCTTGTTATACCTCTGGTTCACTAACAACCTCACCTTCACAGCTCGAAACTGCCCAGGTTAGAGAATTTATACCAGGGAAATTGGCCAACACCTAAATCAAGGGTTGAATGCTTGTTTTAGTAACTGTCTGAAGTGAGGGAGACTATGTTAATAATAAGAACTACATGCGGTGAATGTTGTGAGCACATTCATTCCATCCAGCAAAGTCTCTGAAGTCAAGTTCCAATGCATTTCTTTTACTGTTTTCTCAATTATTAATAACAGAAATTTTATCAAGGAAAATATACACCCGGCAAATGAACACAATAAAAATATTCAACATCACGAATCATTACAGAAATGCAATGAGACCATAGTCAGATACCTCTACATGCTTTTAAAACACGTAATATTAAAAATACTGACCATACCAAACAGGTAGTGGTGAGGAATATAGGGGAACTGAAATGTTCCCATACTGTCCGTGGGAATGCAAAAGGGTAGTCATTCATCCTAGAATTTAAAACCATATGTTCAGAGTTCCCTTCGTGGCTCAGTGGTTAACGAATCCGACTAAGAACCCTGAGGTTGTGGGTTCGATCCCTGGCCTTGCTCAGTGGGTTAAGGATCCGGTGTTGCCGTGAGCTGTGGTGTAGGTTGCAGACGCGGCTCGGATCCTGTATTGCTGTGGCTGTGGCGAAGGCCGGCAGCTACAGCTCCTGTTAGAGCCCAGCCTGGGAACCTCCATATGCCGCAGGTGCGGCTCTAGATAAAGGCAGAAAGACAAAAAAAAAAAGTTCATATAAAGAGTTTTATGAGTTCCTATCGTGGCTTGGTGGTTGACGAATATGACTAGGAACCATGAGGTTGTGGGTTCGATCCCTGGCTTCGCTCAGTGGGTTGAGGATCTGGCGTTCCCATGAGCTGTGGTGTAGGTCACAGACGTGGCTCGGGTCCCGTGTTGCTGTGGCTCAGACGTAGGCTGGCAGCTACTGCTCCAATTGGACCCTTAGCCTAGGAACCTCCATATTCCATGGGCGCAGCCCTCGTAAAGAAAAAAAAAGTTTTATGTACATGTTCATAAGTAAGCTTATCTGTGGTAGCAAAACTGGAAGACAAACTACAAAACCCTTGGAGTTCCTGTTGTGGCTCAGTGGGTTGAGAACCCAACCTAGTGACATTGAGGATGTGGGTTTGATCCCTGGCCTCACTCGGTTAAGGATCCGGTATTGCTGCAAGCTATGGCATAGGTCTGCAGCTGCAGCTCCATTTCAACCCCTAGCCTGGGAACTTCCACAGATACAGCTGTAAAAATAAAAATTAAAAAACCCCCCAAAACCGTACAAAACCCTTTACATTAATAGATGAATGGATAAACAATCAAATGGGAGTATATCCAAACTGTATTTTTCATAAATTAAAAAACGGACAGTTCACATTTGTAATTGAAATGATTCTCAAAAAGAATTATGCACTGTCAAAGAAAAGACAAATACAAAAATGAACATTAAGATTCCAATGATACTGGAAGTCTAGAAAACACTAATTGTGAAAAAAGCTAAATCAACAGTAGTTGTCTAGGAGAGATACCAGAAGGCAGATGTGAGAGTGATGGGTACTGGTAATGATGGTTTGTTGGGTTTATAAATATTAAAATTTAAGGAGCTGTACATTTTAGTTATGTTAGTTCAGTGCATACCAACTATGGAGCTCAATTAAGTTCTAATAGAAACTGGCTTCACATAAAAATCTGAATCTCTTTCCTGAATGTCCTTTTCAGCAGAACTCTGGCAAGCACACGTTACTCCGTCTCCTCTCCTGTCTCATGGGAGGAATTGTGCCTCAGTAGCAGTGAAGACTGGGGAGCAATGGGCGGTGTTTCCATTTGAGTCACTCCGAAACTGTCTGGATCATAAAAAATAACATGCCAGGACTAAACGCACTGTTGTTTTCCCCCACGGTGCAACAGCGGCCTTGAGATAAACAATTTGGAGATGCTCTGGGAATCCTAAAACCTTTAGTCTGACAGGGCCTGGGGCCACAGGAGAGAAACACTTCTGGAGCTCCTAAGAAACCTTATCCTAAGCAGCCGTAGTCAAAGGAACGTCTGCGGATGCAACTTTAGAATGGGCTCACCTCTTCTTGTTTGCTAAACTTCCTTATGAATTCCCTGTGTGTTTCTGTACCATGTATGGGTCCCACTTGACGTCTGCAGTCTAACACTCCGTAATGCCAGCTTCGAGCACAAGGCTCTTTTCCAACAGGAGCTAGAGAACTTCTCTTGAACAGTATTGGGGGTATTATGTGACATCCCATGTGAAAAAGAGAGCAACTTATGCTACTCCAAAAAAAACACTGGTGGTCCTCAGGGTGACTTCTAGACCCACCAAAAAGTCTGACGTCCAGTTCACAAGACTAGTCACACAAAGCTCTGCAGTCTACTCCAGGAGGCCTTGACCACTATGCAAGTTAGACTAAAACTGGAGTGAATGCTGTTCTCTGCCATGCTGCTATTCCCACTGAGGGATACCAAGTTCCCAAACAGGGTAACTTGGCGCTAGAAAAATCCGTCGTGAGCATGACATGAGACAATGCCACTGATGATAACCTCTGTAAGCCATTCAGAACCCAGCTTGCGTGCCATTGGTCAAAGCTGGTTATGTCCATGTCCTGGTCAGTCACAAGAGGATGACAACATCCACATGCTCAGGCTATGCATGCTTCCCTCCACAGGACGGGGAGCACAAAGGTCTACCTAGCCTAGCGTACCGAGGGCTGATGCCCAGTACGGGATCTGCCACAGGACCTCACAGTGACTTACGTGGCAAAGGCTGGGGCAGGTTAGAGAGTACAGCACAGCTGCTTAAAAGCTTCCTATGAACCTGGAAGTCAGAGGCCACCTCCACACTGGGATGTTCAGATGTGCGGCTCTCCAGCTGACTCCCCCACAGAGTTTCTTTAGCACGACGTATTAACTCACTCGGTGCACTCATCTCAGCTGAAGGCCTTTCCTGAGCATGAGCTTTCTGGTGACGAAGGAGGTTAGACCTCCGGCTGAAAGCTTTTGTACATTTGCCGCATTCATAAGGTCTGTCTTGACTGTGAAGTTTCTGGTGCTCCATCAGAGCAGATCTTTGACAGAAGGCTTTTCTGCATTTGCTACACTCAAGAGGCCTTTCTCTGGTGTGAACTTTTCGGTGCTGAGTAAGTCGGGTGTTTTGGCTAAACAGTTCTCCACATTCGGTGCACTCGCATGGTCTTTCTCCTGTGTGAATTCTCTGGTGCTGAGTGAGGCCAAAACTTTGGCTAAAAAGTTTCCCACATTCAATGCACTTGTAAGGCCTTGCTCCAGTGTGAACCCTCTGGTGCTTGATGAGAGTAGAGCTTTGGCTAAAAAGTTTCCCGCATTCATTACACTCATATGGCTTTTCACCAGTGTGGATTCTCTGATGTTTAATAAGGCTGGGACTTTGATTGAAGAATTTCCCACATTCACTGCACTCATAAGGCCTTGTGCCTGTGTGAACTCGCCTGTGCTTAATTAGGTTGGAATTGGAGGTAAAGAATTTTCCACATTCATTACATTTATAAGGCCGTGACCCAGTGTGAATTCTCTGATGTTCACTAAGACTGGAGCTTTGGCTAAAGAATTTCCCACATTCACTACACTCATAAGGCCTTTCTCCAGTGTGAATTCGCTGGTGCCGAACAAGTGTGGGTTTGTTGCTAAAAGCTTTCCCACATTCGCTGCACTCATAAGGCCTTTCTCCAGTGTGGACTCTGCGGTGCTGAACAAGTATGTGTTTGTAG
Organism: Catagonus wagneri; assembly: GCA_004024745.2. Taxonomy (NCBI): domain Eukaryota; kingdom Metazoa; phylum Chordata; class Mammalia; order Artiodactyla; family Tayassuidae; genus Catagonus; species Catagonus wagneri. The sequence continues at coordinate 3,139,210 of PVHT020000439.1, forward strand.
CTGAAGGCTTTCCCACATTCACTGCATTCATAAGGTCTTTCTCCAGTGTGAACTCTCTGGTGCTGAGCAAGCCTGTATTTACGACAGAAGGCTTTCCCACATTCACTGCACTCATATTGCCTTTGTCCATTGCGCAAGGCCTCCACACAGTCAGTGTCCTTTTGTGGTGCAAGCTGGAGCCGGACAAGGCCAGAGCTACCAGGGAAATCCTTCCCGGCCTCCTGGCATGTGATAGACTCCTTGGATGCAGGGACTGTGTGGCTCTTCATAAAAGCCTTATCCACATCGCTTCTAGGCGGTTTCTTTCCATTCTGCTGGTGAAATTTCACTCCTGACTCACACAGTTTCTGGCCAGGGTTTGTTCCCAGCTCTTCAGGTAGATGCAAACGACCTTCTAAGTCCAGGAAACACTTCTCACAGGAATACGCTTTCTGGGTGGACAGGTCTGCCTTTGAAGTATTTATCTGTGGCATTTCTACAGAAATATTCTTCCCAGGTGTCTCCTTGTCCTCAGCTCCAGGCCAGCAACCTGAAAGTAGAGAAATACAAATGAACTCATGTAGTTTTTGGTAGAAGGGGGCAGCCCTATCACAAATATGTGTCTGACACACCAGGGAATAAATCCATTGGACCATTTTCAAGACAAGGTAACTGGGTACAAGGTAGGAAAGAGATGCTGTGCAGATTCTGGGCCTCTACGTATCACAGAACAGGGAGGACTCACCAGGCAAAAGACACAAGGATGGGGTGGAGTGCACGGAGGAGCCAGGGGTCCACTACTCCTCCAGAAACAGTTTTCACCAGGGCCTTGGCTGCTAGTGTCCTGTGTGCTGTGTGGAAGGGTGTGTCCAGCCCCAGGAAAATCCAGCTGTCACTGAGGAGCTGGTGTTCAAGGACCATCTTAAGGATAGGTGCAGACCTCGTGACACATTAAGTGTAGGCCAATATTAGGGAGCACAGCAGAGTGAGGATGGAGAGGATCAGTGAGGAGCGGAAGAGAGAGAGGTGAGGATAATCCTGGGCTGGAAGGCAGAGTAGAAATGAGAGAAGAAGCAAAGCGTCAAGAATGGGCAGGAAAGGCAGAAATGAGGTACACAGGCCCTGGCACCAAAACAGTGCTGGGCACAGGACGTGGTCCTGATACGATGTGAACCGAGCCATGACATCACATCCTCCCTCGGATGTGAATCACCAGGGCCAGGCCCTCTTGCTGTGCCTGGAGTCATGTCCACTCTGTCATGTACCCAGGGTTCTCCTCCCAGCTCCAGATGGACAACATGGGACCTAGAAGGTGCAAGTCCTAAGGGAAAGACAGGACAGGTGAGTGGTCAGTACTGGCCCAGGGGGACAACCAATCCCAAACAACCTCAGGAAAGAAAAATATCATCACAAAAAGAATCTTTGGGGGTGGGAGTTCTCAGAGAGATGGCCAGGTGGACCCCACAAACAGTGACCCTGTTGGGTCCGGACAACTCCTGGTACAGTGAGGACCGGGGAAACATTAGCTAGAAGGGGGCAGAACCTGGAGCACAGAGGTCTACGGCATGGGGTCTACAGAGTCCACTTAGCAGGGAGGGGCTGAGACTAATGGAACCCTCTGGACTAATTCCAAGTCTTTGGGGGAAGAAAACCTTCACTGAATAAACTTCAGAGCAGCTGGTACTGGGGCTACTTGTGAAAGCAGGTAGGAGACACACTGGCCCAGCCCTGGCACCCACAGCACATATGACAGGGAAGCAGTAACAGAGATGTGCCCATTGTCTAGCTGTGAAAAGCATGGAGCTGCTCTTGCAAAAAAGGGGAAAGGCAGAGACCTGTCCAGGATGCCAGGAGTGGGTCTGAGGGCCTTACCCAGTGATGCAACAAGCGCAAAGGTCTCCAGCATCACATCTCGGTACAGGAGTCTCTGGGCCTCATGAAGAAGCTTCCACTCCTCCTGGGAAAAGTACACAGCCACGTCCTCAAAGGTCACAGAGCCCTGTGATGATGGGGACAGATGTGTCCATAAGCAGCCTCTCTCCCCAGGACCTCGTGAGTACCACAACACCATCCCACATTCACTCCATGCTCATCACCCTCTCCAGCTCTCTAACTTAGAGGGCCAATATCTGCCTTTGCTTCCTTGATCACTAGCTCCAACCCTCAGCAACAGGCAGGTGGAGAGACAGCTGCCATCTAAACTGTGGGCCTGGTATCAGGGCCCTGGGTTCCCAAGTCCTTCCCACTCCTACCACTGACGTCCCCATCTCTGCCAACGGCACATCCACCCTTCCAGATGCAAAGGGGACAAAACTTTAGAGTCATCTGTGACCCCCTCCACATTAGAACATCTGGCCAGCCCCTACTTTCAAAACAAATCCAGAAGCCAAGTATTTCTCCTCCCTCCACACCCACCACTCTGGTCCCACCACAACCAACATTCACCTGGACGACTGCAATTGCTTCTGTGATGGTCTCCTTCTTGTCTTCCTCGCCCTCAGTCTGTTCTGCACTCTGCAGGCAGGGGTGGCCTCTTAAGCCCTAAGTCAGATCATTTTTTTCGATTCCAAAAATTCCATGGCAGCCATCTCTCTCAAACAGAAACCCAACTTCTCAGGTTACCATCTAGGCCTGACTCTGGCCCCCTTGCCATCTGTTCTCACCAGATAGTAACAGAGACCTACAAGTCATGGAACACTCCCAAATCAATCTCATCCCCAAGCATGTGTACATACTAACCCTTGTATCTAACACAACATTTCATATCTCTGTGAAATTTCTCCATATAACCTCAGGCCTAGACTTAGAAACCTGAGCTTAGAGTTTCTCTAGGTTCTCCAGACAACAAGGCCAGGAAAAGTGGCAGTAAAAGAGTTCTAAGACACCTGATACTTACCAGAGTGGGGTCCTTAAGTGGTTCAGCTGAATGTGGAACCTGTGGAAAAGCAGAGCCATGCAACTTTAACTCCCATCAGTAATACAGGTAAAAAAGATTTGTGAGTGAACCACTTAATATTTCAAGTGAAGATACATGCTCAAGGGAAAATAATGCATGTAAAAGAGAGCAGAAGATATTATGGATTGTATCACAACATTATGTGGAAATGTTAAGAAAAGTGTTTCCAGAAGTGGGAAAAACAAATGCAAAGACTCTGACAAGGTCGCGTGTGGCGTATCTGAGTAGCATCCATGAGGCTAGTGTGACCAGAACCTAGTGAGCCAGAAGAATTAGGAGTCATGTTGTGGAGGAAATGGATGTGGCATATCATTTAGCACTATTATAGGTCCAGAGTCAGAAATATCAAAATGCAGTCTCATTTTATGTACAGGTCTGTTTCTGACACTTCCACTTGATTCCATTACTCTTTCTGTCCTTTGCAAATAATATTCTCTTCTTTTGTAAGATTTTTATTTTTCCTATTATAGTTGATCAATAATACATTCTTCTCTTTCTAAAAATTTTAAATCTTATTTTATTATTTTTATTTTTTGTCTTTTTGGGACCCCACCTGTGGATTATGGAAGCTACCAGGCTAGGGGTCAGATTGGAGCTGCAGCTGCCAGCCTATGCCACAGCCATAGTCACTCCGTCTGGGACCTCCACCATAGCTCACAGCAATGCTGGATCCTTAACCCACTGAGGAAGGTCAGGGATTGATCCTGCATCCTCATGTATACTAGACGGGTCCATTACCTCTGAGCCATGACAAGCTATTCGTATATTGTGATGGTAAAATTCTTCCATAAACATTCTGAGAGAATAATTTCTTTTCTTTTTTTTTTTTTGTCTTTTTGCCATATCTAGGGCCGCACCCGCGGCATATGGAGGTTCCCAAGCTAGGGGTCTAACAGGAGCTGTAGCTGCCGGCCTTCGCCAGAGCCACAGCAATGTGGGATCCAAGCCGCGTCTGCAACCTACACCACAGCTCACAGCAACGCCGGATCCTTAACCCTCTGAGCAAGGCCAGGGATCGAACCCGCAACCTCATGGTTCTTAGTCGGATTCGTTAACCACTGAGCCACGACGGGAACTCCTGAGAGAATAATTTCCTACATGTTTTTCTCTCTTGTGGTAGAGAACAGACCACCATTTACTGGCTATACATTCAAAATGAATGTCTGATAAAGCTGTTGTTGCTAAAATCAGAAAAAATTTTTGGCCTCCAGCAGTTCCAATAGCAGTTCCATTTCTGACTCTTTAAAACTAAAAGCAAGAGGAGTTCTCTTGAGGCACAGTGGGTTAAGGAACCAGTGATGTCACTGCAGTGGCCTGGGTCACTGCTATAGCAGGGGTTTGACCCTTGGCCTGGGAACTTCCACATGCCACAGGTGTGGCCAAAAATATATAAAAAATTAAAAAATACTGGAGTTCCTGTCATGGCTCAGCGGTTAACAAACCCTACTAGGATCCATGAGGATGTGGGTTCGATCACTGGCCTTGCTCAGTGGGTTAAGGATCTGGCATTGCCATGAACTGTGGTGTAGGCTGCAGACTTGGCTTGGATCTGGTGTTGCTGTGGCTGTAGCACAGGCCGGCAGCTACAGCTCCGACTGGAACCCTGGCCTGCAACCTCCATATGCTGTGGATGCGGCCCCAAAAAGCAAAACCAAAAAAATCCAAAAACACTCTGTATGTATGTATACTGTGAAACAGTAAGTTTATGTAATGCATAAAAAAATGTGTCAAAAAATGTGTGTCAAAAGATAATATGCAGGAGTTCCCGTCATGGCACAGCGGTTAACGAATCCAAGTAGGAGCCATGAGGTTGTGGGTTTGATCCCTGGCCTTGCTCAGTGGGCTACATGCCACAGGTGCAGTCCTAAAAAGACAAATAAATAAATAAAATATACACTACACAAATGTGTGCTTAATATACCCCGGAATGGAGGGCAAGTATGGCTACAGTAGCCATGTTTATAAATGCAGAAAACAGAACAACCACACACACACACAAACCTAAACAACGAAAAGCCTTCAACAGGAAAATTTATAGACATTTTACTCACATACTTATACAACATAATACTCCACAGAAATGGAATGACTTGAGAGCCATGAAAAACACTGGTAAAGTCACACCATATCGAGCAAATCAAGAAAAACTCTTCATAATAATTTTATGATCCCATTCGTTAAAAGTTTTAAAACAAGCGATTGAAATTACAGTCGTCGAGTATTTTCCACAGACTTGGCAAAACTATCAAGAAAAGCAAGGACATGCTTGAAACATCAGACAATACATTAACTTTGGGGGGATGGGGTTGCTTTGGAAGCACGGGCGGCTTCTGGGGGCTTATTTACCTCGCATATCTAGACCTGAGCGGTGAACGGATATTAATTTTAGAGTTGCTTATGCAACTGCACGTGAAAGTTCTGTACATTTTTTTTCTACGCAGTTTATATTTCAAAAGTTGGAAAACCAAGGTTTGGGGGGGACAAATACATATAAACACAGGACACTCGTAAGAGAACAATGATAAGAACAGTAATACTGCGGAACGAGAAGAGCGGGGAGAGGGACCGCAGAACGCGGCACTTACCTGAAGCGGACCCCTCAGCGCGTCCGCCGCCAGGGGAGTCTGTGAGCAACGGTGCGGCCTGGGCATCGTGGCAAAGCGCCTTCCCTGCTCGCTTCCCTTAGGCCGGTCAGCGGTCCCAAGCGCTGGGAAGAGATCCGAATTTACAAAATGTCGCCCACGGTGGACGCCGGAAGTCCCGCCCAGACGCTGTCATCTCTCACGGAAGCGCGCACTGTCTTCCGGGTAATGCAGTTCACAGCACTGCTGGCAGGGCAGGAGACCGTGCTCCCCACCAGCGGGAAAGGTCCCGCCCCACCGCGAGGGTTGCTGGGAAGGGGTATCCTGAAGCTCTGAGAATGACCCTGGGTTCCACGTTTCCTAAATGGGTCGCACCCGAATTTCCGTGGATTGTAGTCTGTGCTGATCACAGGGAGGTAGGGAGACAGGCGTTTCCCAAACGTACAAAACCAGGTGGGCACTTGATACCACGTTCTCCCTCAAACAGAAAATGCATCCTTCCTAAGCTGGAATCCAATAAATACCGTCTTATTGTTCTTCCGATACATGTAGGCTGAAGCTTTAGACTCAGTTTAGAAGTTTTGTTGCTGAAACTTGATCTCTGTATACTGACACTGAGTTAAAATACGGAGACAGATTTTTGGGTGAAGGAGGAAAAAAAAAACAGTTTTATTTCTTTGCCAGGCAAAGGTGGCCACAGCAGGCTAATGCCTTCCCACAAAATTTTCCCACCCTGGAGGGGGTAGTGAAGAGTCTTATAGTGTTCAAGTAACAGGGCAGGATCAGCTGGTGGATATTCTTCTTATTGGTTGAGGTAACTGGAAGTCAGTCAGCATCATCAACCTTCTGGTTCCAACAGGTCTGGGCACTACATACTAGTGGGAAGTATACAGTTAACTTATTCCAACTGGTAGGAGTTTGAGTATAGCAAAACAGCCCAAAGGACATGGCTCGGATATTTACAGTCCTTGAGTTCTTGCCAGAAATAAGTTGCTGCCAGTATCTGTTACATATGGTAGGGTGTCACAGGGCTTATGAATCACCCTTGAAGTACTCAGAGGAGGCAGAAAACTCTGCCTTCCCTTCATCTGGAGGACTCGCCAGTCACTTGACTTTTGGGGTGTCTCATTCCCTCCCCATTGAAATGGGGTTTTGTTTTATTTTCCTTTTGGCTATTCAGAACTTCGGGCCAAGGATCAAACCCTTGCCACAAAAGCAACCCAAGTCACTGCAGTGACAACGCTAGATCATTAACTGGCTGTGTCACATGGGAACTCTCCCATTGAATTGCATTGTGTGGGATATGGCCCAGCTTTGGACAAAAGGACTCTAGCTGGCTTCTGCAAGCAGCTTGTGGAGATTTCCCTTTTTAGTGTATTTGATTGACTTGTAATGGTTGGGTTGATTTTTTTTTTCCACCCTCAAGGTCACCCAACCCGGCAGTCTCCAGCTCACAGTGCCAGTGTTTTGTGATGATAAAATTCTTTTTGGAGTACCTGTGGTGGCTCAGTAGTTAACGAATCCAAGAACCATGAGGTTGCAGGTTCGATCCCTGGCCTTGATCAGTCCGGCATTGCCAAGAGCTGTGATGTAGGTTGCAATGTGGCTCGGATCTTGTGTTGCTGTGGCTGTGGTGAAGGCCAGCAGCTACAGCTCCTGTTAAACCCCTAGCCTGGGAACCTCCATATGCCATGGATGTGTCCCTATATAAGGTGAAATACAAAATAAGTAAATAAAATAAAATAAAATAAAATTCTTGTTGACTAAGAGAAACATACCACTGGTGTTCTATTTATTATATGTCTAATGTTGAGCTCAGCATTAGACTGCCAGGATAAAACGGTGAACACATTTTGTGCAGACCTCTAGCTTGTATTTACTACTCAGGTGGGAAAAGCAAGAGGGTAAACAATAGCTGTCAGTCCATATTTGGTTCCATTTTCGTTGCTGTCCAAGGCCTCCTGGGAATGTCTGAAGAATGTCACCAATTTCCCTGTCCTGGATATTGAAGATTTTTGTTTCCCAGAAGGAGCTTGAGAACAGGCATCAGGCAATAGCATGAGTTGAGTCCCTTGTCCGCAGAGGCTATCCCTTATTCCTCTGCATTGCTGGGATGGCTAACTAGGGCGTGTGATTCCACAAGGGGAAGCATCAGAGGAAGTCCCCAGCAGTCCGCTAGGCCAAACCAAATGTTTTTCCTTAGGCAGGAGTACCATGGAGTAGTTTAGATAAACTCTCAACACTCTAAAAATGAGAGTCGTGGCAAACTCAGAGGTTCACAGGAAACCTTGTCACATGTAGGACATAGAGGGTGGGGTGTATACTGTCCTCCTAAATTAGAAATAAGTCCCAGAAAAGAACCAAAGGTTATCTTATAGCAAAATGATAGCTTTATTCAAAAAGTTTGAAAATCAGGGATATGCAGCTTTCAACTATAAGCGAAAGTACTTTTAGGGGTGGTGTGAAGGAGGTGAGGGATTTTTAAAAGTAAAAGCTGCAGAAGCCACAGCTGAGAGATTTGGAAGGGGACTGGAAGGCCCTTGCAGCTTCACCACAACTCTTTGTGAAACTGAGCAGAACACTACAGGGCTTCCAGTGGACAGAACCTCCCATCCCAGGGTCCTCTGCTCTTATTGTTGAAAAGTTTTAGCCTCCTAGGCCTTCTCTTAGTTCCAAAGAACCAATTTAATCAGATAATTAAAATGCAGAAGCAATGGAAAGCATTCAAGCAAGACAAAATATTGATAGTTTAGCCACCAAACAAACTCGAGGACATTTTTTTTTTTCGGTCTTTTTAGAGCCACACCTGTAGCATATGGAAATTCCCAGGCTAGGGGTTGAATCAGAGCTAAAGCCACCAGCCCACCCAACAGCCACAGCAACACCAGATCCCAGCCTTGTCTGCAGCCTACACTGCAGTTTAGGCAATGCTGGATCCTTAATCCACTGAGGGAGGTCAGAGATAGAAACCGCGTCCTCATGGATACTAGTCGGGTTCATAATCCACTGAGCCACAATGGGAACTTCCAGCCAAGGACCTTTAGTTCCTTCTTAAGGTCTATAGATAATATTCTTTTTTTTTTTTTTTTTTTTGCCTTTTATGTCCGCACCTGCGACATATGGAGGTTCCCAGGGTAGGGGTCTAATCGGACCTGTAGATGCCAGCCTACGCCACAACCACAGCAACACCAGATCCGAGCCACGTCTGTGACCTACATCACAGCTCATGTGGCAACGCCGGATCGTTAACCCACTGAGCAAGGCCAGGGACGAAACCCGCACCCTCATGGTTCCTACTCTGATTCCTTAACCGCCGTGCCACGATGGGAACTCCTCCCTATTATTATTACTATTAGCCTCCCCCATCAACAAGTGGAAGTTCCTGGGCCACAGAACTTAGCCACAGGAGCGACCCACGCAACTGCAGTGACAACACGGGATATTTAACCCACTGTGCCACAAGACAACACCTCAGATTCTTGAAATAATCGAAAGATAGCTGGAGTAATATATATGGTTTGAAGAAACATTTTGCTTACTAGGTTCAAACAGAATCATTGCCTATAGAACTAGAAAAGCTGATTATTTGAGAACCAAAAATCACAACTTCAAACATTCACCCAGTTGTGTATCTCCTGTCATTATTTCTCCATCATCCCCACCACTGCTCTGTCTGAAGTCTTTCCTTTCTTATCCTGGAACAATATGCCCAGTTTCATTAAACTGAATCCAGATCTTCAGTCAACATGTATTTGAAAAGCGACAACATGGCAAATAGCTATGAGTGGACATGTCATCACGACCTGGCGTGTCCCTTTGGACGTGCAGACTTGGGAACTTACTGTGTTTCAGTCCCTGAATTTTCTGTGAGTACTCCCAAACAGCTCTCCAGAAATCTGGGAGCGTTCCCTTTAAGAGCAAGGGAAGCTCTGCCCCGTATTTAGAGCCAAAGAACTCCATTTCACAGAGCTTCTTTTGAAGCCTTTAAGGATCTTCCACACACAAAGGAAGTGAGTTAAAATCTGAAGTTAACAGGTGTGGTGAAAGCGGAACTACATTACCCAGAGATCGCTACGGTGCGAGGATACCGCATCTGAGCCAATGAAAGTTTAGGGGAGGGACGCACGCGCACGTACGTGTTGTGTGGGGAGGAAATTCCGGCGCTGCTCTTTTTCGTGTCTGGGTTGCTCTGAGTTGTTTGCGGATTTAGAGGGCTTCTCTCGGTGGTCACGGAGGTAACGGAGAGGAAAAGCCGGAGGAGAGACGTGGTCCTCGCTGTCCAGAAGCTATGCGAGGCCCCCTGAGCCCGTAGTTGACGGCGGTGCCTTCGTTCCCGTCCCGCTCGCAAACTCCCCTGGCCCCGCTCTTCCCACGGCCGGTGGCAGAGGCGGCGCGGATGAGCCCGGCTCAGGTGGGTCCTGTGTCTCCTGGGCCCTCACCCGGCCCGACTCCCGCCTCCGAGGACCAAATTCGGACCGAGGGGCGCCCGCTCATGTTCCCTCCGGGTCAGTCCCAGAGTCCAGAGCAGAGGGGGGCCTTGGGAGGGGTCGCGCTTTCAGCCAGTGGGCTGGGGTGAGAGTGAGAGTTCCCTGGGGGTCGCCTGTGCACGGCTGCAGGTGCTACGGAGTAGGCAGCATTGGGGAAACCCGGGGCATCTTGTGTCAGGGACAGAGGGGGAGGAGGTGTCTCCCCTGAAACGTCAGCCTGAGCCTCTGAAATCCATGGAAGGTTGTGAAGGGAGTGGGGATGAGATGGCCGTGTCCAAAGTGCGTTTATTTTATTTATTTACTTATTTATATTTTCAAGGCAGTGGGTTTTTTTTTTTTTTTGGCTCTCTTGGGGGTGAGGTTTTGTTTTCTTGGCATGCGGAATTTCCCCGGGCCAGGAATCACACCCACCCTACAGCAGTGACCTCAGCCACAGTAGTGACAATGCTGGATCCTCAACCACTGGGCCACCAGGGAACTCCCCAGAATTAGAAATTTAAATTTTGGAAAACCGGATGCGATGGAGGCAGGGAGACTGCCAAGGAGACCACCACAATAGACCAAGGAGAATTATGGTAAGCGATGGACTAGGGTGGTTTCGGGACAGGGGAAATATGAAGTGATTCTCTTCAAAGAAGGAGCAGTTGGATTCCCTGATTTATAAAATATGATTGTATGCGAAGGAGGGAATGAATCACCATCCCAAAGTTTTTCCCTGAACACCTGAAAAAGCATGCAGATGGGCAAGTTGGTGCAATGAGCAGGTTCGGGGCGGGGGAGACCATGAGTTGTATTTGGTCCTGAGATGTTTTGAGACCACCATGTGGTTCACCAAACGGAGATGCTGTATGCGGAGGAGAAGCCAAGGGTCTGGAGGCAGAGGAAGGAGGCAGGATGAGAGACATAAGAGGTGTGGAGGGTGCGCACCGGCCAGGGCGCGGCCTGGGGACTGGACTGAGGAGGCAGTCTTAGGACCGTTACCTGAGATGGACCTGTGGTGCGGGAGGGCAGGTGTCCGCATCCCTGACGGGCCACAGAAAAGAGCAGGCCTGGCCTGGGTGGATCCTGGCCTGTGTGGAGAAACGGAGCGCTGGCCAGGGCAGGGCGCCTCCCTTCAGTGGAGCCTGCAGCGTGTGCTGGTGTGGGTCCTCCACCTGCGGGCTCTGCTGACCCTCAGGGCCGCTGCAGACAGAACAAGAGGAAGGCAGGCCAGGCTGGCGCAGCCACCGAGTCTAGGCCAGGGCCCTGCCGCCTCACCTCACCCCTCGGCCAGAGCGATGGCCCACTGCTTCAGTCAAGGGCTCCACAGGCTCCCTTTTGAGGCCAACTTGGTAGGTAGGCGGGTTGCTGAGCAGACTAGTAGCTGACTTACCTGCCCAGCCCCTTCTGTACGGCTTATTAACTAAGAACATATGAAACAGTAGTTCCTGTTGTGGCTTAGCAGGTTAAGAACCCAACATAGCATCCATGAGGGGATGGGTTCAATCCCTAGCCTGGCTCAGTCCGTGGCGTAGGTTTCAGATGCTGACATGGCTCAGATGCATTGTTGCTGTGACTCTGGCGTAGGCCTGCAGCTGCAGCTCCATTTCAACCCCCAGCCCAGGGAACTTCTATATGCTGCAGGTGTGGCTGTATAAAAAAAAAGGTATGAAACATTTATTAATTTAAACAGTAATTAGGAGTTCCCTGGTGGCTCAATGGGTAAAGGACCTGGCACTGTCACTGCTGTGGTACTGGTTCCATCCCTGGCCCAGGAACTTCTGCATGATATGGGTGAAGCAAAAATGAAAAAAAAAAATTAAAAAAATAAATAGGATGTCCCTGTGGCTCATTGGGTTAAAAACCTGACTAGTATCTATGAGGATGCGGGTTCGATCCCTGGCTTTGCTCAGTGGGTTAAGGATCCAGAGCTGCCACAAGCCCCATCATAGGTTGCAGATGCAGCTCAGATCCTGCGTTGCTGTGGCTGTGGTGTAGCCCTGCAACTGCAGCTTTGATTTGAGCCCTAGCCCATAAACTTCTATAGGCTGCAAGTGCGGCTTTAAAAAGAAAAAAAAAGCTAATTAATTAATATTCCTCTAAATACATATCTATGGGCAATTAGAAAGTCTCCTGTACACTCAGTTAAATTCATGCAGACATTCCTAATTGGCTTTGCATTGATTTACCCCTAGGTGTTTGTTTATATGTGGCAGCCTCTGAAATCTTAAGTGAAAATGAACACCCCAAGTCTCAAAACTCTGCCACTTCATTTGCTATAGACACATATACATAACTGTGGACCCTGTGGACAGTCATAGGTGATACATGGTATGAATTCCTTACAGTAGATACTAACATGAGCCCCATGAGTTGGAAGCATTGCTTTTTTTTTTGTCTTTTTGGGGCCGCACCCACAGCATATGAAGGTTCCCAGGCTAGGTGTCTAATTGGAGCTGTAGCCACCGGCCGACACCACAGCCACAGCAACGCGGGATCCGAGCCGCATCTGCAACCTACACCAGAGCTCACAACAAAGCCGGATCCTCAACCTGTTGAATGAGGCCAGGGATCAAACCCGCAACCTCATGGTTCCTAGTCGGATTCATTTCTCCTGCGCCACAACAGGGACTCCAAGGTTGGCAGCATTCTTATTCCCATGGGCACTTACTTTCCCCTGAAGCTCAGGGGGGCTCAGTCCTTCCCCGGGTCGCCCAGCTGATAGGAGGCAGTACTGTTTTCTGAGGAGCTGAGCTTAGACTGTCAGCCGAGGTCCGGGGCAAGGTAGGGTGGCCCTACCTTGTCACCTGTGTCTCACGGCTTCCTTCTTCCCCCAGGGCCCCATGGCAGTGGCAGAAAAGCCTA
>PVHT020000439.1:3155366-3183012 GCA_004024745.2 Catagonus wagneri
GTTTCTCCTGCCACACGGCAAGCACACCAGTGTGGCCCTGACTTGTCACGTGTTCTGTCATTGCTGCCTTTGCAGCGATGCCTGTTTGACTGTGTGTAAGGTGTTGTGTCTTCTGCACATATTCTCATTGCATTTTGCAGTCAGGTGTTTCTAGGTCTAGACACAGGCTTCTCCAAAGAGCTCACTAGTCACCAGCGGCTGTGTTGAGAGCCATTTGCAGAGGACTGATTTGCAGTGCTGTCGCTCCTCCCTGCTATGGTCTGCACGTCTGGGTCACCCCCGAGTTCATTTGTTGCAAGCCTCCTGCCCAGGGTGACAGCGTTAGGAGGTGGGTTCGGGTTTATCGGGGCCGGTCATGGAGGTAGAGCCCTCGAGCGGGGTTGGTGCCCTTGTAATAGGACACAGCCCCCCGCCCCTCCCCCGTGTGAGGACACAGGGAGACGCCTGCCACCCGGAGGACTGCAGACCGGTCTCGGGTTCGGCCTCTGGAAGTGGGGAGAGATTTCTGTGGTTCACAGGCCAGCCTGTCTGCGCTACTTTGAGCAGCCGCGCAGACAGACCGAGTGTGTGCCTCTTCCTCCTGTCCCGACGTGTGTCTGGGCCCTCTCGTCGTGGGAGCGGCCCGGGTCCATCTCAGCACAGCAGCCCCCCCTGTCGCGGGTTCTGGTCCGGGACGCGTCACTTCTGATCTGCTGCCCTTCCCCCAGCAGCATCATGCACTTCAGCAGCGTGTATCTGCTGCAGGTTGTTGGCGTGGAGCCCAGGACGAGGACGCACGATCTGAGCAAGCTCTTTCTGTGGGAGTGTCACCAGCCAGGACTGCGGAGCCGGATCCATCCGCCAGGACGGCCCGGCCGTGTGAGATGTGCGACGCACTCTGCAAAGACCCTGTGCACCTGCCCAAGCAGGAGAGAACGTGCCCTGACCGAGGGCCGCACGTTGGTGGGACAAACCTTTTCCAGCAGGAAAAGCAGCAGATTAGAGAGAGACTGTCCAGAAGGGCTGAGAGGCGGCCTTCCTTTCTGACGAAGAGCAGCATTCACCTAGCAGATGGGACCTCGGCGTGCACAGGAGACGGGAAGGAGTTCCCAGGCAGCCCAGGCCTCCTGCAGCAGCTGGCCCCTCACAGTGCGGGGAAGCCACACAGGGACACTGAGTGTGGGGATGCCTTTGGTGGTGGACAGGGTGACTACAGGTGCACTCAGTGTGGGAAAGCCTTCAGCCCAGAAAAGATACTTGTTGAGCACCAGAAAAGCCACACTGGGGCAAGGCCTTATGAGTGCAGCATGTGCGGGCTGGCCTTCATCCGCAAGTTTCACCTTGTTCAGCACCAGAGAATCCACACTGGAGAAATGCCTTTTCAGTGCAGTGAATGTGGGAAATGCTTTAGGTACAACTCCACACTCATTAGTCATCAGAGAGTTCACCGTGGAGTAAGTCCTTACGAGTGCAGCAAATGTGGGGAGTTCTTCAAGTACAGTGCCAACTTTGTGAAACATCAGAGACTTCACAGTGGAGAAAGGCCTTATGAGTGCAGAGAATGCGGGAAATTCTTTAGGTACAACTATAGATTGGTAAGACATGGGAGAGTTCACACTGGAGAGAGGCCCTATGAGTGCAGCGAATGTGGGAAATTTTTCAGGTACAGTTCCACATTCATTAGACATCAGAGAGTTCACACTGCAGAAAGGCCGTATAAGTGTAACGAATGTGGGAAAACGTTTAGGTACAACTCCACACTTATTAAACACCAGAGGGTTCACACTGGGGAAAGGCCTTATGAGTGCCGGGAATGTGGGAAATTCTTTAGGTACACCTCTACCCTTATTAGACATCAAAGAATTCACACTGTAGAGAGGCCTTATGAGTGCAGCTTGTGTGGGGAATTCTTCAGGTGCAAGTCCAAGCTTATTAAACACTGGCAAATTCACACTGGAGAAAGGCCTTATGAGTGCAGTGAATGTGGCAAAGCCTTTAGGTACCACTGCAGACTCATTAGACATAAGAGAGTTCACAGTGGGGAAAGGCCTTATGAGTGCAGTGAATGTGGGAAGTTCTTTCGGTACAGCTCCAACCTCATTAAACATTGGAGAAATCACACTGGAGAGAGGCCTTATGAGTGTAGCGAATGTGGAAAAGCCTTTAGCCACAGGCATATACTTGTTGAGCATCAGAAAATCCATACTGGAGAAAGGCCTTATGAGTGCAGCAAATGTCAAAAAGCCTTCATTCGGAAGTCTCACCTCGTTCATCACCAGAAAATCCACAGTGAAGACGATGCGAGTGCTGTGACTGGGGGGAACTCTTTGGATACTGCTCCAGCCTCATTAAGCAGAGAATTCACAGTGGTAAAGACCTTATGAAAGGATCTGTTGTGTAGTGCAGGGAACTATATTCACTATCTTATAATAATCTATAATGAAAAGAATCTGAAAAGAATTACATACATACATATATATGTGTATGTGTATGTATGTGTATATATATATATATATATATATATATATATATATATATATATCTGAATCAAGTTGCTGTACATCTGTAACTTTTAAATCAACTGTACTTGAATTAAAGAAAATAAAAGGCCTTATGAGTACAGAGATCCTCATAAGTGTGGTAAAGCAGGTACCTCTCCAAACTCCTTATACCAGAGCAGCGCCTCATGAGTTGATGTTGGAGTGGGCCTTACGAGTAAAGAAAATATGGGAAATTGTTTGGTACAGCTCCACGCGTTGGACCAGAGCTCATACTGGAGGAAGGCCTTCTGGGGGCAGTGAATGTAAGTCAGTCTCTAGGTGAAACTCCCACCCCATCGAAGATTTCACAGTGGCGAAGGGCCTAACTGCAGCGATCATGGGCATATGTTTAGCCATAACTCCCACTTCATTCAAGCACCGAGAAGTTCACACCTGAGGGAGTACTGAAGATGGGGAAAGACTTTAGAAAAATATCTGCTCTAGTCTTTCTCTAAGACCTACTGTAATATAGTATATATATATTTTTTATTATAGTGAACTAAATGTAACAAAATTTACCCTGTACCATTATAATTGCATGGTTTACTGTGTTTAAAAACTCATTGATGGAGTGCCCTTTGTTGTTCAGTGGTTAACAAACCTAACTAGGAACCATGAGGATGCAGGTTCGCTCCCTGGCCTTACTCAGTGGGTTAAGGGTCCGGTGTTGCCATGAGCTGGGGTGTATGTCGCAGACTTGGCTTGGAGCCCGTGTGGCTGTGGCTGTGGTGTAGGCCAGTGGCTGTAACTGATTCAATCCCTAGTCTGGGAACTTCCATATGCCACAGTTGCGGCCCTGAAAAAGCAAAACAAAACACAAAAAAAAAAACAAGCTAATTAAGTTCCCTTGTGTTGCAGCAAGTTAAGAATCCAGTATTGTCAGTGCAGTGGCTTAGGTCACTGCTATGGTGTCCCTGGCCCAGGAACTTCCACATGTCCCAGGTGTGGCTAAAAAATAAAAATTCACATGTTGTGCAACCAGTCTTCACAGTTGTTTTCACCTTGCAGAAATGAAACTCTGTACCCCTTAAACAACAAATTTTCAGAGTTTCCGTTGTGGCACAGTGGAAACCAATCCAACTAGGAACCATGAAGTAGTAGGTTTGATCCCTGGCCTTGCTCAGTGGGTTATGGATCTGGTGTTGCTGTGAACTGTTGTGTAGGTTGCAGACTCGGCTCTGATACCATGTTGCTGTGGCTATGATATAGCCCGGCAACTGTAGCTCCGATTTGACCCCAAGTGTGGGACCTTCAAAAGCAAAAAAAAGGAGTTCCCTTTGCGGCTCAGTGGTTAACAAATCCGACTAGGAACTATGAGGTTGCAGGTTCGATCCCTGGCATCACTCAGTGGGTTAAGGATCCGGCGTTGCCGTGAGCTGTGGTGTAGGTCACAGACGTGGCTCAGATCCCGTGTTGCTGTGTCTGTGGTGTAGGCTGGCGGCTGCAGCTCCGATTCGACCCCTAACCTGGGAACCTCCATATGCCGCGGGTGCGGCCCTGAAAAGACACAACAGAAAACAAACAAACAAAAACCACTTTTCCTACTCCCTACCTATTCACCTGGCAACCTCTTTCTCATACTTAGTCTATGAATTTGATTAGTCTGGATACTTTCTTTAAGTATAATCAGTCATTTTCATCTCTATGCCACTGACTTATTTAGCTTAGTGTAATTTTCCCATACAAAGCATTTCTCATCGTTTTCTTGTCTTTTGAGAAGGAATCAGAATTGACCTACCTAAGACATGGAGATGGGTGCTGATGGTCATTACAAGTTTGACTGATGTGATATATAGAGAAACAGGAGATCCAGATTTTATATAGAACACTTAATAACAGCTTTATTGACATACACGAAACTTCACTTATTAAAAGTGCAAAATCTTGGACTCTAAAATATGACACAAACGAATCTATCCACAAAACAGACTCACATAGAGAACAGTCTTGTGGTTGCCAGGGGTGATGGGGGTGAGGGAGAGAAGTATTGAGAGTCTGTGACTAGCAGACGAAAACTATTAAATACAGGCTGGGTAAACAAGGTCCTAGTATAGAGCACAGGGAACTATATTCAGTATCCTGTGATAAAGCGTGATGGAAGAGAATATATATGTTTATTTTGCTGTAGAGCAAAAATTAACAACATTGTAAGTCAACTACAATAAAAAGTTTTTTAAGTTTTTGTTTGTTTTGTCTTTTCAGGGCCACACCCAAGGCACATGGAAGTTCCCAGGCTAGGGGTCGAATCAGAGCTGCAGCTATGGGCCTGAACCCCAGCCACAGCAATGTGGGATCGGAGCTGAATCTGTGACCAACAGCTCACGGTATCTCAGGATACTGAACCCAATGAGTGAAGCTAGGGATGGAACCCACATCCTCATGGGTACTAATCAGGTTCTCAACCTGCTGAGTCATAACAGGAACTCCAAATTTTTTAAAAGTTTAAAATATATTTTCACATATCTGCACAGTGGAACCATCACCAAAGTCATGATAAGGTACATGTCCATTACTTACAGAGTTTCCACTGGGCTCTTTGTTTTTCCTATCCTCTCTCTCCTAACCCTACCCAACTTGCCATCTCAGGTAGACATTATAGTTTGCATTTTCTAGACTTTTATATAAAGGGAATCCTACAATTACTCCTATATGGCTGTTTTCACTAAGTGCATAAACATATTTTTGTTTTATTCGTGTGCCAAGGAGATGACATCAAATAAGAGTAAGCAAGGCTTTTTTATGTACGAGCACTGCATTGTTCATAAGCAAATGTGCTTTTTTTTTTTTTGTCTTTTTGCCTTATCTAGGGCCACACCCACGGCATATGGAGGTTCCCAAGCTAGGGGTCTAACAGGAGCTGTAGCTGCCGGCCTTCGCCACAGCCATAGCAATGCGGGATCTGAGCCGCGTCTGCAACCTACACCACAGCTCATGGCAATGCTGGATCCTTAACCCAATGAGCAAGGCCAGGAATCAAACCCGCAACCTCATGGTTCCTAGTCGGATTCGTTAACCACTGAGCTACGATGGGAACTCCCCAAATGTGCTTTTTATGTTCTGACAATCACTGAGAAAAAGTTGTTTAAATTATGAAATGAAGTTGAAACTCAGTAGTTTGTCCTTTTTTCTTTTTGGGCACATAGGCCAGGGACTGAACCTAAGCCACAGCAGTGACCTGAGCTGCAGTAGTGACAGTGCCAGATCCTTAACCCGCTGTGCAAAAATAGTATTCCCTGAAATTAGTAAGTTAAAATGAAAGTAATTTTCATATGAATGCATTATGATTATGAATAAAAGACTTTTGAACCATTTGCCTCATACACAAGAGTCCACTGATGCATCTTCCTAAATGTTTCCCTTCTTAGGGCTGTACCTGTGGCATGTGTTATTTCCCTGGCCAGGGACTAAACCCACACTGCAGTTACAGCCTGTGCCAGAGGTGCTGCAACACCGAATCCTTGTTTTTTATTTTGTTTTGTCTTTTTAAGGCCACACCTGCAGCATATGGAGGTTCCCAGGCTAGGGGTCAAATTGGAGCTGCAGCTGCCGGCCAAGCAGCTGGATCCAAGCTGCATC
This sequence comes from Catagonus wagneri, assembly GCA_004024745.2. Lineage (NCBI taxonomy): Eukaryota > Metazoa > Chordata > Mammalia > Artiodactyla > Tayassuidae > Catagonus > Catagonus wagneri. The sequence goes on from PVHT020000439.1 coordinate 3,161,462, forward strand.
TGTGACCTACACCATAGCTCAGGGCAACACCAGATCCTTAACCCACTGAGTGAGGCCAGGTATGGAACTCGCGTCCTCATGGTTCCTGAGCCATGACCGGAACTCCTTGCTGTGTTTCACAGAATTTGCAATAACAGGTATCTAACTTTTCTGGGCTTTTCCAATAGTGCTCTCCAAAGTTTGGTGCTTCCACTTTAAGATAAAGTAAGCCCGCCCCGTCTTACTTTTTTTTTTCCTTTCATGGGGCATCCATGGGCATATGGAAGTTCCCAGGGTAGGGGTTCAATAGGAGTCTAAGCCACGGCACAGCAACACCGAACCTCAGCCACACCTGCCACCTACCCGGCAGCTTGCAGCAACCCAAGATCCATAACCCACAGAGGGAGGTCAGGTATCGAACCCGCCTCCTAACAGAGACTCTTACAGGGTCCTGAACCCACTGAGTCAAAATGAGAACATCGCCCGGCCCATCTCTGAAGGTAGGGAACTCCCGGAGCCCCTGATGAAGCCTTCAACAGCCAGACGGGGAGTTCTTCCACAGTTAAAGATGAGCAGCAGGGAAACTGACTTTACCGGAAGTCTCCACATTGCGCTCCGGCAGCGGCGACTGAGCCAATGAAAGCCTAGAGGCGGGACGTATAGGCGCGTGCGCATCGCGTGGGGGCGGGACTTCCGGCTTCGGCGTAGCGGTTCAGTCAGTTACTCTCCGACGGTTGTCTGGTTCGGGGCTTCAGCGTCGCTGGGTGGGCACCGAGGTGACGGAGCGGAAAAGCGGGAGGAGAGGCGTGGTGCCCGCTGCACAGAAGAGGATGCGAGGACTCCTGAGCCCGTAGTCGACGGCGGTGCCCTCGTTCCCGCCCTGCTTGCCGTCTCTCCCAGCCTCGCTCTTCCCACGGCCGGTGGCCGAGGCCGTGCCGATGAGCCCGGCTCAGGTGGGTGCTGCGTCTCCCGGCCCCCTCCCGGCCCGACTCCCGCCTCCGAGAACCAAATCCGGATGGAGGGCCGCCCCGTCAGTTCCCTGCGGGTCAGTCCCAAAGTTCAGAACAGAGGGCGGCCTTGGGAGGGGTCGCCCATTCAGCCAGTGGGCTGGGGTGCGGGCGAGAGTTTGCTGGGGGCCGCCTGTGCACGGCTGCAGGTGCTACCGAGTCGGCAGCTTTGGGGAGACCCGGGGTGTTTTGTGTCGGGGACAGAGGGGAGGAGGTGTCTCCCCTGAAACGTCAGCTTGAGCTGCCGGACTCTATGAAAGGTTATAAATGCAGTGGGTAAGAAAGAGGCTGTGATATTGTGATTTAGAAAGAATATAGATATGTTCATTCAGATGGCCGAAATGTGTTTTTCATGTGCGTGTATGGTCTTGGCCCACAGTTTCAGTCTCTCAGCTCCCCAAACCTTTGGAATTTACTGAGTGTTGAGAGTGGTGGTATCCTTTGCCATGTGAACGAGGTGACTTTTGGAAACACCTGAGAATGGGAGATGGTTACCAAGAAAACCAAACATATGATTAGAGGGTTGGCACGTTCAGTCCCACCTGTCCCCCCTTAGAGGAGAGAAGAGGGCCTCGGGGTTGGCTGTGGATTCAGTAGCCAATTATTGAATCAGTTACACCTGTATAATGAAGCCACAGCAAAAACAGCATTCAGGGACCTTCCGTTTGCTGAAGGCATGGAGGTGCTGGAAGGGTAACGCTGTCTGGAAGCCCCTGTGCATATTTTCCACCTGGCTGTTCTTGAGTTAGTGCTCTTTTATCATCTACCAGTAACCTAGTAAGGAAAATGTTCTTTTCAATTCTTTGACTGCTCTCGGAATTTATTTGCACCCAGGGAGGAGGGTCTTAGGAAGATTGATTTATAGCCTGCCATGCATTGGCATGGGCATTTGACTGAGATATAAAGTGCTGGAGGGAATTCCCATTGTGGCTGAGCAGGTTAAGGACAGTGTTGTCTCTTGTAAGGGTGTGGGTTCAATCCCCGGCCTCCCTCGGTGGTTTAAGGCTCCAGCGTTGCTATGGCTGTCACATAGGCTTTAGCTGCAGCTCTGATTCAACCCCTAGCCTGGGAACTTCCATATGCTGCAGGTGCAGCCATAAAAAGAAAACTTTAAAAAGGTAAATAAAGTGTTGGAGAGGAGTTCTCGCTTGTGGCATAGTGGGTTAAGAATCAGACTGCAGCGGCTTGGGTGGCTGTGGAGGACCGGTTCGATCCCCGGTCTGGCAGAGTGGGTTAAAGATCCAGCATGGCTGCAGCTGTGTTGTAGGTTGCAGCTGTAGCTTGTATTCAGTCCCTGTCCTGAGAACTTCCATGTGCTGCTGATTTGGCCATTAAAAAAAAAAAAAGCAGAATCAAAACCAAAAACAAAGTGCTGGAAGGAAGGCAGTTTTGTAGGACTGAACCTTAACCTGTGGAATCAGACGCTATTTCTGGGTAGATAGTGTCTAGAGTTGCGTTTGATTCTTCAGCGCCCTGCTGGTATCTGGTGATTGAATGGTGTTGTGTGGGAAGACCTTCCCTTCCCCAACACACACTCATGTCGGAGTTGGGTGTAGGAACCTAATTTAGAGGCATAACCAGGTTTAAAGTTTAAAATTGTTAAAAAGTGGATGGAATATGGAGACAGAGAGAATAGTGAGGAGGATGTGAAAACTTGAGTCCAGAATTGTGGTAGAGACTGGACCAGAGCAGTGTCAGTAGAGGAGAGATGTGACAAGAGTTTAGATAGATCATAAAAATCAAATCGTCATTTCATTTCCTGCTGCTGTGAGCAAAAGTAGGGATTGTAGGACCATCCTGGTTTTTTTGTTTGTTTGTTTGTTTTTGGCTTTTGTCGTTTTAGGGCCATTCCCAGGCCAGGGGTCTAATTGGAGCTGTAGCTGCCGGCCTGCGCCACAGCAACGCAGGATCTGAGCCGCGTCTGCGAACTACACTACAGTTCATGGCAATGCCGGATCCTTAACCCACTGAGAGAGGCCAGGGATTAACCTGCAACCTCATGGTTCCTAGTCAGATTCATTAACTGATGAGCCACGATGGGAACTCCTTTTTTTGTTTTTTTTCTGTGTGTGTGTTTTTGTCTTTGTTTTTTTTTTTTGGTCTTTTTGCCTTATCTAGAGCCGCACCCGCGACATATGGAGGTTCCCAGGCTAGGGGTCTAACAGGAGCTGTACCGCCGGCCTACACCACAGCCACAGCAACGCGGGATCCGAGCCACATCTGCAACCTACACCACAGCTCACGGCAACGCCGGATCCTTAACCCACTGAGCAAGGCCAGGGATCGAACCCGCAACCTCATGGTTCTTAGTTGGATTCGTTAACCACTGAGCCATGAAGGGAACTCCCTGTTTTTGTCTTTTTAGGATGGTACCTGCAGCATATGGAGGTTCCCAGGCTAGGGATTGAGTTGGAGCTATAGCTGCTGACCTGTGCTGCAGCCACAGCAAAGCAGGATCTGAGCCACATCTGTGACCTGCACCGCAGCTCACGGCAATCCCGGATCATTAACCCACTGAGCAAGGCGAGGGGTCAAACCTGAGTCTTCATGGATGCTAGTCAGATTCCTTTCCACTGAGCCATGACAGGAACTCCCCAGAATTTTTTTTTTCTTAACATGGACATTTAAGAAATGGAGATGAGGAAATCAGCGCGATGAACAGGATTTAGGGAGAAGATCCAGAGTTGTATCTTGGTTTTTTTCTGCCAACTCCTGCAGAATGTGGAAGTTCCCGGACCATGGCTGGAACCCCGCCAAGCAGCGACCCGAGGATATTACCCAGCCTCCTCATGGATGCAGGCAAGGGTCTCAACATGCCGAGCCGCAATGGGACTCCTGAAAAGATTCTCATTCCCACTTTACAGATGAAGACACTGAGACCCAGGGTGCTTTGTCCCTCTCCCGAGTGACACACATCTAGTATGAGGTAGCAGTGAGGGCTCACTTTAGACCATCAGGCCGAACGGCTTTGTGCCAGGGCAGGGGATGGGCTGTGGGGTCCAACTCACTTTGAAGGATATTGCCCAGGTAACCCAGTTCTCATGGCTGTTCTTGTAACACGGGAATTCCTGAGCCGTCGTTTAAACCCAAGTTACAACAGTGACGACGTCAGGTCCTTAACTGCTAGGCCACCAGGGAACTCCCTCTTGGATTTTCTTGAATCATGTGCGCTGACTCTGTGAACTGTAGTTTGGTGTCACTTGCTTGTTTGTTAACCGTCGTTGTAAGAGCTCCCTCTGTGGCACAACGGGATTGGCAGTCTCTTGGGAGCACTGGGACACGAGTTTGCTCCCTGGCCGGGCACAGTGACTTAAGGATGCGGCGTTGCCACAGCTGCAGCTTAAGTTGCAACTGTGGCTCGGATCTGATCTCTGGTCCGGGAGCTCCATATGCAGTGGGGTGGCCAAAAATGAAACAACAACAAAAAAAGTTTTACTTGAAAATAACCTTTTTGTGAATGGATTCATAGAAGTCATATGTGTGTTCTACTTTGTTTACACAATATGGTGTGACTTTCCCCGTGTTTTTAATGGGTACCACTTCATTTTCCTTTTTGTGCAGGATTGGGTAATATAAATATGTGAGGAAATCTCTTCATGTGTTCTCCTGTTGAAGGCTTTTGTTTCTGTCCAGACTCTTTTGGGAAGTTGCAGTCAAGGCCCAGTGGAAACGAATCCGACTAGTGTCCGTGAGGATTCGGGTTCGATCCCTGGCCTTGCTCAGTGGGTCGGAGATCCAGGGTTGCTGTGAGCTGCAGCCTGGATCCCGCGTTGCTGTGGCTGTGGTGTAGGCCAGCAGCTGTAGCCGCGCTTTGACCCCTGGCCTGGGAAGTGCCATATGCCACAGGTGCGGCCCTAAACAGCAAAACAAAGAGAAAGACAGACAGACAGACAGACAGACAGAAAGGCAGAACGACAGCCTCTTTTTGGAAGGGGTCTTCCATACATTTTTCTTTTTCTTCTTTTTTTAGTCTTTATATGGCTGCATCTGTGGAATACACAAGTTCCCAGGCCAGGGTTCGTTTAACTGCTGTCCTGTGCCACTTCCACAGCAGACCCAAGTCACACCTTGAGCTACACAGCAATTTGCATTAACACTGAATCTTTAACCCACTGAGGCTACGGATTAACCCCACATTCTCATGTTAGTCGTCTGGTTCTCAACCTGTTAGGCCACTATGGAAAATTCTGGTTTATTTCGTTCCAAAAATTTGTCTAGCATGTAAGTTAAAATTATTTTTTATGTCTTAATATGTGTATTTAAAAATATACATTTTTTCATTTTCTTGTTGTTAGTCCTTGAAATATTTCAGCAAAATTTGATCAGACAGGGTGTTCCCTTAGTGGCTCAGTGGTTAACGAATCCGACTAAGAACTGTGAGATTGCGGGTTCGATCCCTGGCCTTGCTCCGTGGGTTGAGGATCCGGCGTTGCCATGACCTGTGGTGAAGGTTTCAGATGCGGCTCGGATCCCGCATTGCTGTGGCTGTGGCGAAGGCCGGCGGCTACAGCTCCTGTAGACCCCTAGCCTGGGAAACTCCGTATGCCGAGGGTGCAGCTCTAGATAATGGTGAAGAGACAAAAAAATAATTTTGATCAGAAATTAAATATAAATGTACTGAATTGAATTTTTTAGAGGATTCGCCCCAAAATGAGGTTCTAGGATGATCAAGTTATTATGAAAGATGCTAGGTCTAGGAGTTCGTGTTGTTATTCCAGAAGCTGCATTGTCTTTGAGGTGGCATGGGCTTGATTATTGGCATTACTGAAGCTCTGGAATTTCTCTAGTGTTCCCCTGGAATTTCCATATGCTGTGGCTATGGCTGAAAACGAAAAAAAGTGGAGTTCTTTTTGGCACAGTGGTGTAAGGATACAGTATTGTCACTGCAATGGCTTGGGAAGGAGATGTTTCACCTATTTGCTTTTTGTTGTATCTGTGATGTGCGGTTTCAGGAATAGAGTTAACTATTTTTTTTTCCTTTTACAGGAGGCACATCTTTAACTGAAGACAAGGGTTTGATAGCCTTCAGGAGATTGGTGTGTGCATTGAGATCGCTTCAGACTGACCCCTAAGATTTGTCAGTAAGTGGTATAATCTGGAGAGGCGTTTTGCATTGCCTCTTGCTTTAACACTGTAGGTAAAAACTTTTTCAAAAAAATTGTATATTCTTTTTCAGAATGATATGTTTTGTTGAAAATGTTTTAAAGGTGTAGTTTTTCTGTGTTACAGGATTTTGTTTTCTTGATGTCTGCAAGGTGAACAGTAGGACTTTGAAGCAGGTGAAAATTCTTTAGATGAATATTTCCACTTTTTACTTATTACTAATTTTTATTTCATTCCTTATTATGCTTACTCCTTTTCTTTTTACTCACTGCACAAGTGTTTTGACACACAGGCATTTTTATGTTAATTTTATGATTTTTATTTTTTCCATTATAGCTGATTTACAGCATTCTGTCAAATTTCTAATGTACAGCAAAAGACCCAGTCACACATACACATTTTTTTTTTCTCACATTGTCATGCTCCACCACAAGTGACTAGATAGAGTTTCCAGTGCTATATAGCAGGCTCTCATTGCTTATCCATTCCAAAGGCAAGAGTTTGTATCTATGAACCCCAAATTCCCAGTCTTGTCCCACTCACCCACCCTTGGCCACCGTGAGTCTGTTCTCCCCATCCATGATTTTCTCTGTGGAAGAGTTCATTTATGCCGTATATTAGATTCCAGATATAAGTGATATCATATGGTATTTGTCTTTGACTTACTTCATCACTTAGAATGAGAGTCTTTAGTTCCATCCAAGTTGCTGCAAATGGCATCATGTTGTTCTTTGTGTATCAAATTTTGTTAATCACCTGTCAATGGATATTTAGGTTGCTTCCATATTTTGGTTATGATGAATAGTGCCGCTATGAACATAGAAGTGGATGTAACTTTTACAACTGTGGTTTGTCCAGATATATGCCCAGAAGATCATATGGTAGTTCTATATTGAATTTCCTGTGGCACCTCCAGACAGTAGTTCTGATTTGCATTTCTCTAATAATTAGTGATGTTGAACATTTTTTCATGTGCCTACTGTTCATCTGTATCTTCTTTGGAGAACTATTTACATCTTGCCTTCTTTATCAAAGATTAATTGACTCTAGGTGTCTGGGCATGCATTTCATAAACTTTCCATTTTACACAGTTTTTTAATAATTATGTATATTATGTATCTTAATGAAATAATTTTCCTGTGGTTGCAAGAGAAAATGCCCAACATATTTTGTTAAGGATCCCTGCTGTGTCACAGTGGATTAAGGATCTGCTGTTACCATAGGTGTGGTGTTTTTCACAGATGTGGCTTAGATTCAATCCCTGGCCAAGGAACTTCTGTATGTCACAGGTATGGCCAAAAAAAATTTTTTCATCAGAACACATTTTTGGGGGGCAGAAATGAATAGTTCTCAGGCTGAAAAATTAAAATGGTTCAAAACCCTAATAGGAGTGGATTAAGGGTCTGGCATTCTTCCTGAAGTGGCTGGGGTCCCTGGCCTGGGAACTTCTGCGTTTCACAGGTGTGATTAAAAAAAAATAATTGTACATTTTACTTATTCTTGAATTCCCTTATACAGTGTTATAATAATTCCATATCAGAATTTAATCTTTGGAGTATTTAAGAATAATTTTTAATATAACCAAAGTAAAATGTAGCTGGAAGGGTGGCTGTGCCATCAACTGAGATGAGGTAGTCAGTGGTAGGAATACATTCTAGTGAGGGTTTTAGGAAGTGGGATTTGAGTTCCTTCCCATTGTGGCGCAGTGGTTAACAAATCTGACTAGGAACCACGAGGTTGTGGGTTCGATCCCTCACCTTGCTCAGTGGGTTAACCATCCAGCACTGCCATGAGCTGTGGTCAGCCTGGGAACCTCCATGTGCGGCCCTAGAAAAAGGCAAAAGATAAATAAGGAATTGGGTTTTGGCCCTATTCTCAGATGTTCCAGAGACTCCACAGCACAGGAGACTAAGTGGAGACCTAAACAGGTCCTGAGGACGCTATTTGAGGACAGTCATGAAGACAAGGAAGAGGAATGGTAATCAGCAAGAAGGTAAGGAAAGGCAGCAAGTAGCCAAGGTTTTCATGGCTTGGAATTAGTCCAAAGGGTTCCATCCTGCTAAGTGGACTCTATAGGGGTTCTGCCCACTTCTAGCTGACATCTCTTGGGTTCTCAGAACCCAAATGAGTCGTTATTCCCGGGGTCCACCTAGTTGTCTCTGTGACACCCCCCTCCCCCAAAATTTTGTGGTATTTTTCTTTCCTGAGGTTGTTTGGGATTGGTTGTCCCCTTGGGCCAGTACTGACCACTCACCTGTCCTGTCTTTCCCTTAGGACTTGCACCTTCTAGGTCCCATGGTGTCCAGGTGGAGCTGGGAGGAGAACCCTGGGTACATGACAGAGTGGACATGACTCCAGGCACAGCAAGAGGGCCTGGCCCTGGTGATTCACATCTGAGGGAGGATGTGATGTCATGCCTGGGTCCACATCCTGTGCCCAGCACTGTTTGGTGCCAGGGCCTTTCCTGCCTGTAAGAAATTGGTTTAGCACGGAAAGAGGGGAGAAAGAAACGAGCAGGGGTTACATGCAAAAAGCGACGACCAGGATTTATTGGAGAATTTGGCTCCTGGGCCAGGTTCCGTGACTCTCGGGTATGGAGTCAGGGAAGTCGTGCCCGGGTTGGGGAGCCCCAGGGCTTTTTAAGCCTAGTTGGCTCTGGGTAGTGCCTTTGCCAAATTAGGCAAGGGACCACCGTGTCCCTAGGTGACTGGTTGGGAATAGGCTTTTGGGGGCTTTCTGGGTAGGTGTGGCTGGCAGCCTATCTTCCCACACAGGCTTGTCCATTCCTCATGGGGTCTGTTTGATATGAGGGGCCACTTCCTGTCTCCAGGGGCCTAACACTGCCCATTCTTGACGCTTTGCTCCTTCTCTCATTTCTACTCTGCCTCCCAACCCAGGATTATCCTCACCTCTCTGATCCTCTCCATCCTCACTCTGCTGTGCTCCCTAACATTGGCCTACACTTAATGTGTCACGAGGTCTGCACCTATCCTTAAGTTTGTGATGGAGCTCCCCCCCCTCAATCTGCATGAGTTCATTTGTATTTCATTATACTTTAAGATTGCTGCCATGGAGCCAAGGAGACACCTGGGAAGAATATTTGTAGAAATGCCACAGATAAACACTTCAAAGGCAGACCTGTCCTTAGAATTTATGAAGAGCTACACAGTCCGTGCTTCCAAGTTGTCTGTCACATTTTGGGAAGTTGGGAAGGATTTCCCTGGTAGCTCTGGCCTTGTCCTGCCCCAGGTCACACCACAAAAGGACACTGAATATGTGGAGGCCTTTCCCAGTGGACAAAGGCAATATGAGTGCAGTGAACGTGGGAAAGCCCTTTGCCCGAAGTCCGGGCCTGCTGAACACCAGAGTCCATGCTGGAGAAAGCAGCCAGTGAGCTATCTCCTTAGTAAATTGCATCCTCCTAGAGATACCGTACATCAGAACAGGCCTAGTGTGAAATTGGCCTCTGAGTTCCAGATTGATAGAAACCTTTTAAGGAGCTGTGCTGTACAAACCTACCCACATCACCTCAGTGAGTGGAAATTGCATAGTCCGGCATATGATTGCCTGGGTCATAAAAAAAGAGTTCCTGGGGAAAGAGCTTTCATTGCTACTGCCTCTCAGGAGACCAAGGGACTTTATGGAGTTGGGTGCCAGTGTTCTACTTCAGATTTTTACATAAAGCCAATTTCTATTAACACTTGAGCTCTGTAGTCGATATGCCTTGAACTAAATATACCTGAAGTTGGATCGCTAAATTTTAATCTGCACAAGCCCAGGCATCCTCATAGTAACATCACTCCCATATCTTTCTGACATTTCTCCCTAGGACCCCAGGCATCTGCCACTTTCTTTCACCTCTAGACTTCTTTTTCCTGAAATGCTCTGTGAAAATTTACAGAAAATTCTTTATGTGAACATAGTTTTATATTCTAAAATGAATGATTCTTTATATTCTTTTGATAAAAATTTCTTTTGGAGAGACCAAGAAATCAATTAAGCTGGGACAACACTTGAGGAGTTCTTTCGTGGCTCATCAGTGAAGAAATCTGACTAGCATCCATGAGGACATAGGTTTGATCCCTGGCCTCATTCTGTGGGTTAAGGACTTGTGAGAGATCCAAGAGGGCAGGGCAAGGCTGTGCCAATAAAATATTATTTTATTGATAACAATAAAAGCGTATTGAAAGACTCTGCTGGGTTGAATATTTTTCTCACAGCACCATTCACCATGTATAGTCCTCATTATATCCAAGAGGATCCAGGTTCCATCCCTGCCCTTGATCACATTTGCAGGTCCAGTTCTATCCCTTGACCCCTAAAGCCTGGGAACTTCTGTAAAATGCAGGGACAGCCCTTTATATAAAAGGCTGGTCAGGAGTTCCCGTCGTGGCTCCGTGCTGGTTGTGGGTTCGATCCCTGGCCTTGCTTAGTGGGTTAAGGATCTGTGTTGCCATGAGCTCTGTGGTGTGGGTTGCCGAGGCTGTGGCGAAGGCCAGCAGCTACAGCCCCCATTAGACCCCCCCCAACCTGGGAATCTCCATATGCTGCAGGTGCCACCCCAGATAAGGCAAAAAGACACTAATCCCCCCCCCAAAAAAAATGGTCATATAGTGGGAAAGGTGGTTGGAAGTAGACAATGTGACCTGTATCAGTATGTCCAGATATAGCTGCACTAGTTACATGAACCTTTAAATGAAGGAAAGAGAGTTCCCATTGTAGCACAACACTAACCTGCCCAATTGTCAACTATGAGGTTATGGGTTCAATCCATGGCCTTGCTCACGTGATTGGGAAGCTGTGGCCTAGGTCGGACAGGAGACATAGCTTGGGTCCTGTACTGCTGCAGCTGGGAGCTCCGATTTGACCCTTTAGCCTGGGAACCTCTGTATGCCATGGGTGCAGCCCTAAAAATAAAAAACCTATCTCTAAGAAAACAAATGGCTGCGTGGGGTAGATGCTCTTGTGAGGTCATGGGAACGTGAAGGATTTCAGCATGACTGACCAACTACAAAAGAGGTAAAATAAATGCCCAACAGAAATGCCCCACGGAGGGAATTACAGGGGTATGTACCTATACTACACAACACTGTGAGTGTATGTGTTGAAATACGGCAAAAGCAGGTGGTGAACTGTAAACTTTTTCGTTTAAAAAAAAAAAAACACTGATGGCGACCTTGTGAGTTCCACAACATCATTGTTTAAAAAAAAAAAAAAAAGTAACGTTGTTAGATGTTCCCATTGTAGGTCAGCTGTAAGGAACCTCGTTAATAACCGAGAGGATGTGGATTCACCTTCTGGCCTCAAGGATCCAGCATTGCTCTGAGCTCTGTGAGCTCTGAGCTGTGGTGTAGGTCCACAGAAGGCTCGAACCTCTTGTTGCTGTGATGTGAGAAGGCCCTTTCATCCCCTAGCCTGGGAACTTCCCATGTACCTGCCAAATCCCCGTCGCCCTGAAAAGAAAAAGTTGTTCCTTTTTGTTCAAGTTATTTCCAAATATGTACTAGAAAAATGAAAAAGACGTTTAATCCCAATGAATCTGTCTCCAACTTTTCACTCTTAATGACCATTTCTCCTGGATATTTTTTCATTTCATTCACCAATTCACATTACTGGCTCATTCATACCTAGACACCCCCCCATCTATATTCTAATAGAGTTGAGACCTCATATTCCTTGATGTCAAAGAGTTGGCGCCAAACCTTCACAGAAACATGCTCCCCAGCTGTGATGGTAGATATGTGCATTTACTGAGCAAGGAAGATTTAACAGATGGAGAGTGAGGCTTAACCAACAATTTCTGGGGGTGAAGTAGAGGATGCCCGTTGGTTACAGCAGCCTCCACTGTCTGCTAAACCCCCGGTTTTGAGGGCAAACATCTTCCTAATGCTGGGTCCTGGGGGTGGAGACGGCAGAGGGTGGGGTGCAGGCGTATGGAACTGGGGCTGCCGGGCATACCCTCCAGGTTCTCTGTATCTGGACTTGGAAAGGCAGAGGCGCTTCTGCCCACCAGGCCCCACAGGAGCTGTGGCGTGGCTCACCGCACCCTCCTCAGGCCTCCCCAAACCGCACGGCCCGGCCCGGCCCAACTTCCACTTTTGGTACCAGGACACCCTGTTCACCTCCTTGGGTCTGTTTCACCGAAACCGGCGGGGGCTAGTACCCGGCAGGGTGGTTCCACACCCAAGCCAGGAGCGCGGCGCGAGCAACTCCCCCATAAGCCTGCTAGTACAACCTCCAGAGAGAGTATGAAGCACACCCGCCCCGCTCCACCGGGAAGATCCCGTCAGCGCTGCCGGCCTGCCGGAACTCTGTTTGGGGAACCGTGGCCAAATCGCTCCCTTTGAGAAGATCGCAGGCGCTCCGGAGGGACGCGACGATATAAAGTGGCCGCCAGATGGCGCCCGACAACCGGCAGCGACGTCGATGGGATGGATCCTGATCGCTGGGCGGTGAGGGCGCACCGCGGACTGCCCATATGCCCTACCTCACCCCAGCCTACCCGCCAAGTGCATCCCATGGCCTCAGGTTATAAACTCTTAACCTACAACTACAGCACGTGTAATTTTGCTTCCAGCCGAATAGAGGACGTCACTTACTTAGTTGTTCGTGTCTCTGTGGTCCTAAAAGCAGTCTCCATTCCTCTCTGCTTCCTGTCCCCTGCACATGACAGGCTTCCATGGCCTGCAGTGCCTCTCATTTCCCCCGGGGAATTTTTAGTGGCAATACCCTCTCCTGTCCTCACTCAGTCACCTCCATAAATTCCGATCCCAGGAGTACATTTTTTACCAGATGTTAACTGGGAAGAGGTTGAGCTTTTCAAAAGATTTACCTGCATCTCAAAAGAATAGAATTTATAATTTTCTTAAGGGAATTGCCTCAAGAGAAGACATTGGAGGAGTCTTCCCTTTTTCTTTTCCTTTTCTTTTTAGTGCCACACCCACTGCATATGGAAGTTCCCACGCTAGAGGTAAATTTGAGCTGCAGCTTCCAGCCTACACCACAGCCACAGTCACGCCAGATCCAAGCGGCATCTTCAACCAACACCACAGCTCACGGCAACACAGGATCCTTAACCCACTGGGGCCAGGGATCGAACTCACCCACATCCTCTTGTCTACTATCAGATTCTTAACCTATTGAGCCATAACAGGAACTCCTCTTTCCTTTTTTTTCCCAATATGGGAAATTATTATTATTATTACTTTGCTTTTTAGGGCCACGCCCACGACATATGGAGGTTCACAGGCTAGGAGTCAAATTGGAGCTACAGCTGCTGACCTACGCCACAGCAATGACAGATCCAAGTCGCGTCTGTGACCTACAACTCAGCTCAAGGCAACGCCGGGTCTTTAACCCACTGAGCAAGGCCAGGGATCAAACAGACAACCTCCTGGTTCCTATTTGGATTCATTTCTGCTGTGCCACGATGGAAACTTGGAAAATTATTTTCTTATACTTAATTTGCATTTACCCTTACACCTTTCCCCTATATTTCCTGTAAAATTAATTCTTTTCTATCTTTTTTTCTTTTTAGGGCCGCACCCACAGCATATGGAGGTTCCCAGGCTAGGGGTCTAATTGCGCCACAACAGGAACTTCTATAATGGATTTTGATGGTATGGGGGATTCAGGTCTAGTTTGGGTGTACAGATGGGCAGTGGTGACATTACTAAAGATACACATGCTGTGAGAGATATGTGATAATGTTAGCTGGCAGTAGGAGGGGAGGAATGGAGTTAGAAGTGTGCTTTGTGGAGTTCCCGTCATGACTTACTAGAAACGAATCTGACTGGTATCCATGAGGGCCACAGGTTCGATCCCTGGCCTTGCTCAGTGGGTTAAGGATCCAGCATTGCCAGGAGCTGTGGTGTAGGTTTCAGATGCAGCTCGGATCTCACATAGCTGTGGCTGTGGTGTAGGCTGGCAGCTATAGCTCCGATTAGACCCCTAGTCTGGGAACCTCCATATACCACAGGTGCAGCCCCCCCCCCCAAAAAAAAGTGTGCTTTGTGGAGTTTCCATCGTGGCTTAGTGGAAATGAATCTGACTGGTATCCATGAGGACGCAGATATGATCCCTGGCCTTGCTCAGTGGGTTAAGGATCCTGCGTTGCCGCAAGCTATGGTGTAGGCGGGTGGCTGCAGCTCCAATTCGACCCCCAGCCTGGGAACCTCCATATGCCTCGGACGTGGCCCTAAACAGACCAAAAAAAAAAAAAAAAAAAAAGAAGCAAAATAAAACAAACTGTGTTTGTTTTCCAGAACCTTGTTTTAAAATTTAAGAAAGTTCCAAACTCTATGTTCCAAAAATATTATAGAGTATTCCAATGAACAAGGTAACACAGATCTGGAATTCCCGTCATGGCTCAGCAGAAACGAATCTGACCAGCAACCATGAGGTGGCAGGTTCCATCCCCGACCTTACTCAGTGGGTTAAGGATCTGGCCTGATTAAGGATCCAGGGTTGCTGTGAGCTGTAGTGTAGGTCGAAGACTCAGCTTGGATCTGGCATTGCTGTGGTTGTGGTGTAGGCCGGCGGCTACAGCTCCGATTCAACCCCTAGCCTGGGAACCTCCACATGCCGTGGGTGCGGCCCTAAAAAGACAAAAGCCAAAAGAAAAAAAAAGAAAAGAAACCTCATCCAGTGCTCACAAACACAGCAGCAACTTTCTATTACACAGATGCAGGTATCTACGCAGAGTGGGCGCTCACCTGCCTTATCTGACCACTCACCACAGGCCTGTGTCCAGAAGCCTTAGGGGGAAGACTGTGAAGGTCGGTGTATTTAGTGAGAGGCAAGCGAGACAAGTTTTAGACAAAATATAACCAAAAGGAGAGAGAAATGTGAGGCACCCCTAAAGCAGGTGGACTAGAGTGGCCAAATGGGGTGTCCCCATCATGGCTCAGGGGAAACAAATTCAACCAGTACCCACAGGACACAGGTTTAACCTGGCCTCACTCAGTGGGTTAAGGATTCGGCATTGCCGTGAGCTGTAGTGTAAGTCAAGGATGCAGCTTGGATCTGGCCTTGCTGTGGCTGTAGCACAGGCCAGTAGCTACAGCTCTGATCCCACCCCTAGCCTGGGAAACTCAATATGCTGCAGGCATGGCCCTAAAAACAACAACAACAACAACCCACATAACACAGATCAAGCAAACAACCTCGCATCTGCTTGCTTCTAGCTTTTGGCAACTTAGAGTAACCTTTTCCATGCCTGCCCCTTTGTGAGTATGCATGCTGTCGAGGTTTCTTTTTTTTCTTTTCTTTTATTTGGTGGAACCCGTGGCATGTGGAACTTCACTGAACCCAAACCAAGCAGTGACCAGAGCCATGACAGTGACAAGGCCAGCTCCCTAACCTGCTGAGTCACCAAGGAACTCCAGAGCTCCTGGGTTTCAAACTTCCCTGGCCAAGTGCTTTGGGAAATATCTCCATGGGTCCTTACTTGTCACAAGTAATAAATGCTTCCGCTTTAACTGAAAGTAAAAGTACTTACTATGTGGGAGTTGCCGTTGTGGCATAGTGGAAACGAATCCAACTAGTAGCCAAGAGGATGTGGGTTCAATCCCTGGCCTCGCTCAGCGGGTCGGGGATCCAGAGTTACCATGAACTGTGGTGTAGTCACAGATGAGGCTTGGATCTGGTGTGGCTGTTGCCAGCAGCTGCAGCTCTGATTTGAACCCTAGCCTGGGAACTTCCATATGCTGCAGGTATGGCCCTAAAAAAGCAAAAAAATAAAAAAGGAAGGAAGGAAGGAAAGGAAAGGAAAGGAAAGGAAAGGAAGGAAGAAAAAGAAAGAAAGGAAGGAAGGAAGGAAGGAAGGAAGGAAGGAAGGAAGGAAGAAAAAGAAAGGAACTTGTGCTCATTGTGCACCCCAAGGGGAGGATCCACGGAGTCCGATGGCAATAATGACACACCACACCGCAGTTTGGAGGCTGGTGCACAGGCACCCTGAGGGACACCCCTCAACAAGCTTATGCACACACGTGACTTACAGCATGTCCACAACAGAACAGATGTGATAGTCACAGAACCAGTGCATGCAACAGGCACCAGAAGCTTGTGGGAATAGAGGGAGGTGCTGAAAGACCCCAGCAGGTACGAAGGCACAAATGCTCCAAGGAGACTGCGAGGCAGGCATGGGATAGGGAGTCCCTAAAGCCCTGTGGTTGGATACACAGAGAATCACACAATCACGCACATGGACAGAGTATGACAAGGTGGTCCCACACTGGCTGGGAGAAAACCACCCCCTTCGCCACGCTTGCAGATGTGCAGATGCGCTGATGGCAGCCAGACCAGGAGCTGGGTGCTCATTCTGCCACAACCTGGAGACACACGTTTGTAAACACACAAGGATACGTGATAGAAGCAGATCAGTCCACGTGCTGGCACCACACATCTTGCCTTTGGAATATCTGCTTCCCCACATGCCACAGGTGGGCTACAAAAAAATAAAAGGAAATAACTGTTCAGAAGGCCCAGGACTCACATCTGAGGGAGGCAGAGGGCAGTGGACAGTTAAGGGAGGTTACGGTTTCTACTGGGCCGTCAGCATGCACCGAGTCAGGTTCAGGGACAGTGGATCAAGGATGGTTGGCAAGGAGAGGAACCACCTTCCTGGATTACTAGCCACTGATTGTCTTTTACTCAGAGCGGTGGAGATGATCCTGGATCTGTGTGGCCATTCCAGGGAAGTCCTAACTCTGTCCTCTTCCTGGTGTTCCTTCGCTTCTTCACGCCTGAGCAGAAAAGACACAGACTGGAACCTCTGGGCCTGGGATCCTTTCCTGCGATCCCGGCACCCGGACACATGTCCACTTGAGCAACAATACACAAGGAGACGTTAAGAGGAGTTCCCATTGTGGCTCAGCAGGTGAAGAACCTGACATAGAACCTGTGATGATGTGGTATCAATACATGGCCTCAATCAGTAGGTTAAGGATCCGCATTGAGGCAAGCTGTGGCACAGGTCACAGATGTGACTTGGACCTGGACTTGCTGTGGCTGTGGTGCAGGCTAGCAGCTGCAGCTCCCATTCGAGCCCTAGTCTGGGAAAGTCCATATGCTACAGGTGCAGCTGTAAAAGGAAAAGAACTGTGAGACTAAAAAATAACTATGGCAAGTTGTGGACAAAAAGATACATAAAGACCAAAATCCCAACTGCCACTTCTGAGGAGCCAGGAGCAAAAGCAGGGTAATGTGCATGGTCCCTGCACACAGCACCACCAATGGGGCGGGCAGACCACCCACACCACCCCTCCAGCCCAAACCCTGGACCTGCCCAACTCTCACCACACTTAAGGGACCACCTCGCACCCCCTGCCCCCAGAAAGCAAGGAACCCGTTACTTGATTTGGTTCCCTTGTGCTACAGCAGGAGTCCCAATGAAGCCTTGCCTGAATTTAATGTCTGGCTTCTTATATATTTCTATTGATTAAGGAGCCCACAGAATTCCCATCATGGCTCAGCAGAAATGAATCTGAGTAGTATCCATGAGGATGCAGGTTCAATCCCTGGCCTCGCTCAGTGGGTTGGGGACGCAGCATTGCTGTGAGCATGGTGTAGACTGCAGATGCGGCTTGGATCCTGTGTTGCTGTGATGGAGGCTGGCAGCTGTAGCTCCAATTCCACCCCTAGCTGGGGAACTTCCCATATGCCACAGGTGCCGCCCTAAAAAGCAAAGAAAAAAAATTAAAAACGAAAGGACCCCAAGAACCCAGGTCAGTAACAGACAGGTGTTCCACATCTACTTCCGACGCTTTCTAGATGTTGAACTGCAACTACAACAAACACAAGAAAACACAGAACCAAGTTAAAGTCTTGTTAAATAGCGAAAATTCATTGCACTGACTGTATAAAAGTCTCTCTGCGGTTCTCCGGATCTGTCTCTTACTTCAACACTGTTTGGACAGAACAGATACAGCGACACCCTCCAACATCTTTTCCAGTCACAACCTCTGGAACCAACCACTCAGCTATCCTCTGCCTCACGGACCAGCCAACACCATTTTTAAAACATTTTAATTTTATTGAAGTATAGTTAATTTATAATGTGTTAATGTCTGCTGTACAGCAAAGTGATTCAACCACATATTTCCACACAGATCCAGCCCCATACAGGCTATCACAGGACACAGAGAGTTCCCTGTGCTGTACAGCAGTGCCGGTGACCATGTATTCCATACACAAAAGTAGTCAACACAAAATTTTTTTTTTTCTTCATTTTAGGCTGCCCCACCGGCAGGTAGAATTCCCCAGCCAGGGATCGGATCTGAGCTACAGTTGGAACCTACACCGTAGCTGTGGCAGCAATGGACCCTTTAACCCACACTGAGGAGACAGGGCCCAAACTCGCGTCCTGGTGCTACAGAAACACTGCCGATGGCAGCATTTGAGCTTTGCTCCTTCCTGCTGGCCAACCCGGAGCCCCCAGACCCGTCAGAATCATAGCACCCAGGTGGACAGTGACGTCACCCGCCTGGTTGACATGCACCAGCAGGCCATTCACACCTGGCTCTGGGCCTCGATTCTGAGAGAGAATGTGGTTCTGGAAGGTGTGAGCCACTTTTCCCCTGACGGCTGAGGAGAAGCACAAAGGTTCCAAGGTCTCTTGAAGACGCAAGTCGGCGAGGTGGCCACGCTCCCCTCCAGGACGCGCAGAGGCCGTGCCAAGAGGAGTGCGTAAAGCCCAGGACGCCGTGGGGTTCGCTGTGCTCATGGAGAAGAGCCTGAGCCAGCCCCTCTGGACCTACGAGCCCTGGGTATCACTGTGCAGCTCGCACCGCTGTGACCCTTGATACCCACGTCCTGGATCCCCAGGTGGGGCTCATCAAGAGGGGCGACCACAGGACTGACCCCGCAGGCCAACCGGTCCCCAGGTGGGGCTCATCAAGAGGGGCGACCACGGGACTGACCCCGCAGGCCGACCGGTCCCCAGGCTGGGCCGGGAGAGGGTGTGGACAAAAATGATCAGCAAGCAATCAACAACAAGAAAAGCGCTTTGGAGTTCCCACTGTGGCACAGCAGGATCGGGGCATCTTGGAAGCAAAGGGACGCAGGTTCAGTCCCAGGCCCGCGCGGTGGGTCAAGGATCCGGCACAGTTCCGCAGCTCCGGCTTGGGTCACAAACGTAGCTCGGATTCGATCCCTGGCCCAGGAACTCCACAGGCCACTGGGTGACCAAAAAATAAAAAGAATCAAACTAAATAAATTTAAAAACTGAAATAAGAGTTTTATGTGAGCCGAAGCGAGGACCAGCTGGGAAGCCGGCATCCCAGATTACTCGGAGAAACTGCTACAGGGAAGCACTGTTCCCAGCACAGCTTTGTATCCTGTCTCAGCAAGAATCACGGTTACATTTCCTCAGTGTTTCCAAAGAAAAGGAAAAGAAAAAGACCAGTACATAAAGCAAGTCAGCATAGCCTTGGTGCTAAAAAGGGAGTCTTCTTTCTTCTTTTTTTTTTTTGGCTGTCTCACAGTATATGGGGTTCCAAGGCCAAGGATCAGATCTGAGCCCCAGCTGGAATCTTCTGTGGCAGCTGCAGCAATGCTGAGGATTCAAATTGCATCCAGTGCTGCACAGAGGCCACTGATCTCATTGTGCCACAGCGGGAACTCCTGAAGGGAGCCTTGCAGTCAAGGGAGTAGCGGCATTAGCATCCCAAGAAGAGGGTCACTTCATCTTTCTTTCTTTCCATTTTGGGCTGCTCCAAGGCATACGGAGTTCCTGGGCTAGGGGTCGAATCTGAGCCACAGCTGAACAAGGCCGGATCCCTACCCCACTGTGCCAGGCAGGGGACTGAAACCGCGTCCCACAGCTCCAGAGATGCTGCTGATCCTGCTGCACCAATGTGGGAACACTCATCTTTCTTTCTAACATGGGTATCATTTACTTGCCGTGGCACAATGTGGTTGGCAACGTCTCTGGAGCAGTGGCACGCAGGTTCAATTCCCAGGTCTTCACAGTGGGTTAAGGACCCCGAGCTGCTGCAGCTGCAGCACAGGTTGTAACTGCACCTTGGATCTTATCCCTGGCCCGGGAACTCAATATGCGTCTGAGCAGGCAAAAAACAAAAAGAAAAGAAAAACAAACAATTGATACATGCAACAAGATGACCTAATCTCAAAATACTTACCATCAGTGAAAAAGGCCCGAGTCCCCATTCTCCAGAAAACACATACCGTATCATTCTGTTTATGTACAATTCTAGAAAGTGGTTGCTATGACTTGCCATTACTTGTGAATTGTGGGAAAGAGGGAGGGAAAGGACTGGGAGGAAAGATGAGAAAGGGACACAAAGAATCTTTTGGTTATGTTGGGTATCTTCATTATGTTGAAGGAGGTGATTTCATCAGTGTACACAGACTGAAACATAACAATTTTTTGTTTGTTTGTTTTAGGGCCACACCCGCGGCATATGGAGGTTCCCAGGCTAGGAGTCCAATTGGAGGTACAGCTGCCGGCCTACACCACAGTCACGGCAACACCAGATCTGAGATGCGTCTACGACTTACACCACAGCTCATGGCAAGGCCGGATCCTTAACCCACTGAGCAAGGCCAGGGATCAAGCCCGCATCCTCATGGATCCTAGTCGGATTCATTAGCCACTGTTCCATGAAGGGAACTCCTGAAACCTAACAGTTTTATACTTTCCATATATGCCATTTATTTTGTGTCCTCACACCTCACTAAAAGTGTTATGAGCTGGAGTTCCCGCTGTGTCTCGGCAATAACAAACCCGACTGGCATCCATGAGCACACTGGTGTGATCCCTAGCCCGCTCAGTGGATTAAGGGTCTGGTGTTGCTGCGAACTGCAGTGTAGGTCACAGATGTGGCTTGGATCTGGCATTGCTGTGGCTGCAACGTAGGTCAGCAGCTACAGCTGCGATCTGACTCATAACCTGGGAACTTCCATATACCACAAGGGTGCCCCTAAAAAAAAAAAAGACGCTAAAGAATAAATGCTCCTCATAAAAAAATCCGTATGTACCATTCCAATTGCAAAGTCACAACGGTCAAATGTTCTGGTTCTATTCATTCTATATACCCTTCTCCCCACAATTTGGGCGCAGCAGTGAGCCCTGCCTCAGTATCACCAAAAACTGGGCAACGAAGTCCACACTCACTCTGGTCACTAGGAATGCTGGTGGCTGGACCACAGAAGGCCAGATCCCTCTTCTGTCTGTGCTGGATTGCTGCCTGCGCAGCAACGGCCATAACGTCCCAACCCAAGGCCGAAAAGGAATCTCCGTAACTTTTGATTATTAACTGTGAGAGTGGCGCTGGCCACAGGAGATGCAGGTGTCTGAGGTCCTGAGAATTTCTGGACACTTTCAAGCCACACAGCCAAAATCACATGGACGTTTGACATGCCTCTGTTACAACAGACACACGCCCGCTCGTCAGCCACAGTCTCCCCACTCCGTTATTTCTGAACCGACTACGATCCCCA
>PVHT020000439.1:3186854-3229079 GCA_004024745.2 Catagonus wagneri
GTAAGCAAGAGACCCGGTCCTCAGTCCCCAGTTTCGACTTTCTCGTTATTAAGGACACAACATGAGATACTCCATTCTAAGTTTAACACACAGCTCCAGCCCACTTCACATGTTTTGGCCAATTCGAATTCTTCAACTAGAGAACCATTGCCCAGCATTAAGGACTTATGTCCCAGTTGATGCCTCAACTAAGGGGTCTCTGGGACCTCTTACACTAAACACAGTGAAAGCCCAACTCCTAACATAGACACTGAAACCCACTCTGCTTCCACCGGTCCCAGCTCAGATGATGGCACTTCCATCATCCAATCATGTAAAGGAGGAAAAAAAAAAAAAAAAACCAGCTTGGGGTCATCCGTGACTCTTTCTCTCATTTACCTTGCACATCAGAAAATCCAGATACAAACTCCACCAACTCCTCTTGCTCCCACAGCCACCACTCCAGGAGAGTCACCATCAGCATCTACGTGAACCGCTCAGTAAGCTCCTCCCTCACGCCCACCCTCTGTTCACAACCAGTCAGCTTCCAGACAGAGCCTCTGAAGATCACACCTCTCTTCTTCCTTTTTTTTTTTTTTTTTTTTTGGTCTTTTCGCCTTATCTAGGGCTGCACCTGCGGCATATGGGGGTTCCCAGGCTAGGGGTCTAACAGGAGCTGTAGCTACCGGCCTTCGCCACAGCCACAGCAACGCAGGATCCGAGCCACGTCTGCAACCTACACCACAGCTCATGGCAACACAAGATCCTTAACCCACTGAGCAAGGCCAGGGATCAAACCCGCAACCTCATGGTTCCTAGTTGGATTCGTTAACCACTGAGCTACGACGGGAACTCCCACACCTCTCTTCAATGCCTTTCACCAGCCTCAGAATAGCAGCCCAGCTCCCCAGCTTACCATTCTTGCCTGATTCCTGGCTCTATACCTAACAGAAATACTGTAAGTTCCCCTGCAGTGCAGCTGCTTAAGGATCCAGCATTGTCACCACAGCTGCTCAGATCACTGCTGTGTCACAGATTCGATCCCTAGCCCGAGTTTGATCCCTAATGTGCGAACTTCCACATAACACTGGCGCAGCCAAAATAAAAGGGAAACCCTCCAGGAGTTCCTGTCATGGCTCAGTGGTTAATGAAGCCAGCTAGGAACCATGAAGTTGCAGGTTCAATCCCTGGCCTTGCTCAGTGGGTTAAGGATCCGGCGTTGCCGAGAGCTGTGGTGTAGGTCACAGACGCGGCTCGGATCTGGCATTGCTGTGGCTGTGGCTGTGGCGTAGGCCGGCAGCTGTAGCTCCGATTCGACTCCTACCCTGGGAACCTCCATATGATGCAGGTGCGGCCCTAAAAAGAAAAAAAAAGAAACGAAAGAAAAGGAACCCTCCACACAAAAACTACTCAAACCCCTCACGAATTCAGCAGAGCAGCAGGATACAAGATTAACACTCAGAAATCAGGTGCATTTCTATACACTAGCAATGAAATACTAGATAAGGAATATAAAAATACAATACCTTTTACAATTGCATCTCCAGGAGTTCCTTTCATGGTGCAGCGGAAACAAATCTGACTAGAATCCAGAAGCATGCAAGTGCGATCCGTGGCCTCACTCAGTGGGTCAGGGATCTGGCATTGCCGTGAGCTATGGTGATGTGGCTTGGATCCCACAGTTGCTGTGCATGTGGCGTAGGCCAGCAGCTGCAGCTCTTTTTGGACCTCTAGACTGGGAACATTCATGTGCCGTGGGTGTGGCCTTAAAAAGCAAAAAATAAAGTAAAATAGCACCCCAAAAAATTAAATATCTAGGAATAAACCTGACCAAGCTGGTGAAGACTTATATGCTGAGAACTATAAAACATTAATCAAGGAAATCAGAGAGGATTCAAGGAAATGGTAAGATATTCCATTCTCCTGGATTGGAAGAATTCATATCGTTAAAATGGCCATTCTACCCAAAGCAATCTACAGATTCAATGAAATCCTTTCAAATTACCCATGACATTTTTCACAGATCTAGAACAAACAACCCAAAAATTTAAATGGAACTATTAAAAACCCAGAATTGCTAAAGCAATCCTGAGGAACAAAAACCAAGCAGGAGGCATAATTCTTCCAGACTTCAGACAATATTACAAAGCTACAATAATCAAGACAGTGTGGTACTGGTACCAAAACAGACATACAGATCAATGGAAGAGAACAGAGAACCCAGAAATAAATCCAAACACCTATGGTCAATTAATCCTCATAGATACTAGCCAGATTCATTTCTGCTGAGCCACAATGGGAACTTCTCCATTGGTTCTCCTTTTAAAACAAATACAAAATTGGAGCTCCTGTTATGGTTCAGCTGGTTAAGAATCCCACTAGCAACCATGAGGATGTTGGTTCAATCCTTGAACTCACTCAGTGGATTAAACATTTGGCGTGGCACAGGCTGTGGTGCAGGCCGCAGATATGGCTCAGACTCCGAGTGGCTGCGGCTGTGGCTGTTGTGTAGGCTGGCAGTTGCAGCTCTGCTTCAAGCCCTAGCCTGGGAACTTCCATGTGCTATGGGTGCCCGCCGCCCCGCCCCCGCAAAAAAATAAAATAAAATAGGAAAAGAAAAGACAAAATCCATACACTTCTCTGACTTCCACTGCCACCCCCCGGTCCACGCACCATCAACACTCACCTGAACTATTTCAGCAGACTCCACCCTGGTCTCTCCGCCCACCCACAGGCTTCCTCTAGTCCTTCCATTCTGCAGCCTGTCAACACCTGAGTCAAATCACCTCCCTTCTCAGGTACAAACCTTCCATGGCTCCACCACAGCAGAACAGAGAACAAGTTCCGCAGGCTGCCGTGCCACTCCAGACCCCTGGCTGCCTGCTCTCCGTTCTCACCAAACATCACACTGACCTGCTGTTTCCAGACACTCCTAATTCATTCTCACCTCCAACTGTCTGTACAAGCTGGCTTCTGCGTCTTGGAAACCATTCCACACCGCATCCCATCAGTACTGGGAACGGGAGCCTCGCCACGTGACCGCCGTGAACGCCCGCCCTTCACCTCCTTCACACTCAAGAGAAGGGAGCGATGAAGGCGAAGTGGTGAAGACCCTGGAACACACCATCCCCTACACCTGAGTCGGGGCGGGCCTGAGGGACCCTCCGCTCACCTGAGCCCGGTCCATCAGCCCCGCGGCCGCCATGGGATCCTGTGTGCAGAACCGGGTTGAGGAGCTGGCGAACGGAGCGGGCTCTACGACAACAGCCGAACCCCCACACGCACAATGGGCGGGCTGACCTCGGGATGACTGTCGCCCTCCCAGCCCCAGGCTCCCCCTGGTAGAAACGCGCACAAGGCTCAGGGAGCCGCCTCCGGAGGCGGACAAGGCCAGAGCGCGGGGCCGAAGGCCTCGGAAAGGCATAGCTCCGTCCCATGACGGTCACTACAGACCGTAATAACGCCGCAGGGTGAGGGCGTACCCTTCTTACTGTCCGTCTCTCCTCCGCTCCTAACAGTTGCATGGAAAGCCCACTTAGCCCGGGCTTCCCAGCTTCCACAGCCACTCTAGACAGCCTCGGCACGAGCAAAAGACGTCACGACGGCGGCGCCGGAAGTCCGGCTTCTGCCAGAGCTTGGACGGCAGGAAACGCCCATCTTCCGTGTTGCCATTGGCGCAGCGCGGACGCACGGCGCAGAGACTTCTGGGTAAAGGAGTTCGGGCCCAGCTTCCAATCTAGAGAAGGGTCCGTTTCCTTTTCTCGCGGCCAGCTGAGCCGAGTCAGGTGGGCGGAGAAAGGTCGGCGAGAAATTGCGTCCTTCGCAGTTTAAACTCCTCTTAAAGGCAACGCGACCAGATTTCCCTTGTCACCTGGGGCAGCGCCTGTTTTCTCTTGTCTCCATAGATTGGCGCATTCTTTCAGTTGGAGAGCTGTTTCACCGGAATTTTAGGAAATGAGATTTAAATGGAACGTTGACTATCCTTTGCTCGTGCAGTCATCCTGTAAAAAAATTAATTATTCCCTTTATTGGTTCATATCCTAATTATGTGTGAACTTACTAAAATTGCAAATTCACAGATCTAACTTATACCTTCTGACACAGAAATCTAGGGAATGAGACCTAGATCAAGTTTAAGAACTGGAGCTGTGGAGTTCCCATCTTGGCTCAGTGGAAGCGAATCTGTCTAGTATCCACGAAGACACAGGTGCGATCCCCAGTCTCGTTCAGTGGGTTAAGGATCTGGCACTGCCGCTAGCTGTGGTGTAGGTTACCGATGCGGCTCGGATCCCGTGTTGGCCAGCAGCTGTAACTCCAATTTGACCCCTAGCCTGGGAACCTCCATATGCCGCAAGTGCGGACCTAAAAAAAAAAAAAAAGGTGGCGCTGTCATTAAAAGTTATGACCCCTCCCTCCCCTGAAGTACAGCAACTAAAACGGAAAATACAGCTCACCTCATTGGAATGACAAGAAAAGTGCTTAGCACAAGGCACGGTGCCGAATACACACGAACTATTGTTACTGTTCATACCTCCAAAGGTTCTCAAATATACAGCTGTAGGATGCCAGAGGTTCCTCTTGGCAGAATCACTGAAAATGTATATACACACTTTTTCCCTGGTGCCCCTGCATGCAGAATTCCTGGGCGGGGATCCAACCTGAGCCACAGCCAGTGACAAGGCGTAATCCATAAATGCCAGGGCACCAGGGAACTTTAACTGATTTTTTTTTTTTTTTTTTGTCTTTTTGACTTTTCTAGGGCCACACTCGTGGCATGTGGAGGTTCCCAGGCTAGGGGTCTAACAGGAGCTGTAGCTGCCGGCCTATGTCAGAGCCACAGCAACGCAGGATCCAAGCCACGTCTGCAAACTACACAACAGTTCACGGAAAAACCGGATCGTTAACCCAGTGAGCAAGGCCAGAGATCGAACCGGCAACCTCATGGTTCCTAGTTGGATTCCTTAACCACTGAGCCACGACAGTAACTCCTCAACTGATCATATTTTTTAAAAGATAAAATACAGGAGTCCCAGGAGTTCCTGTTGTGACTCAACAGGTTACATACCCAACTGTTATCCATAAGGATGCAGGTTTGATACCTGTCCTCACCCAGTGGTTTAAGGATCTAGTGTTGTCATGAGCTGTGGTGAAGGTCCCAGACGGGGCTCAGATCCCATTGTGGCTGGGTCTAGGCTGGCAGCTGCAGCTCTTATTTGACCCCTAGACTGGAAACTTCCATATGCTGCAGCGGCAGCCTTAAAAAAAAAAAAAAAAAGGAGTTCCCTGGTGGCAAAGCGGTTTTAGTATCTGGTGTTGTCATTAGAGTGGCTCTTTTACTGCTGTGGCATGGGTTCAGTTTCTGGCCTGGGAACTTTGGCATGCTCTGAAGCCACAACAACAACAACAAAAATTATAATAAATTCCTGACTCAGCAGGTAGTATTATTGGTAATGCTTAAAATTTTTGCATAAAACACACCTCTAAAATGTCAGACTCATTAAAAAAAATATTAGCTGTGGAAGTTTTCATAAACTACGGGTAGGTCTATTGTCAATGGGATACATTTTTACAGGCCATGTGATTCAAAACCTAGAACTATTGGAATTCCTGTCATGGCTCAGTGATTAACGAATTCGACTAGGAACCATGAGTTTGTGGGTTTGATCCCTGGCCTTGTTCACTGGGTTAAGGATCCAGGGTTGCCGTGAGCTGTGGGTAGGTTACAGATGCGGCTTGGATCTGGGGTGGCTGTGGCTGTGGTGTAGGCCAGCAGCTGTAGCTCCAATTTGACCCCTAGCCTGGGAACTTCCATATGCCTCGGATGTGGCCCTAAAAAGCAGAAAAAAAAAAAAGGAATCTCAGATCCACCTTCCTGGAGGTGACATGCTTGAGACATTTAGGGAATAAAGAAGCAGAGGGGGGTCTTAGGTGTGGGGACAGGGTACCAGAGGCGGAGCAAAGGTGAGGTAACCAGTGTATGCAGGTATAACTGCATTACAGGCACGTTCAACGGTGGAGGCACCCTCATCATAATGAGGGTGAAGTTTGACTATCTAAGGTCAAAATGTCATTCATTGGACATCTGGGCAGGCCCAGTTTGTGGGCTGGTGGTTCCAGTCAGTGATGTTCACCATCTTGAACCTGATGAGAACTGACTCCAAGTTCCTAAACAGCTTGAGGCACTGTTACTGCTGTGACCCATACATCAGAGGTGTTATCTAGAGATCATAGGAATCTTGTGATGTTACCTGGGCCACGCGAAACTTGGACAGTATGCAAATAGAGAGGGGAAAAAAAGGACTAAGTGAGGTTAATCAGTGAATGCAGCTCATGAGTAGAGAGGTCTGACATGCTGTTCCCTCATTTGTGGTTCTGTAAGATGAGCTCAAAACTTAGTCTCCAGGAGTTCCCTTGTGGCCCAGCAGGTTAGGAATCCAACCTTACTCTAACGGCTTGAGTTCCTGCTGTGGCACGGGTTTCACCCCTGGCCTCGGATCTTCCATAGGCCATTCCCTGGGTGCTGCCACACACAAAAAAGTCTGCTTCTGTTAATCTTATGGCGCATGGTTTCAAGGTCACCAAATGTGGATTTGGTTATGCAGCAGCACATTATTATATTCTGTTTCTGTTATACAGACCTTCCCCATAAGTAACCTTGAGAATATAGATATGATTAAAACGTAGTGAAAGAATGAGGAATGGCCAAATTTTGAGTGGTTTTTATGTGAACTGTGTAAAGGATGACATCACAGGCTTGAGTTGTCCAATCCCTATGCATCTGAAGGAATGTTTGACACACGCTTCCTCAACTCCCAGGAGACAACCTCTTAAGCCCTTGGCATGTTTGACCTAATAATATGTATTTACCTTTGTCCTTGGGCTGTGCTAGGCAATTTATGCTAATACTGCAACTTATGGCTGGGTGGAGGGGGATTTAATTCTATTATCAATTTGACATTTGGAGAAACTGGGGACTAAGGTCAGCCACACAGGTGGCCCTTGTCTATGAGACAGATACTCAAAATACCTAGACCACACCAAGGCATGTGTGAGGTTCCCTGGTTCACAATACTTGATTTGTGTTGTCACACACTGACGCTGTGAGACATAAGTGAGAAGGCAACTGGAAGCTGGCAATGTCGTCCCTCCTGGACTGGGTCCTACTGGGCCATCTTTTCCGATTTTCATATGTATCCTTTTACTGTAATAAACAGTAGCCACTGAGATCTTAACTTTGTTTAGCTTTCTTTCACCTAAAACAGATGTTCCTCTAGAACTATTTTTTGTCAGTTTCACTGAATACATAATCATTTTAACAACTTTTTATAATATTCATTTCATAGGTATTTTTAGAAATGATTTCAACTCCCTGTGCATTTACTGTTGCTGCAGTTTCAGGTTAATGATATATCAGTCCCATCGAGATGAGATTCTAGGAGTTCCCGTTGTGGCACAGCAGTTAACAAATCCGACTAGGAACTATAAGGTTGCGGGTTTGATCCCTGTCCTTGCTCAGTGGGTAAAGGATCTGGCACTGCCGTGAGCTGTGTCACAGACGTGGCTCGGATCAGGCGTTGCTGTGGCTGTGGCGTAGGCCAGCAACTGAAGCTCCGATTGGCTCTTAGCCTGGGAACCTCCATATGCAGCGGGTTCGGCCCTAAAAAGCAAGCTTATAGTTATGAGTGAACAGAGAGCGTTTCGGTGTGTCCCTTTGTGTAGATCTGGGAACCTGAAATTCCAGGTGCCCAGCATTTCTAGGTTGTTCCAAGACTGCCCTCTAAGTCTGAGCGCGTCCCCTTTAAGAGTAAATCTTTGAAAGATGGGAACTCGGTTCCCTGCCCACCAGACGAAGCCTTTAGGGTATAGTTCTACCAAGACAGTTGATAGGTAATAGCGACAGCGTAAATACTTCACCCAGAAGTCTGCATGTTGCACACCGGTGGCGAAGGGGGCTGAGCCAATGAAAGGTTAGGGAGGGAGGTATAGGTGTGTGCGCGCCGCGTGGGGGCGGGACTTCCGGCGCTCGGGGTGGCCCTTAGGTTCATCCGGGACTGTTCTGCGGTCGAGGCCGCCGGCGTGGCTTGGTGGGCACCGACGAGCCGAAAAGCGGCAGGAGAGGCGCGGTGCCCGCTGCCCGGAAGCGAATGCGAGTTGACGGCGGTGCTCTCGTTCCCGGCCCCGCTCTTCCCACGGCCGGTGGCCGAGGCCGCGCCGATGAGCCCGGCTCAGGTGGGTGCTGCGTCTCCCGGCCCCCGCCCGGCCCGCCTCCCGCCTCCGAGGACCAAATCCGCACCCAGGGGCGCCTTCTCAGTTCCCTGCGGGTCAGTCCTAGAGTCCAGAACAGAGGGCGGCCTTGGGAGGGGTCGCGCATTCAGCCAGTGGGCTGGGGTGCGGGCGAGAGTTTGCTGGGGGCCGCCTGTGCACGGCTGCAGGTGCTACCGAGTCGGCAGCATTGGGGAGACCCGGGGTGTTTTGTGTCGGGGACAGAGGGGAGGAGGTGTCTCCCCTGAAACGTCAGCCTGAGCCGTTGGATAGTTATAAATGCAGTGATTTACAAGGAATATAGTTTTGTTCATTCGGATGGCCAAAATGAATTTTTTATGTGACTACAGTTTGTCTCACAGCTCCCAAAACCCTTGGAGTTTCCTAAGTGTGGGGAGTGTCTTATCTAGGGCCGCACCCGCGGCATATGGAGGTTCCCAGGTTAGGGGTCTAACAGGAGATGTAGCCGCCGGCCTACGCCAGGGCCACAGCAACGGGGGATCCAAGCCGCGTGTGCAACCTACACCACCTCTCATGGCAACGCCGGATCCTTAACCCACTGAGCAAGGCCAGGGATCAAACCCCCAACCTCATGGTTCCTAGTCGGATTCGTTAACCACTGCGCCACAACGGGAACTCCCAGAGTTCAGTTAATTCTTGACCACCCTGCTTGTGCTTGAGGATTGCTTTCTGTTGAGTGGGGAGCAGGAAACCCCCCCATTTTGGAATTGGGTCCAGGAACCTAATTTAGGGGCATATACAGACTTGAAGTTTAAAGTTGTTTGAGAAAAAAATGGATACGATATGAAGGCAAGGAGACTGGTGAGGACATGAAAACCATGGATACGATATGAAGTCAAGGAGACTGGTGAGGACATGGTAGGGGCTGGACTAGAGAAATGACAGTATAGGAGAGATATGACAAGAGTGTGGATAGATCATAAACATAGAATTGACAGGAGTTCCTGTTGTGGCTCAGTGGGTTCAGAATCTGGCGTGGCAGATGAGTAGAGTGTGCCCCAGGTTCTCAGCCACCTGTTGTCACCCTGATGTCTAGGCGTCCCAGTTGGGACAGTGGTAATGTTCTGAAACTCCTCACCTCTGCTCCCTCTTTCTTCCTTTTTTTTTTTCCTTTTTAGGGCCCTACCCGAGGCACATGGAGGTTCCCAGGCTAGGGGTCCAGTCGGAGCTACAGCTGCTGGCTTACAGAAGCCACAGCATCGCCAGATCTGAGCTGTGTCTGTGACCTACACCACAGCTTGTGGCACCAGGTCCTTAACCCACTGAGCAAGGCCAGGGATTGAACCCACAACCCCATGGTTCCTAGTTGCATTTGTTTCCGCTGTGCCAGGACGGGAACTCCCTGTACTTCTTCTTGAGTCTGAAGATGCTGTGAGTCCACAAAAAGCCCCTGGTTCTGAACTCAGTCCTGGCTGATATGGGTCAGTCCCATTTCTGACAACGGACAGGTTACAATGTGACATGGGTGCCAGGCACAGGATCCAGAATGTTCAAAAACTTGCAGGTGCATCTATGGGAAATTACCTGACAGGAGAGAGGTAGAGCCCACGTCTCAGGCCAGACTCTGGGTGGTGCTTTTCTGCCCTCCACCCACCTCTACAAGCACTGGGTGCCAGACCCAGTGATGAGTGGCAGTGAGAGAGCAGGCATTAGTGCCCCCAGGACCTGGTAGCTCTTCCTGATTGGGGAGGAGGCCTGGATGTGTGGGGGAAAGTGCTGGAGATCCTGAAGTGATAAGTGCATCAACCATTGTACCCACCAGATTTTCATTTATGGACATAAATTAGTAAGTAATAACACGAAGCCAATATTATTGTAAGGTATTTTTTCTTTTTTCTTTTTAGGGTTGCACCCACAGCATATGGAAGTTCCCAGGCTAGGGGTCAAATCGAAGCTGCAGCTGCAGATCTACACCACAGCCACAGCATCACGGAATCCAAGCTGTGTCTGTGACCTACAGCACAACTCGTGACAACACTGGATCCTTGAACCACTGAGCAAGGCCAGGGATTGAATGTGTGTTCTCATGGATACTAGTCGGGTTCATTTCTGCTGCACTGCGTCAGGAATGCCAAAAGAGATTTTTATTATTTATATTTCCCTGGTGTACAGTGAACACTGTGTCACACAGGGCCGTGTTAGGAAACACCAGATTTGATCAGGAGACAGAAGCAAGGGGAGATCTAGGTCAGATCCACTTTGGGGTTTTCCCAGAACAAATGTGGAGAGTGAGGGGAACACTTTAGGACTGACCAGTCTGAGTAATTCTGCTGCATTTCCCAGCTGAGGAGCCGCCCCTCGCTGTCTGGTACGAGGCTTTGGGCTGATTGAGGGCAGAGGAAATAGTGAATTGGTGTATGACAGTTGGATCCGGAGGTAGTTCGGACCGTGGGCTCTAAATGGTAGGGGAGATATAAACACATCTGGCTGTGACTTTGGGCCTGGCATTGATGGACTGGCAAATAGGCAGATACAGAATTGAAGGAAATACAGCACAGAACTGAACTACCCACATTTTTACAGGGCCGTGTGGTCTTCGAGGACGTGGCCATACATTTCTCCCAGGACGAGTGGCGCCTCATGGACGAGGCTCAGAGGCTCCTGTACCGGCACGTGATGCTGCAGAACGTCGCGCTCTTGTCCTCCGTAGGTGAGGTGCTCACACCCAGCCCGCGATCCTGGGCTGGGGCCTGTTCTTCCTCACTTCCCAGGGCCACCTCTGACCTTCCCACAGTGAGATCAGGCTTTCTACTTCCTTCGTGGTTTCCCGGCATGTGTGTCATTGGTGCCAGGGCTGGGCTCCATGCTCTCTCCGTTCTCTGCCAGCAGCCTCCTGCTCTGAGACCCTGTAAGACAGGGCTCGTGTGGCAAAAATCTGGAAGTTTGTCTACAGGATCCCATCAGCCTTGCCTGCACCTGGCTGGGTGACTGTCCAGGGGCAGGGAACCTCGGTGTCCCGGGCTGTAGCCTGCCTGTGCCACTGACCTGGTTGCTACTTGTGGACCCTCTTTTGCTGTCCTTCTAGTTTAAAATGTGGGGTTTCGTGGGGTGGGTCCCCTTCCCTTCCCCTGTCCCTCCCCCTGGACTGGCTTCTTCATGCCCAACTGGTTGCTCTCTGTGAACAACAGAGGGCCCCTGGGTGCCTGGCAGGGCGGACGTCACTCCCGCAACATCATGGGAGGCTCAGAAGCACGTGGTCCTGGTACACGGGAGTCAGGAATTCGTGAGCAGTCAGAGCTGGGTTCTCGTCACGCTGTGCATCCGTCCTGTGTCCCCCGCTGTGTGGTGCCATTTCTCCCTTTTCTTTCCCATTGATACTTCCAGTCTGAACTTCCAGCCCTGGCTCTCACCCATTCCCTTCCACTGCTCCCTTTGCAGTGCTCTTGATATCTGACTACAGTAAACGTGTTGTGACACGTGCCTGTGTCCTTCAGTACTCCTTGGACCCCAGCTCCTGTCTCGCATTCAGACATTCTGAGTCTGGACACAGCCTTCTCCTCATTGCTCATCAATCACCAGCAGCCAGGCCTTGTTGAAAGCCATTTGCAGAGGAGTAAGACTTAGGCCCTGCCCCTCCTCCCTGCACTGTGCCCCTTCCTGTGTCCTTACTTGTCATCTGGGCTCTGCCATCACGAGCTTCCCAGGCTCAGCTCTGCACAGCAGGCCTTCCTCACCCTGGCTCGCATCCCCGCCCTGTCAGCCACCTCACGGACTCGCTGCCGGCCACGTCTGACACACACTTGTGACGGGGCTGCCTTTATCAGCATCTCTCTCCTTCCAGGTTGTTGGCACAGAGCCCAGGATGAGGAGGCAGCGCAAGGGGATTCTGTTAGAGCGTCCCAGGTCAAGACTCCACGGCCAGGCCCACCCGTCCAGAAGTCTCGTTCTCGTGAGATGCGTGGCCCACTCTTGAAAGACATTCTGCGCGAGGTGTATGCACGTGTGGCAAGTTTTCCCCAGCGCTGCAAGGAGCAGAGTAGGAAGAAACTCTCCAGGTGCGATGAGGGGAGGACTTCCTTTGCGAAGGACTGCGGTGTTCCCCTGGCAGAGAGGACCCTGACAGGCAGGGAGGGCGGGCAGGACCTTCCGGGCAGGCCAGGCCTTCTCCAGCACCCGGCCCCTCACAGTGGAGGGACGCCTCGCAGGGAAACCTATGAAAGTGGGCACAGTGATCATAGGTGCAGTGAATGTGGGACAACCTTTAGCCATAAACATATACTTCTTGAGCACCAAAAAAACCACACTGCAGAAAAGCGATACCATCCAAGCGAAAGAAGAGAGCCTTTCATTAGGTTCCATCTGGTTGAGCACCAGAAAGTCTGCACTAAAATGAAGGTTTGGGAGCACGCTGGCTCTGGAAGATTCGTCACACAAAGGACTGGCCTCATTGAACACCGGAGACTTCACACTAGGCCAGTGCCTTACAGGTGCCCCCAGTGCGGGAAGTGTGTTAAAGACAGCTCCACGCTGCTGGTACATCAGAGAGTTCACACTGGAGAAAAGCCATATAAATGCAGTGAGTGTGGGAAATGCTTTAGGTACAGCTTCACACTCAAAAGACATCAGAGAGTTCACACTGGAGAAAGGCCATATGAGTGCAGTGTGTGTGGGAAATTTTTTGTAGACAGCTCCACGCTCGTTACTCATCAGAGAGTTCATACTAGGGGAAGGCGTTTTGAATGCAGCAAATGTGGAAAATTCTTTAGGTACAGCTTCACACTGGAAAGGCATCAGAAAGCACACATTGGAGAAAGGCCTTATGAGTGTAGTGAATGTGGGAAACTTTTTAGACACAACTCAAATCACATTAGGCATCGGAGAAATCACACAGGAGAAAGGCCTTATGAGTGTCGAGTATGTGGAAGACTCTTCAGTCAAAACTCCCACCTCATTCGGCACCAAAATGTTCACACCAGAGAAAAAACTTACGAATGTAGCCAGTGTGGGAAATTCTTTATGGACAGCTCCACGCTCGTGATTCATCAGAGAGTCCACACGGGTGAAAAACCCTATGAATGCAGTGAATGTGGGAAAGTCTTTAGATACAACTCCAGCCTCGTTAAACATCGGAGAATTCACACTGGGGAAAGGCCTTATGAGTGCATCAACTGTGGGCGAAGCTTTAGCCAAAACTCCCACCTCATTCGACACCAAGAAGTTCACACTAAAGAGTATCGCAGACAGGGAAAGACTGCAAAGAAAAGTCTGGTCTGATTTGGCACTGGGAAATACCGCTCTGCTAATGTTTAATGACATATATACGTGTCCCCCCAGCCCCCGCACCTATGGCATGTGGAAATTCCTGGCCCAAAGAAGGAACCCAAGCCACAGAAGTGACCATGCTGAATCCCCTAACTGCTAGGCCATCAGGGAACTTCCTTAAAATTTTTTTAATCATGACAAAATACATATGAACGTAGAACTTACAGTCTTAACCATATTTAAGTGTAAGTTCAGTAGTAATAATACATTCACATTTTGTACAAACATTCATAGTCTTTCTATCTCATAAAACTGAAACTAAAGCCATTAAGCAGCAACTCATCCCCCATCCCTTATCTCCTGACAACCACTATTCTATTTTCTGTCTATGAATTTGTCCACTGTTGGGTACCTTATGTAAGACTCATGAGGTCTTCCTTTCGTGCCTGGCTTATTTCACTGAGCGTCATGTCCTTAAGGTTCAGCCGTGTCCTAGCATGTGTCAGAATAACCTTCCTTTTTGACTGAATGATGCTCTGTTTCTCGCTGTGGAGCAGTGGGATTGGCGGCATTGGGACACAGGTTCTCTGGAGCTCTGGGCTGCAGGTTCTGTGCCTGGCCCGGCACAGTGGGTTCAGGTTCTGGTGTTGCTGCAGCTGTTCCATAGGTCGCAACTATAGCTCACTTCTGATCCCCGGCCCAGAAACTCCACGCACCGTGGAGTGGCCAGAAAAGAAAAAAGAAAGAAAAAAATAGTTTTATGTATATACCCCCTTTTCTGTACCCCTTCATCTACACACTGTTGGCTTGCTTTCACTGTTTGGCTCTTACAGGTAATGGTGTTAGAAGCATGCTTGCACAGATGTTTCTTTGAGGCCCTGTGTTCAGTCCTTTTTTAGATATATACCCTGGTGTAGACTTGTTGGGTCATGTGATAATTCAGTATCTAAAACTTTTCAGGAACTGAGCAGCTATTTTCCATAGTAACTGTACCTTTTTACGCTGGTATAGCATGGAGGTTTTAATTTCGCTATAACCTCACCAGCACTTTTTATTTTCTTCTTGTTTTGTTTTTTATAACACTATCCTAAGGAATATAAGGTGAAGTTTCATTCTGGTTTTGATTCGCAGTTAATGATGTTGACTTGCTTGTTGGCTATTCTTTGTATATGTTCTTCGGGAATATGGCTGTGTGGGAATATGGTTAGGGTTAGGCCAGAATATTAGCCATATTAGAGTGAAATCTTGCCATTTGTGACAACATGGATGGACTTAGAGGGTATTATGCTAAGTGAAATACAGACAGACAGATACCATATGATTTCACTTAAATGTGGAATCTAAAAAGCAAGACAAATGAACGAACAACCCCCACCCCAAACCAGAAGCAGATTCATAGATACAGAGAACAAACTGGTGGTTGCCAGAAAGAAGCAGGTGGGGAAATGTTTGAAATGGCTCAAGGGGATTGAGAGGTACAAACTTCCAGTTATAGAGTAAGTCAAGGGGATAGAATATACAGAATAGGAAATATAGTTAATGATATAATAACTTTAAATGTGACAGATGATAACTAGACTTACTGTAGTATCATCTTATATATAAATGCTAAATGACTAGTGTACATATAAAACTAACATTGTCAATTACTTTTCAGTTAAAAAATGTTTTTCCTAACGCTTTAAAAGGCACCACTAAAAACATGAAGGAGTTCCCTTGTGGCATAGTGGGTTAAGGATCTGTTATTGTCACTGAAGTGGCTTGGGTTGCTGCTGTGATGCAGGTTCTAGCCCTGGCCCCATGGTACACGCTGCAGGCACAGCCAATAAAAGAAGACCAAGAGGGTCAAAAGGCATAGGAGTTCCTGCTGTGGCTCAGATCCTGCATTGTCTCTGTGGCAGTGCGATTTCAATCCCTGGCCTGGTGCGGTGGGTTAAGGATCTGGTGTTAGGACAGTTGTGGCATAGGTCACATCTGTGACTCAGATTCATTCCTTGGCCTGGGAACTTCCATATGCTGTGGGTGTGGCCACACACACACAAAAGGGGTGCAAACTTCCAGTTATAAAAATAAGTCATGGAGCTATAGTGTACAGTTTGATGACTTTACTTAATAATACTGTGTTGCATATTTGGGAATTGCTAAGAGAGTAAATCATAAAGGTTTTCAACACAAAAAAAATCTGTAACTGTGTGTGGTGACAATGTTAAATAGACTTATTGTGATCGTTTTGCAATATGTACAAATACAGAATCATGTACATAAGAAACTAATAAATGTTATGTTAATTACACATACATTTCTTTAAAAAGCAGGAAGAACAGATTTCTGTGCTTTTTGGCTTTATCTGGATTATTTGCCAGCCATTTGAACCCTTTGGTAAGACCTAAACTCCCACCCCCTTGATTCGTTAGGGTGTGGACCTCACCCAGCTTAGAGAGAATACTCGATCTGGCTTTGGCAGATTTCAGAGGTTTCCCTTGTTCAGGGTCATTATTGATTTTCTCCTGACATTGTAACCAATTTTTCCATCCTCGGTTTTACCCAACCCAGGAACTCCTGTCTCATCGTGATGGTTTTTGTGATAAAGGCATAAGCTACCTTCACTTTTGGGATTCTGTTGGCTGTATGCTGTGGACTGAGAACAGAATTGAAGCCTGCCATAATACAAGGTACTGAGTTCTTCCGGGGCCCTTAACTTTGTGTGTTCCAAAGAAAACAGCCAGACAAGTCACAGCTCACAGTGTAGATCTGGCCTAATTGCACTGCTGCCTGAGGCCTCCTGGGGAAGTCTGAAGGACCTCTGTACCACGATCCTATCCCCCAGCATGTAACGATTATTTCTGGTTCCACAGTCCATCTTGGGACAGTTGGTTTGCAAACAACAGAGTATTTGGCAGTATGATGAGTTGGGCTGCTTGTGTTTAGTGACTGTCTCGTGACCTACCTGAGAGCTGTGTGTCCAGAAGAATCCTGTAGGTAGGCGTTCCCTGGTGGCTCCGTGGGTTAAAAACCATGTAGGTATATATCCATGCATTTAAGGTCTCACAAGACCTGGGTCGGTAACCATATTCTGTACAGAAACAGTGATTAGATCAATGGAGCTGGGTGAGACTGCAGCAAAATGGAGCGGATAACCCCTTCCCCAGGGCACCTGTGAATGTCCCAGTCACTGGCTGAGAGAGACAATGAAGAACAGAACTGCTCAGATTTACAGACCTGTCCCTCAACCGAATTACTGCTACAGCAGCTAAGCCACAGGTTTTATGGGTTCCTGTAGCAGCTCTAGCTGTTCCCCTCAAGCCATAACTGCAAGGTGATACCCTCAAGGCAATGAAGGGAGATTCTGTACCTTAGAATTTTTTTTTTTTTTTAGGGCCACACCCACGGCATATGGAGGTTCCCAGGGTAGGGGTCGATTCAGAGCTGTAGCTGCTGACCTATGCCACAGTCATAGAAATGCTAGATCTGAGCCACGTCTGCGACCTACACCACAGCTCATGGCAACGCCGGATCCTTAACCCACCGAGCAAAGCCAGGGATCAAACCTGTGTCCTCGTGGATGCTAGTCTGATTCATTTGCACTCAGCCACGATGGGAACTCCTAAAAAAGGTGGACTTTACGCATGCATGCCAGATAGAGCTGGAGCCATCAGGCAGTCTTAGAACAAAGCTCAAGCTGCTTTTTTATATAATCTGGGGGAGTCAGTCATTCAGGAATTGGAGGATTTTCACAAGAGCGTTTTGAAGGATTTCTGGACCTTGAGCTGCTTTACTCTGGTCACTACTCTTGACCAGTTGCCTTTCAGAAGGTGGGTGGTCAAATGAGGTACTTGCTAATTGACTTGCAATAAGAACCTTGGCCTGTCACTGGCTGTCTTCAGCGGGGTGGTTGAATTTCAAAAGCATTGTTATCAATGATTTTCTAACTTCCAGAAGCTTAGTTTCTCTGTTGAGGCTCCCATTAACTTGATGAATTTCAGAACACAGCCCTCATTAGAAGTTATCTCTTAGAAACAATGATTATTTGTTGTTTGCTTTTTGTTTTTGTTTTTTAGGGCCGCACCTGCAGCATATGGAGGTTCACAGGCTAGGGGTCCAACTGGAGCTACAGCTGCCAGCCTTCGCCACAGCCACAGCAACACAGGATCAAAGTCAAGTCTGCCACCACAGCTCACGGCAACACCAGATCCTTAACCCACTGAGCAAGGCCAGGGATCGAACCCGCAACCTCATGGTTCCTAGTCAGATTCGTTTCTGCTGCGCCACAGCAGGAACTTCTTTTCTGCCTTCATAAGCTTGCTCCATTTTGTAATCCAGGTGAACACATTTCATGCGCTTCTTGAATCTGTGTCTCCTGGGCTGCAGTCCTAACAACCCCCCCAAAAATGCCACTTTATTTCATCAGTGAGTCTTCATTTCTGAAATTTTGGTTAACACTCATAATACATAAAAGTATTATGTAACTGACTATGTTGTCATTAATTTTTACTGTCCATCTCCTTTGACTGGAATGACAGCCTCATGAGGGCAGGGTTCTTGACAATTTGGATTTTTATTTTTATTTTTTTGTCTTATTGTCTTTTCTAGGGCTGCACCCACGGCATATGGAAGTTCCCAGGCTAGGGGTCTAATCAGAACTGTAGCCGCCAGCCTACACCACAGCCACAGCAACGCAATATCTGAGCTGTATCTGCAACCCACACCACAGCTCATGGCAACGCCAGATCCTTAACACACTGAGCAATGCCAGGGATCAAACCCGCAACCTCATGGTTCCTAGTCAGATTCATTAACCACTGAGCCAGGACAGGAACTCCCAGACACTTTGGATCTTGATATGTCTCATACAGCCAAAAATGTCTGGAATGGGGTAGGCACTTAATAACTATTTAGGAGGGAGTAAATATGTGGCCACAGGTGCCCTGTTTGTTTTTAGTATTCTGACAAAGCCATCTGCTCACTTTACATTTTCCCTTAAGATAAAATAAAAAGAAGATAAAAATAAATAATAACTCACAATTTAGAAAGCCATAACCACAGGCTAGCCAAGTTTCCTTTGTCACTACCATCTCAGCTTCATTCATTCACTTCTTAGACTTCTGTGTCCCTTCAGACTTCACTCAGATCCTAACCTCTTTACCTGGCTGAGGCCTACTTTGGCCACCAAGTTTAAATAGTTAAATAATGATTGATTTCAGCAATTTCAACATTTCCCAAATTCTTTTCTGAGATAATCTCACCTCTCCTCGATTTACAGGTGAAATTATATTGACTCCCCAGCAAGGAGGTCATGTAATCCAGTCCTTCATCCTAGGATTCAGACGCCCCCTCCCTTTCCAAGTAAGCTATGACTGTGACCATGGAGTCATTGTCCAGGTAGAAAGTGGTATGTGGTAAATTACCCTTCTTTTCAGATGAGTAGATGTTAGCTTTTATTTTTATTTATTTATTTTTGTCTTTTTGCCTTTTCTAGGGCCATACTCGAGGCATATGGAGGTTCCCAGGCTAGGGGTCTAATCGGAGCTTTAGCCGCCAGCCTATACCACAGCTACAGCAATGTGGGATCCGAGCCACATCTGCAACGTACACCACAGCTCACAGCAATGTCGGATCCCTAACCTACTGAGCAATGCCAGGGATGGAACCTGCAACCTCATGGTTCCTAGTCGGATTCATTAACCACCGAGCCATGACAGGAACTCTGATGTTAGCTTTTAGAAAAGAACTGACTGGAGTTCCCGTCATGATTCAGTGGAAATGAATCTGACTAGCATCCATGAGGATGCAGGTTTGATTCCTGGCCTTGCTTAGTGGGTTAAGGATCTGGCGTTGCCATAGGCTATGGTGTAGGTCGTTGACCCAGCTCAGATCTGATGTTGCTGTGGCTGTGGTGTAGGCCAGTGGCTACAGCTCCGACTCGACCCCTAGGCTGGGAACTTCCATATGCCATGGGTGCGACCATGGGAAAGAAAACAAAAAAAGACTATCTACAGAGGGAGTTCCCATTGTGGCTCAGTGGTAATGAACCTGACCAGTATCCATGAGAATTCAGGTTTGACCCCTGGCATAGTTCAGTGGGTTAAGGATCCAGCGTTGCCATGAGCTGTAGTGTAGGTCACAGACATGGCTCAGATCCCAAGTTGCTGTGGCTGTGGTGTAGGCCAGCAGCAGCAGCTCTGATTCAACTCCCACATCTGGGAACCTCCATATGCCACAAGTGCAGCCGTAAGGAAAAAAAAAAAAGAAGAATATAGAAATGCAAATAGTCTCAGTGCCCAAAAAGGAAAAATTGAGTGTTCAATCTAAATTATACAACATTAGCTGTATCAGACGAGACAGATCTTAGAGCAAAGAATATTACTACAGATAAAGAAGATTATTTCATGGTTTCTGTTTTCTGTTTTGAGAAAATCAATGAGGACCGTTTTTGTGTTGGGTTTTTTTTTTTTTTTCTTTTTAGAGCAGCAGCTGCGGCATACGGAAGTTCCCAGGTGAGAGGTCAAATAGGAGCTACAGTGCCAGCCTTCGCCACAAGCCAGAGCAACACGGGATCCGAGCTGTATCTGCCACCTACACCACAGCTCATGCCAACACCAGATCCTTAGCCCACTGAGCAAGGCCAGGGATGGAACATGCATCCTCATGGATGTGAGTCAGATTCTTAACCTGCTGAACCACAACAGGAACTTGAAGGAGCATTTCTTAATGATAAAGAAGTCTACCCATTAGTGGACATAATAGTTGAAAGTGTTTATTCACCTAATAAAAAAGACTTGAAAACACACAAAGCAAAACCTGAGAGAACTAAATAGAGAAATACGCAAGTCCACTTTTGTATTCAGAGATGTCAACAACCTTCTTCAAATAATTGATAACACTGTCCCCTCCTTCAGTAAGGATACAGAAAATTTAGACACTGTCAACCATCTTAAGCAAGTTGACATTTGTAAAACTCTCCACCATACAAGAAAATGTACATTCATTTCAAGTTAACATGAAATACAATATAACCCATATTCTGTGCCATAAAATGAATATCAATAAATGTAAATAATTCAAGTCATAAAGTATATACCCTGACTGCAATGAATTAAATTAGAAATCAACTACCAAAAAATTAAGGAAAATTCCAAGTATTTGAAGTAACACTCAAAAAAAAAAAACAAAAAAAACAAAACCTATGTCAAAAAAGAAACTTAAAAAGGAAAAAAGGAAAAGGTTTTAAATTAATTTTTTTTTGTCTTTTTAGGGATGCACTGGAGGCATATGGAGGTTCCCAGGCTAGGGGTTGAATTGGAGCTGCAGCCGCCGGCCTACGCCACAGCCACAGCCACAGCCACAGCAACACAGGATCTGAGCCACATCTGTGATGAACACCACAGCTCATGGCAACGCTGATCTTTAACCACTCAGTGAGGCCAGGGATCAAACCCATGTCCTTGTGGATGCTAGTCGGGTTTGTTAGCCACTGAGCCACGATGGGAACTCCTAAATGTAATTAAAATGAAAACACAACACATCAAGTTTTGTGGCATCAACTACAGCAGTTCTTACTGGGTAACTTTTAATACTTAGCACCTATTTTAGGGAAAAAAACCCCAAAGTATCAAGTGAAAGATCTCAGCTTCTATGTTAAAAAGCAGCAGCGGAAGAAAAATGAAATACAGGGAATACTACTGCACAAAGTAAAAGTCAAAACGGAACAGGGAAAAGCAGAAAAATCAGTGAAATCAAGTGCCTTAAGAAAATCAGTAAAGCTGATAAAACTCTATCAAGGAAAAAAGAGAAGTACAGACATTACTAGTACCAGGAATCAGAGAGGTAGGATCACTAGATCCTACAGGTACTAAAATAATAAGAGAATACCTTGAAAATTTTCACTATTTGAACAAATTCACTCCTTGAGAAAGATACAAATCACAAAAGCTCACTGAAGGAAAAAAAGATAACTTCTATAAACATATGTCCACTATGGAAATTAAATTTCTAGTTAGAAACCTTCCCATAGAATAAGACTCTAGGACCAGATACTTCACTGGTGACTTACAGCAAACAATTAAGAAAGAAATAGGGGTTCCCCAGTGGCTCAATGAGTTAAAGATCCAGCACTGTCATTGCTGTGGCCTGGACTGCTGCAGCAGTGCAGGTTTGATCTCTGGCCCATGGCATGCCATGGGAGTGGCAAAAAAAGAAAAACAACTATAGCTGCGGTCACCAGTATCCAAGAAACCCTCCCACAAATCCCTACCTCTTTCCACCTTGTACCAGGATTAGTCTGTGTTACACACAGAAGTCAGAAACGATGGCACATCACGTCCCAGTTAAGGCTGTAACAGATACTGTGGCTTCATTCTTGTGAGTTCTCTCCTAGGTCAGTTGCTTTAAACAATTTCTAAAGCGGAATATTTCAAGCAAAAATATGGATGAAAAACAATGAACTACTGATACACATTGATAAATCACAAAATAATTATGCAGAGCTAAAAAAGCCAGGTACAGGAGTTCCCGTCACAGCAGTAACCATGGCCCCAGCAGTGACAATGCAGATCCTTAACTGCCTCCCACCCCAGCTGAGCCACCAGAGAACTCCTAGTACATTTCAAATGATTCCGAGTTCAACTGTGGCATAACAGGTTAAGGATCCAGCGTTGTCACTGCAGAGTTTTGGTCATTGCTTTGGCATGGGTTCGATAACTGGCCCAGGAACTACCACATGCCGTGGTTGTGGCCAAAAAAAAAAAAAGTATATATATATACACACACATATACATATGTGTATATATATACACACACACACACACACACACACACACACACATATATATATACATATTTGTATTCCATACACACACATACATAAAATTCTAGGAAATGCAAACAATTCCTAGGGACAGAAAGCAAGAGGAGTACTTGCCTGGGAATGGGTGAGGGGGGAGATATAAAAGGAATCAAGTACTTGGTTTCAAAGGTGCAAACATGTATCAAAACTTATCCAATTATATACTACAAATATGTGCAACTAACCAGAAAATGTTTAGACTGCTCAGTGATCACAGCCATAAGATTATGAGACATGGACGGGAGCCGAGGATTTCTGCAAAGCCCCATACCAAAGCCATGGCGATGGAAACATCT
This sequence comes from Catagonus wagneri, assembly GCA_004024745.2. Classification (NCBI taxonomy): domain Eukaryota; kingdom Metazoa; phylum Chordata; class Mammalia; order Artiodactyla; family Tayassuidae; genus Catagonus; species Catagonus wagneri. The sequence goes on from PVHT020000439.1 coordinate 3,209,457, forward strand.
GTGGACACACCTTTAAGAGTCACATTCCCTGCAGTTGGCTACAATCTCCCAACTTATTAATCAGCATCTTTGTATCAATTATGATTCTTTCTTTTTAGGGGACAGTGACATCTGCCTACCAAATAATAGATTTAAGGAATCTTAACTGTCCTGGGGAATCAAGTTCCCTTAAAGATGGGTGGGAAATACAAAGCGGCCCCCAGGAACAAGGAACCACATTCACGCTGCTCCCAGACACACCAGAGGTGGTCACAACAAATCACCTCGCACCCTGGCCACAGGACAGACCCACAAAGACCGGTAGTCTCAACTGGGCGGCTTCAAGCAGCAAGGTGAATTAGGATAAAACTAGAACGAGAGCTGGTCTGTCTTCGCCCTTCTGCTACTACCACTGCGATGCACCAGCTGGAGCTCTCACAGAAGCTAGCTGTTCATCCCTTCAGGCTGGCAGAGCCCAATTCTGTCCTCAACTCAACCCAAAAAGCAAACAGAATCCCCAGGACAAAAGGCAGTTTGAAAATTAAACCATTTGTTGCATGGAGTTCCCGTTGTGGCTCAGCAGTTAACAAATATGACTAGCATACATGAGGACGCAGGTTTGATCCCTGGCCTCGTTCAGTGGCTTAAGGGTCCGGCATCGCCATGAGTTGTGGTGTAGTTTGCACATGCGGCTCAGATACAACATTGCTGTGGCTGTGGTGTAGGCTGGCAGCTGCAGCTCCATTTTGACCCCTAGCCTGGGAACCTCCATATCCCACAGGTGCAGCCTTAAAAACCACAAACAACCCCCCCCAAACAACAACAACAACATAAAAAAACTAAAGCATTTGTTGCAAAACGAGAACAACGTGTGGCAGGCAATTCCCAAGGTAGGTGACTTGGAGGCTGGACAAATCCATCGTGTGACTCACACACGTGGGGCACTGCTGTTGTAAAGGATGGCTTTCAGACATGCTGGCAGTGACATACTTCTGGCTAACGTGCAGGGACCTTTCACAGAGGACCATGTCATGTTACTAAGTGCAACATGGCTCCAAAAAGCTCCCCATTTATCTAGCATACAAAAAAAAAAAAAAAAAAAAATCAGTGGGAGTTTAAATGCACGATGCTCACCTTCCAGTGGCCGGCTAGTCGCAAAGGCTCTCTGGAGCTTCTCTCTGGTGTCGTCCACTATTTGGAACAAGGTGCCATATTCCCTGCTATTCTAAGACCTTTCTCCGGCATGAATTTTCCAGTGTCTGACGAGGGAAGCCCTCTGCCTGAAGGCCTTCCCACACTCACTACACTTAAATGGCCTTTCTCCAGTGTGGATTCTGTGGTGCTGAATAAGCACATGTTTGTGACTGAAGGCTTTTCCACACTCACTGCACACATACGGCTTTTCACCATTGTGAACTCTCTGGTGTGCAGTAAGATCGGAGCTTTGGCTGAAGAACTTCCCACACGCAACACACTCGTAAGGCCTCGCCCCAGTATGAACACTCCAGTGTTTAATGAGTCTGTATTTGTGGCCAAAATATTTCCCACATTCGCTGCACTCATAAGGCCTCTCTCCAGTATGGATACTCTCATGCTGAACAAGTGTGGATTTGTGGCTGTAGGCTTTCCCACACTGACTGCACTTGTAAGGCCTTGCTCCTGTATGAACTCTCTGGTGTACAATAAGGTTAGAGCTATGATTAAAAACTTTCCCACATATGCCACACTCGTAAGGCATTTCTCCAGTGTGGATTCTCTGGTGCTGTGCAAGAATGGGTTTGCGGCTGAAGGTTTTCCCACATTCAGCACACTCATAAGGCCTTTCTCCAGTGTGGACTCTCTGGTGCTGAACAAGTGAGTCTTTGCGGCTGAAGGCTTTCCCGCACTCGCTGCACTCATGATGCCTTTGTCCACTGAGCAAGGCCTCTACAGGCTTGCTGTTACTTTGTGGCTTCCATCTACCAAGAGGGGCATGACGCTGGCACACACCTGAGCTAGCTGGGAAGTCGTGACACACCTCCCCTGTGCTAAAGGCCATCTTCAATGACTGGACAGGACAGCTTTTCACAGGCAGGGCCCCGCCCTCGTCCCTTGTGCAGGGTTTCTCTCCACTATGCTGTTTCTGGTGGTGAAGATTTGAACTGAACCGGAGTTGTTTCCCACGTGCCACACACATGTATGGCTTTTGCCCAGGGTGTGTGTCCTCGTGCTCGGCCAAAGGCAAAATGTTTTTCAAGATGGGGCCACATGTCTCACAGGGGTGGGCCTTCCGGGAAGACAGAACCATCTTTGGAGTCGTGACCTGTGACACTCCGTTCACAGAAACACTCTGCTCAAAAGGTACCTGCTCCTCCTCCATTCCATGCCAACAACCTGAAAGCAGACAAATGCCGTTGAAGGACACACTGACACTAGCGGGAGAGGGCAGTTTCATTATAAATGTGCATCTCATAGAACTAAGATCAAGCTCTGCTGTCAGGACAAGAGGCCTGAACTCCAGCTGAGTGAAGGGCTGTTAGGCAGTGGTTGGTATCTAAAGGTCAAAGAATGGGTGCAATGCGATCAGTGGTATCTGGAGTGCTGGGATGTAGGTTCAACCCCCAGCCCAGCACAGTGCATTAAGGATCCAGTGTTGCAGCAGCTGAGGTGTAGGTTGCAACTGTGGCTCTGATCTGACCCCTGTGGGGGAACCCCACATACTGTGGGGTGGCCAAAAAATAAATAAAGGTCACAGAATGGAAGTGGCCTTGATGAGGAGAGGATACAAATGTGGGGGGACAGTCCAGGAAGAGCCAGCATCTGCAATGAAGCCATCCACAGATGGATTTCAGCAAGGCCTTGGTGCTGGGGACAGGTGAGAGCTGTGCAGAAGTATGTGTCCCCTGAATAGCTACAACTGAACAGAACAGCTGGTACTTAAGGATTATTCAAGGAATGTGCACATCTCTTGACACATTAAGCATAGGCCAATGTTGGAAAGCAATGCAGAGCAATAGTTGAGATATGTAGGCAAAGGTAGGGAACAGCCAAAGGCCAAGGATCAGAGCATAAAAAACAAACGTGTGGGAATTCCCTGGTGGCACATCAGGTTAAGGATCTGGCATGGTCACTGTTAATTGCTCAGGTTCAATCTTTGGCCTGGGAACTTTCACAGGCACAGCAAAAAAAAAAAAAAAAAAAAAAAAAAGACGTGTGTAAATAGGAAAATAAACACAATGTGGCCAGGGGCCTCAGTACTTAAACAACTGTGGGCACAGAGAGGCTGGGGAACAATGAGAACCCAGCTCGACATCACACCTTCCCCAGCTCCCAGTCACCAGGGTCACATCCACCCTGAGCCTCTCTGGTCATGGCTGGAGTCATATCTGCCCAGATACCCAGGGCTCACTGCCCAGCTGCAGTGGGGCAAGCCCAAGGGGCGTGGAAGATGCGTATCCTAAGGAAAAGACAGAACAAATAAAAGGCCAGCACTGGTCTAGGTGAGCCACCCCTCAGTAAAGAGAACTAAAGATTACAAAAATAACTCTGAAATAGTGTCTTACAGGAAGTGTCTTGCATGGCCCCTGAAATTCCTGACACAGTCAGGCTATTAGAAACCTCAGGTAGAGGAAAGGGGCAGGACCTGGGACACGGGTGCCACAGATCTGGATGAGGTACCCGTCAGGGAGAGGACAGGCTGGTTGTGATCCCCTGGTGACTGCAGGGTGCCTCACTCCCATATCCACACACGCAGGCCTCCACAGCAGCCGGTGTTCGGTCTGCTCAGAAGCCAGAGGCGGTGGTGCACAGACGCTCCTACCTGGCATCCACAGCACCTACTCCAGGGCACTGGGGAGGGAGATAATGCCTATGACTCTGATCCAGGGAGGGTTGAGCTGTGCCTGGGAAGCAGGCGAGGGGAGAGCTCAGTCCAGGAAACCGGGAGGGATGTGAGGGCCTTACCCAGTGAGGCCATAAGTGCCAAGTTGTCCAGCATCACGTCGCGGTACAGGAGCCTCTGAGCCTCATCGAGGAGCTTCCACTCCTCCCGGGAGAAGGACACGAACACGTCCTCAAGGTTCACTTTCCCCTGCCACAATGGGGAGAGCCAGGTCTGTGAGCAGCCAGTCTCCCGAGGACCCCAGGTTGCCCCCCGAGAGCTCCCTTCAGTACTGCTTCTGACCTAACTCCTCACTTAGAGGGAACACCAGGGCTGGGTGCTACAGCATCTGCTCTCTCAAGGTCCCTCTGACCACAGCAACAACAGGCTGGCAAGCAGGGCGACACCCCCACCCACCTCCTTCCAGCCAGTTCTCCTGGAGGTGCTAAGATCACACTTACCAGACAAACAAAGCTGGGCTCATTTTCCTCCCTAAAGCCCCAAATACCAGGGCCTAAGGGCCATCAGTTCATACTCCTTCTCCACATACACCCACCCTTTTGGATCACTGTCTCAACTCCTGCCCCTGACCCAGCTGTTGGCTTCCATCATCGCCTTCCTGACTATTAGCTGCACTGCCGTTGCGATGTGCAGATTCTCCCCTGTAAAGCTGTGGACACATGATCTACTTTCTGGATGTCTCCATCTATAGAACTTCAGCCCTGTGTCCCGCAGCTCACATGACACCTCCATTCAGCGTTCACTGAAACACCTCAGACTCTTCACACGGCCACAAATAAACTCCTGACATTCTTTCAGAGTTACCTCTACCACTGACTCGTCCAACTCAGCTGATGAAGTTTCTACCCTTCTAGCTGATAAAGCCTAAAACTTTGGGGCTATCTCTTTATCTCTCTCACATCAGAAAACCTGACCCAGGGAGTTCCCTGGTGGCCTACTGGGCTAAGGATCTGGTGATGCACTAAGGTAGCTCAGGAACTTCCACATGCTGTGGGCAAGGAAAAAAAAAAAAAGGAAAATCTTTCCAAATCACTTCTTCCACTTCCCATCCTTATCACTGCTCACCTGGAACAGAGAGGCAGCACAAGCCCCAACCCGTCCGTCTGTCGTGATCTAGTCCCATCAACCCTCGTCTCACACACAATCTGTTCTCCACTTGGCGTCCAGTGAGAGGCTGTTAAAACTTGGATCAGATCACCCTCCTCCTCTGTTCCACACCCACCATGGCTACACCAACCTCAGAACAGAGGCCTAGCTTGTCCACTGGCCATTTCAGGCCTGACTCCTGCCCACCTGCTCCCGAATGCTACCAGATGTGGTGGAGACCTGTAGTTTCTTGAAAACTCCCATCTCAACCCCACCTTCAAGTATTTGCACATGCTGGTGCCTGTGCCTGGAACAAATTTCCACAACCTATTTCAATGGTTACCAGAAATGGGAACCCTTCCACACAGCCCCTGGTCTAGACTCAGAACCCCTGGCTTGGGGTTTCTCCAGGGTCCTGAGACTCAAGAGCTGCAAGACTACAAGTAAAGTGTCTTATGGAGTTCCCTTGTGGCATAGCAGGTGAAAAACCAAGTGTCGTCATTACAGAGGCCTGGGTTGCTACTGTGGAATGGGTTCAATCCCTGGTCCAGGAACTTCCATATGCTGTAGATGCAGCACCATATGGAATATGAGTTCCCACTGTACCATAGCAGGTTAAGAACCTGACTAGTATTCAGTAGGATTCGGGCTTGATCCTTGGCCTCGCTCAGTGGGTGAAAGAGACAGTGTTGCTATGAGCTGTGGTGTAGGTCACAGATATGGCTCAGATCCTGTGCTGCTGTGGCTGTGGTACAGGCTGCCGCCGAGACTGGGAACTGCAGCTCCAATTTTACCCCTGGTCTGGGAACTCCCATATGCTGCACGTGTGCCCCTAAAAATCAAAAATGAGTAAATAAATATAGAACATAACACCACAACTCTGTAGCCATCATGAGTCAAAGTGGGGCTGGAACTGAAGGCCTGGATATCCACCCCTCACCTGTATAGGGCTGGTAATTACTTATGAGGCCATGGGAACCTGTGAGGAGGGGGAGACTGAGAGACAAACAACCAGGAAAGAGCCCCAGGGGCTCAGGCCTACCCACTACACAAAGCCCTGGTGCTCATTCCCTTCTGTGCCTCGGTCATCATGGCCCCTGTCATCAGTGTTGCCTTGGACCAAGTCTCAACCTTTCTGGGCCCCACCGCCCTCATCCTCACCCCCAAGTCTGTTCACACCTGGCCAGTCTACGAAATACTTTTTTTGTATTTGGTCTCTTCGTCGTTTCTAAGGCCGCACGTGCGGCATATGGAGGTTCCCACGCTAGGGCCCTAATCGGAGCTGTAGACGCGGGCCTACGCCACAGCCACAGCAATCCGGGATCCGAGCCGCGTCTACAACCTACACCACAGCTCACGGCAACGCCGGATCCTTAACCCACCGAGCAAGGCGGGGGATCGAACCCGCAACCTCATGGTTCCTAGTCGGATTCGTTAACCACTGAGCCACAACGGGAATTCCTGAAACACTTTTTAAACCATAAGGTTGCGTCTCTCCTCCGTTCAGAACCTTCCGTGATTCCCATCACCCTCAGAATGAAGGCACAGCTACTCAGGCTCTCTGATCTTTTCAGACACCAAAGGTAACAGGCTTCCCAAATGCCCTGACTGTGTCACACCTGCAAGCCTTTCTGCAAGCTGACCCCTCCGCCGGTCCTTTCCCTTCCCCCGTGCTGGCTGTCAGAACTAGGACCCGACCAAGAGAGATCCCATCGTCTGAACACGTTCGCCTGAGCTGCAGGGACCTAAAGTGCCCCTCATTCGAAGCTGCAGGATACAGAGATGGAGGTAGTGGAAGGATCCAGGGGTGCAGCACCCACCTGCACCAGGTCCGTCAGCACGACCGCCGCCATCCGCGCCCCTGGTCTGCGGAAGATGAGGGGAAGAGGAGTAGCTGGAGAGCGTTAACAAGTGAAAGGTCCCGGGCCCCGGCAGCTGGGTCACCCGGTCGATGCCACTACGAACCTCAGGTTCGCTTCTGCTTAAGGCAGACAACGCCTCTCGCGTTTTCCCCGTTGTGTCACCTCGGGTGCGACGCCAAGTCCCGGAGACGGAGTTGGTGGACTAATCCGAAAGCAAACAAAATGTCCGCCCAAAAAAGGGAAGAAGTAGTCCCGCCCCTTTCCTCAGTCTTCATTGGATCAGTGCCCCGATGCTCTTGGGTAATGTAGTTCCCACAGCGGCACCTGTGCCGCTTACCTAACTAGCGGCGCCTAGAAATGACGTTTCGGATTTTTGAGGATTGGGCGGAGGTTCGCCTCCTCTGAAAGGAGACTCACCCATATTTCTGGTGGCTTAAGTCTATAATGCATCACGGAAATATTTAGGAACATGTTATCTCAAGCTTCTTTATTCAGAGAATACTCACACACACACACACACAAAAAATCAGGCGTTCCCATCGTGGTTCAGTGGTTAACGAATCCGACTAGAAACCATGAGGTTGCGGGTTCGATCCCTGGCCTTGCTCAGTGGGTTAAGGATCCGGCGTTGCCATGAGAGGTGGTGTAGGTTGCACAAGCGGCTTGGATCCCGCGTTGCTGTGGCCCTGGCGTAGGCCGGCGGCTACATCTCCTGTTAGACCCCTAGCCTGGGAACCTCCATATGCCACGGGTGCGGCCCTAGATAAGACAAAAAAAAAAAAAAAAAAAAATCAAATGGACATATCATATGCTAATGTCACGCAGACTTCTGTAGCTGGAAGCTAAGAAACAATATGTTGTTAACAAATACACGTATGTAGTGTGTAGCTCTAGAGTTAGTGATGTGGGCCTCAGCATTTAGGGTCAGGAATAAGAGTGAAGACTCCATTTGTGGCCAACAAGACATAGAAATGCAGTAGGGATTTGGGACACTGAGGAACAGGTGGACAATGGTGGTGTCTCTGGTGACCTCAGAAAACATTTCTCCTGGCTGAATAATCAGTGATTGTGTCTAACCCAGTGAGTAACTCTTTTCTACATATACTATTTCTCACTCCATATACACAGATATATTCAGTTCCGTTCAGGTATGCTATATGTGAAAAGAAAAGTGATGGAAGATACTTATTAAGGTATGGGGAAGTCATTCTGGCTCATACATGACTTATTTATTTTGGCCACATCTGTGACATGTGTAAGTTCCCAAGTCAGGGATCAAAGCCATGAAACAGAAGTGACAACACCAGATCCTTAACCACTAGGCCACCAGGGTATTCCTATACATGATTTACCTGGAACTTTGGGCTTACCAAAATATGCTTTGCTTGTAGCCTAGCAAATAGGCATTGTACATCTGCTTTAATAATTCCTGTGCTTGGCTTAATGGGGGAGCTTCTTTGCACCTCATCTGACATTCGCTGAGGAGACTAACTCTCCTGAGTCCTTCCTCCCTCCTCCCATTATGTGCCACATTGTGGTGTTTTCTAAATAATTAAAGCCACTTGGATTTCTATCATCCCATGTGTGTGGTCCATTACTAGCACTTTGTGCTTGAGTGGTTTACATTCATTTTACACTTACTTATGCGTGTGTGTGTAGTTATATGTTAAAATACTTTATATATATATACATATATATGTATATGTGTGTGTGTGTGTGTGTATGTATATATATATGCATGCCATAGCCAAGGCATGTGGAAGTTCCTGGGCCAGGGATCAAACCCATGCCACAGCAAACACTACTATGCCACGAGGGAACTCTTTTTACCTACATTTTTACTATCTCTCTGCTCACTTTTTTCACTTACATGAAAGTTTCAATAAACAAGTTCATTCATGAACTGTATTTGTTTGTCCTGACCTGTCATTTGATCAGAGTAATGAAGAATCTGCCCCTCTCTTTGAGAGGGTAAATTTTCCTGAGGTTTCAGGAAGCCAGCCCATCCTTGGCTGGTCCAACATGGCATTTATTCTCCTTCTTTCCAGAATCAACTGGTACTGAACACCCAGTTCCAAAAATTCTAGGAAGGAGTGAATGCTTCATCATCTTTTGTACTTATGAAGTCTTAGAGCCAGATTAAAACTCTCAAACCACCGACCCCCTTATTTTGCCAAGAACCTACCATTCCAGAAAGGTGACTGCCCTGCATTGTAACTTTGTTAATCTTTGACCCACACCCTGTCTTGGAACATTCTCACCCTTTCCTCCTACCCTTCTCATGACCCTATCTTGGAACTTTCTCATTCTCACCCCCTACCCCTCCCCTGCAGCCCGATGCTAACCTGGTAGAGGTCACTTCAGCCACAAGCCCCTGTAAACCTATTACCGCCTAACGCTGTGGAGCCTAAGCCTTCTCTCAGTACTCCCGGTCATTTGCTGGTCAATAAACTTACTTGATGCCTCAGCACTCTGGATACCCTGCCTCTATTTACTTTAGCTTCAAACCCATAACCCTTTTTCCTGCTTACAATGAGTCCTTTCAAAGCTGTGATGAAGTTGTTCAATGCTTAGTCCAAGGACGAAACAAAAGAAAAATCGGAGAAATGAAGATTGATATGAAAGAGTCAATGGTGAAAGACGTGGTGGGAGGATACAAAATAAAATGCTGGCATCTCGGAGTTCCCCGTCGTGGCGCGGAAACGAATCCGACTAGAAACCAAGAGGTTGCAGGTTCCATCCCTGGCCTCGCTCTGTGGGTTAAGGATCAGGCGTTTCTGTGGCTGTGATGTAGGCCGGCAGCTACAGCTCCTATTCAACCCCTAGTCTGGGAGCCTCCATATGCCACAGGTGCGGCCCTAAGAAGACAAAAGCCAAAAAATAAAAATAAAATGTTGGCATCTGTTTTACAAATAGCTGCTTGGTGTCAACACTCCAGCATGCTTCCCACCTGCAGGGAGTTAGCTTTGTATCTGCAAAAGTATGGGTAGTGGAACACAGAGTAAGAAGGGATGAAGGGGAGAAACCTGGCGGGAGAGGAGTGTTGGCCTAGGGGTTGAAGGCTTAGGGTCCTGCTGGAACACTAGTGCTGGGCCCATATAAGGGAAAGAGCACAGCTGTGTTTGGGATGAGGGAGAACGGTGAACACTTAAGGTCGCCCGACTATCTCATCACCTACATCCAGATGTCGAGCGACCCGCTAGCAAAGAAAACTTGGTAATATGTAAGTGGTTCGTTCCGGGGAAACTGCTTTATTGGGGCCTTCAAGATCCTTTAAATCCTTCAAGAGAAGGAAAGATTGGAGCACCAGCTGTGCAGGGACCCTGAAACACAGGCGCATCCACAATAAAGTCTCTAGATGACAGTGTGGCAGAATTCTTGACCCTAATTTCTCTTCCACCTCGGTCCCCGCAGCTCTACTTTCCCAACGCTTGGCAACGTGGGAACTACATTACCCAACAGGCGCTGCGCCCCGTAGTTGCTAAAAGCTCCGCCAAGAAAACAGACGTTTACGTGCGTGGAAGCTGATGGGCGGGACTTCCTCGGGGTCGGTCCTCCGGATTAGAGCCCCAGAGAGCTGGTGTTGAACTTGGGGGACGAGGGCGAGAAGGCTCGAGAGGAGGCCGCCGTTGTCCACACTGCACTAAGGCGGTGCTGGCGTTCGGCAGCGACGCCGAGGGTGACCCGATTCTGGGTCGGGGGCAGGGATGCCCGGGGCCCGACCTGGTCCTCCGCTCCCGGCCCCCCTCAGCCCGCAGGCTCCGATGGCAGCGGCCGCGCTGAGGGTCCCGGCTCAGGTAAACGCCCGTCCTCCAGACCCTCAGCCCCCCGGACACTAAAGGCCCCACTGATCGTCCCCTGCTCAAGCCCCCACGGGCCCAGGCCTGTAGGAGCTCGTGGGCGGGGGTCCCCATTTCTGCCTCCGAGTATGACGGCGCGTGGGAGGGGCTCACAAGCCGAGGGACCGGCCAAATCAAAGCCTTGGGGCAGTTACTGAACTCAGTCTTACCTCGAGGTCTGTCTCGACTGTGCACCGAGCAGCTTAGGAGGGGACGAAACACACGAAAAGGCAGCCCGAGCAGCCGGGACCTTCGTTTTGAGGCTGCTGGTGGCCGCGGAAGGTTGGGAATAAACGGAAGACTCTACCTACGTTTCAGTTTTCCATCGGCTTCTCAGGGAAAATCAGGCTGGGATGGGGGTGATGAAAGGTCTCCCTGCAGTAAGTCAGTACGACAGACTAATAATAGTTCTGGTGGGGCCGGGCCTGTGCCGGTGGCTAGGCGGGGGGGGGGGGGATGATCACATCTTGGATGTGTTTTAAAAGCGGAACAGACGGCATTTCCTACCGCACGGCACCAGACGTGGCTCTGAGAAAGTAGGGAAGGAAGGACGATCCTGTTTTTCGGTTTGCACTTTTGCTTCTTGTTTCCTGAACACCTGGAAGAGTGGAGATGGGGGATTCAGTGAAGGGAGCAGGTTTCTGGGAAAAGATTTTGGATATGGTAACCCTGAGGTGTCCCAGAATGGAAGTGTCAGGTGGGTAGCTTGCTCACTCACCTGTTGGGTCCTGGGCTGAACATACCCAGGGGATGGTGAGTGGTGACCTGGACCAGGGCGAGTCCTGGGGTGCATATTTAGGAGGGAGAGTCTTTATGCTTTTCTTTCAGATGAACCTGGAGGGTGCGGTTGCCTCCAGAGGGGTGGACTCCTGTGCTGTGAAGTGGTTCTGGCTGGTGTGTGCAGGAACGGAGGTCTACAGGGTTTAAGAATCCAGGACTCCGATCCAGTCGTGTAGACTTGCCACTCCAGGCTTAGCAAGCCCTCGTTTCCACTCCTGTTAGAGAAAAAGATTAGTCAGCCAGGCTAGCAGAGTGTCCTCTTTGGTGCCTAAGTTCCCCCAGGTTTTAAGGCAGGAGGGATAAGCAACTGCTCAGTGGAAAGGCCCCCAGTAGGATGCCTTCAAGAGAGTGTATAGCAGGCAGCCAGGCTGCCAATGGCACTGGTATCGACCCAGTTTTCACAGGGTCAAGCCCTCAGTTTATTAAATTGTGAGTTTATGAAGTTCTCATTTAACACTAATTGGTACATACATATACACAGGCAATTAAAATAACATGGATTTAACAAGTTAATGGATATAAGCACTTCATTGGTTGACATTTCAATATACTTCTGGGCATTTGATTGAATCAAGTATCTTCAAGATCATGCTTTCTTATATTTCTTTCTTTTTAAAAGGTATGTTTAGGAGTTTCTGTTGTGGCTCAGCTCTTAATGAATCTGACTAGCATCCATGAGGATGTCGGTTCCATCCCTGGCCTCGATCAGTGGGTTAAGGATTGAGTATTGCCATGAGCTGTGGTGTAGGTCTCAGACATGGCTTGGATGTGGCATGGCTGTGGCTGTGGTGTAGGCCGGCGGCTACTGCTCCTATTCGACCCCTAGCCTGGGAACCTCCATATGCCACCCTAAAAAGCAAAAAAATAAAATAAAAGATACTTTTAATACCAAACAGTTCATTTGCACCAAAACGTTGATAGAAGCATCACTTATGAGAGAGTTAAAAAGAACCCATACTTAATATTTGATGCATAGGAATGAGTTTGATGCAAACAATAGCTCTATGGGGTGGACACCATTATCCTCATTTGACAGGTCACAATACTGAGGCACAGGGGGGTTGAGTATTTATCCAAGGTCACACAGCGGCTAAGAGGCATCACCAAAGCCTGAGACAGATGGTGGGAGGCACTGTGGATGAGCCTTTGGCACCCAACATTGTCACCTGCTTCTCCAGGCCTTACTTTTCCATAAGCTAATATGGCTGAGGACGGCTTCCAGACCACGGAGAAGGAGGGTGCTGCTGGACTGTGGTGTCCTGGGACTCCTTTCCTGCTCTCTCCTTACTCTTTGATCTGAGATCCCTGGAAGGTACTCACCTGAGGGCAGGTCCCCAAGTCCAGACCAGGAATTATATGGTTTGGTTTCCACTTCTGGCAACCACTAGCATAACACTTAGAAATCCCATTCACAGTGATCGACATTAGAAAATGTTGGAAATTAGACTGAGCTGGGAGTGCCCAGGCAACCTTAGGTCTCCATTAATGTCTGGTGGGAACAGCAGGAAGCAGGAGTTAGACCTGAATGGTAGTCTGAAGAGGTGGGCGTCTATTCTGAGAGTGGTGGGAGCCACAGACGGTTGGGAGCAGAGGAAGAAACTGATCTTACCCAGGTCTGACAAGCTTTTTTGCTGCAGAATAGACTGTTGGGTTGCAGGGAGGCAAACTATTGCAGGAGTCCAGCAAAGTGCTGGAGGTAGCTGGACGAGCCTGGGGCCGGTGGAGGTGGTAGACGTTGTGTGTCTAAGCAGACTTTTTCGGCTGCCCTGCGGCATACGGAGGTCCCAGGCTAGGGGTCAGACTTAAGTACTGCATTTGTGGCAATGCTGGATCCTGAGCCCACCATGCCGGGCTGGGGACCGCGCCCCAGCGCTCCTGGGTCGCCACTGACCCCATCGCACCACAGCGGGAACTCCTGAGGGATTTCTTTTTGCTTTTTAGGGCCACAACCGCAGCGTGTGGAGTTTCCCAGGCTAAGAGTCGAATCAGAGCTACCGCTGCCGGCCCATGCACAGCCACGGCCACCCTGGATCTCCAACCCACTGAGCAAGGCCAGGGACTGAACCTGCATTCTCATGGATACTAGTTGGATCTGTTTCCCCTGCGCCACAAAGGCACTCCCCAGGCAGAGTTTCTGACGTGGAGTGTGGGAGGCAGAAGAGGAAGAGCTGGATGCCTCTGAGATGTCTGGCCTGAGTAGCTAGAAGCAGGGCAGAACCGCCATGTCAAAGCTGGTAATTTTCAGTGGCAGTTTTAGGAATGAGGTTCAGGCTGTGTTGAACTGAAACGGTCCAGAGACAGTTGAGCTGATTTATCGAGGGGGCACGTGGACACACGCTTGGAATTCAGGTCAAGGGTTCAGACTGGAGACACTCAGTGTGGATGGTGTGTGGACCAGGGTGCAGGTGTGGATCAGATTCGGCTGGGGCACTCTCAGGTCCCGGTGGCAGGGTGTTAGGGACGAGGGAGGGGAGGGTGGGGCCAAGGACTCATAGTCTTCTGCTGGATGGCTTCGTGGACTTCACAGAAACACATGAGGGAGGACAGTGGCCACAGGGAGGCATTGCAGGCGTGAGGAGGTTTCCACGGGGCATGGACACAAGATGGATGTGGAGGCAAGGCGGCGAGGTGACAGCAAAGCTGGCGCTACTGCTGATTCATCCGGCTGTGGGCTCCCCAAGCTCGGTGTCTATCCTCGCTGGGACCTGGCGATGAGCACACTGTCACTTGGGGTCCTCTGGGACAGCTGGTAGGCCTGATGGGAGATTAGTGGATCTGAGCTTTGAATAAGCATCAGAGGACGCTGAGACGGTGAGGGGCAGCTGTGTAACACAGAAGGGGGCTGAGTGTACCTGAGATCTGCGTGTGGTTCCCAGTGGCTGAGGAGGGAGCAAGGGTCAGGGCCAGGTAGGGAGGCCTTAAAACGGGCCTGGGCGGGGAGGGGGGGGTCCCTGGCAGGTAGGGCCTTTGCAGTAGGATTTTCCTGGGAAGGTGGGATTCTCATTGCACCTGCCAAGCGCCCTCAGGGTGCTGTGTGCACAGTGGCACGTGGTGAGGCAGGGCGATGCACGATGCAGTGCAGAGGGTGGCAGTGGCAGTGAGGGCTTGGGGCTCTGAGAGGAAGTGTGGTATAAATAACGATGTACCTGTTGGGGGGGCCTGATGTCCCCAGGCCCTTGTACTAGGGCTGAAGGGAGAACGGTGACTCAGTTTGGGGGTGGCTGGGAATCTAGCACAATCTAGAGGATCCCAGACGAACTGTCTGGCAGAGGGGAGGCTGTGCCAGCCAGGACCAGAGCCTGGATGCCATCTGCCCCCATGCCTGTTGCTGCTGAGGGCTGGACACAGTGGCTGACGGGATGGCCAGGAGAAGGTGGGCACGGGGCCTGGCATCTCCTCTAGAGTGGGGGGCGGGCAAGGAAGGTGGCTGTCAGAGGAGATGCAGGGAGTCCTGGGAAAAAAGGCTGCACACAGACTTAACCACCCATCCGGCAGGGCCAAGTGACCTTCAAGGACGTGGCTGTCTGCTTCTCCCGGGAGGAGTGGGGGCTCCTCGATGAGGCTCAGAGACGCCTGTACCTCGACGTGATGCTGGAGACCTTCTCACTGATGGCCTCTCTGGGTAAGGCCCTTGCGCCCATGCGCCACTCTCCCCTGACGGCAGGGGCAGGTCTGTCCTTCCCGGATCGGATCCGTGTGTTCCGCGTCCTTCCCGTGTGCTGTGGTCAGTGTTGTGAACAGCAGGCAGGGTGTGCTACCCCTTCTGCCCCAAGCTGCCCCAGGGCTGTGCTGGACAGGGTCTGGGTCAGGACTGGGGCAGTCAGGCGGGCAGATCACACACTGTTGGCCTCTCCCTGGCCTGGTGACGCCGTGAAGATCCGTGGCAGTTCCGTGCCCCGGTTCTGCCCCCTTCCTCTGGCTGGTGTGGGATCTGCCTATGCCAGCAAGTGAGGCACCAATATGGCCACTGCTCCGTTGGGTGGTTCCTGCAGGATCCTTCTCCAACCTGCTTTTTTGTAATATTCAGTTTCGTTCCTGTGGCTTCGCGTGGCGGGGGCCGCTTTGACCTGCCTCCCTCGTTCCTCCCTTAGGACTCACACCTTCCAGGACCCATGACATTTCTCAGTTGGAGCGGTGGGGAGAGCCCTGTCTGCCTGCCAGTGGAGCCACGCGTGCAGCCATGCCAGCAGGTACTTGGAGGGAGGGGGGCGTGAACTCAGCGAAGGGCCTGTCCAGGGGCCAAGGCTGATTTCCGTCTTTTCATCCAAAGCTGCCCAGTTCTCAGGTCTACACTGTTTTCTGACTCAGGGTTGCCCCCCACTGCCCCCGGTGCAGTGCTCACCAGCAGAGCTCCATTTTGGACTCTTTTATGATACAGCCTGTCAGGTGCAGCCACGAGAGGAAACTTAAGAGAGCCTAAGGATGAGAACAAAGTTCATTATCCTCACGAGTCCAAAGAGAGAGAGGTCCAGAGGGGGGTCACGTGGGAGGAAGGACTAAGGGACGGCCAGGGAAGCAAAGAGATGGGGAGGACCTGTTGGAAGTGCCTTTCTTGGTGACTGGGGGCGGGGGTACACGAGAAAAGAAAGGCACGAGGGGATTTTACTGGTGCATTTGCAAGTCACTAGGTCACCTCTGGGGAGGACAAGAAGGGGGACTTAATGGCAGGGACCATCCTTCTCACACTGGTGCTTCTTGGTGAGGGGCTCACAGCCTGGGGGTGGAGGAGAACGTGAAGTGTTCCGGGATGCAGTGCGAGCATTCACTAAATGTGTCATGAGGTGAACACATGTCCTTGATGTGGGTCTGGACACACCCTTCTGCCCCGTGTACCCGTGCTGCCAGCAGCTACAGCCCTGCCGACCCACTTGCGGAGGCGCGTGGGGAGACCTCGCCTGTCCTCCCTGGGCCGTGCCCTACCCTCGGGTCCTAGCTCCCCAGGATACCCGCGGTCAGGGAGCCTGCCGGCCATCCCAGACGCACCCGCGACGGTGTCGCCTGGCCCAGCGACGGCCACAGACTCTACATCCGCTTCATCGGCATTTCTTTGCTTTCAGGCCCTTGGCACGGAGTGCAGGCTGAGGCGGCCCCTTCGGAGCGGAGTGTTGATGGAGGAGGAGTGCTCAGAGCAAACCTTCACCCACGCCAGCAGCTGAGCTCTGGAGAGAAACCCCTACGAGGCGAAGAGCGTGGGAAGGACACCTCAGCAGGCTCTGGGCTCCTCGGGCATCACGTGGCTCCGAGCAGAGGAGATCCACACGGGAGCACTGAAAGCAGGGGGGAGCTTCACCCAGGAAAAAGGCACTACAGATGCAGCGAATGTGGGAAAGCCTTTGGTCAGAAATACTTACTTGTTCAGCACCAAAGACTACACACCGGAGAAAAGCCTTATGAGTGCAGTGAATGTGGGAAATTATTTAGCCATAAATCCAACCTTTTTATACACCAAATAGTTCACACTGGTGAAAGGCCTTATGGGTGCAGCGAATGCGGAAAATCCTTCAGCCGCAATGCTGACCTCATACAGCACCGGAGAGTTCACACGGGAGAAAAGCCTTTCACATGCAGTGAATGTGGAAAAGCCTTCAGGCATAACTCCACACTTGTCCAGCATCACAGAATCCACACTGGAGTAAGGCCTTACGAGTGCAGCGAATGTGGGAAATTCTTTAGCTTTAACTCAAGCCTCATGAAACATCAGAGGGTTCACACTGGAGAAAGACCTTATAAGTGCAGTGAATGTGGGAAGTTCTATAGCCACAAGTCAAGCCTAATTAATCACTGGCGTGTTCACACTGGAGAAAGACCTTACGAGTGCAGCGAATGCGGGAAGTTTTTTAGCCAAAGCTCTAGTCTCATGCAGCACCGCAAAGTTCACACTGGAGAAAAGCCTTTTAAGTGCAATGAATGTGGAAGATTCTTTAGTGAGAATTCCAGCCTCGTTAAACACCAGCGGGTTCACACTGGAGCAAGGCCTTATGAGTGCAGGGAATGCGGGAAGTTTTTCCGCCATAGCTCCAGCCTTGTTAAACATCGGAGGAGTCACACCGGAGAAATCCCTTATGAGTGCAGCAACTGTGGGAAATCATTTAGCCAGCGCTTCAACCTCATTCAACACCAGAAAATTCACAGTGGAGAAAAATCTTGAATGTAGCTAATAGGGAAAAGCCTCTAACCAAAGGTCTGCTCCAAGTCAGCAACAGAAACTTCACCACCCGGACAAGCCTGATGAAGACAGAGGACGTGAAGAAAGGTTTCAGCCAAAGGCTTAACCCTGTTTGGCACCAGGAAGCTCAGACTGGAGGAAGGCCTCGAGAGTGCAGGGCGCGTCTGTGTGTCAGCATAACACAGAAGCTCTAAGAGTAGCATTTAATGGGTGAGCCAGCAACTGACTATCACTCGCCCTAACATGCACACGGGAGCAGGATGACAACAGCTGACGTGCTGCCCCTCCCGAGAGGCTAGTCCGCTGCCTGGCATCTCCAGGGAGAGGGAGCCCTGTAACCTTGGCTGCATCAGTCCAGAGTGGAGTTTCCATCTCTTGAGTTTGGAGCAGGGAGAGGGTGTGTGGTTCACTTGCTGTTCTTACGGAATATTAGGCTTTCTTAAATGTTTCTTCATTTGCTGTATATCCTTAGGATCATTCCCAGAGGCATTAAATGGTGTTTTTACGATTCTCACCGGTTTCACTGGGAAGCAGGCCTGCAAAGTTCCTCACACTGTCATGCTGGAAGTTGATCCAAATATTTAACTTCTTCTGAACTGGCCACTTTGTGTCTTAAATATATATGCCCTCTCACATTTCTTCCTGGAGTGTGTTAGATTTCCAGTTTCTTCACTTTCTTGCTGACTTTTGTATGTAAGACACTGGCCATTCATTTTAGCCATTTGCATTTCCCTAAAGACTCAGTTTTGAGTTTTTCTCCTTGTGCGTTTGCCATTCACATATCTTCTTTAGTGAATTATCTCTTCAAAGCTTTTTGCCTACTATTAAAAGAACTGTCCTGCAATTTCTTAATATAATGTGGATACAAGTTACTCATTTGATAAATACTCAACCAATATTTCCTCACCGTCTGTGGCTTTGGTTTTCTTTTTTTGTCTTTTTGCCTTATCTAGGGCCGCACCCACGGCATATGGAGGTTCCCAGGCTAGGGGTCTAACAGGAGCTGTAGCCGCCAGCCTTCACCACAGCCACAGCAACACAGGATCCAAGTCGCATCTGCAACCTACACCACAGATCACGGCAACGCCGGATCCTTAACCCACTGAGCAAGGCCAGGGATCAAACCTGCGACCTCATGGTTCCTAGTCAGATTCGTTAATCACTGAGCCACGATGGGAACTCCTGGTTTTCATTTCTTAACAGTTTCCTAGAGTAGAATTTTTTCTTTTTTGGCTGCCCCACAGCATATGGAATTCCCAGGCTAGGATCAGATCAGTTACTACTCTGCAGTCAACACTACATCCTTAACCCACTGTGCCAGGCTGGGAATCGAACCTGCATCCTGGCATTTCAGAGACACTACCAACCCTATTGTACCACAGTGGGAGCTGCTAGAGTAGAATTTCTTACTTTTCATGAAATCCAGTTCATCCACTTGTTCTTTTATTGATTGTACTTTTGATACTGTATCCTTTTTTTCTTTCTTTCTTTCCTTTTTTTTTGGATTTTTAGGGCCACATCCACAGCACATGGAGGTTCCCAGGCTAGGGGTCAAATCAGAGCTGTAGCTGCTGGCCTATGCCACACCACAGCAACACCAGATCCAAGCCGCATCTGCGACCTGCACCACAGCTCAAGGCAACAGTGGATCCTTAACCCACAGAGCGAGGCCAGGGATTGAACCTGCGTCCTCATGGATACTAGTCAGATTCATTTCCGCTGAGCCACGAGGAGAACACCTGTATCCTTTTTTCTTTTCTTTTTTAAATTTTTTTCTTTTTATGGCCACACACAGGGAATATCGAACTTCCCAGGCTAGGGATCGAATTGGAGCTACAGCTGTTGGCCTATACCATAGCTACAGCAATGCAGGATCCAAGCTGCATCTGCAACCTACACCACAGTTCATGGCAATGCCGGATTGCTGACCCACTGAGTGGCCAGGGATGGTACACCTGCATCCTTATGGATACTAGTCAGATTCATTTCTGATGTGCCACGATGGGAACTCCCCTGTATCCTTTTTTCTTT
>PVHT020000439.1:3230079-3253018 GCA_004024745.2 Catagonus wagneri
CTAGGGGTCTAATCGGAGCTGTGGCCACTGGCCTGCGCCGCAGCCACAGCAACGCAGGATCCGAGCCGTGTCTGCAACCTACACCACAGCTCACGGCAACGCCGGATCCTTAACCCACTGAGCAAGGGCAGGGATCGAACCCGCAACCTCATGGTTCCTAGTCGGATTCGTTAACCACTGCGCCACGACGGGAACTCCTGTATCCTTTTTTCTTATGGTACATTATCTTTGCCTATAAAAAAGCCTTACCTGAGTATGCTGTTGGAGTCAGAAGAGTCCTTTTAAGTATCCAATCTTGTGAAACCTTTGTAGATTGATTGATTTTGGCTGCACCTGAGGCATGTGGAAGTTCCCATGCCAGGGATCAAATCCACACCACAGCAGCAATCTGAGCCACTGCACTTACAATGCTTGGTCTTTAACCCACTGAGCCACCAGGGAACTCCCTTTTATGGCACAAGCAGATTAAGGATCCAGTATTTTAAGTGCAGTGGCTCAGGTCACTGCTTTGGCATGTGTTTGATCCCTGGCATGGGAATTTTCATATGTTGTGGACCCAGCCAAAAAGGAAAAAAAAAAACCCTAAATATACACAGAAATGTTCACATCTGAACATATCTCCTGTCTCTTCTGAGACAGCCTAGAAAGCAGTGGCATTCCAGCATCCATGAGCTTATTAAATGTCCAGTTATTGGCTTATGGACACAGTGTTTCAGTAAAAAGAAACAGAACTCCTTAGATAAGAGGCTCTTTCCAGGTTGGGGCTGGAAAAGCATAACATGAGCCTAGAAAATATTCTTGCATGACAAAGGAAAGAAAGACTCAAAGAATATTATTAATATATTAGCTTTCTATTGCTGCAGTAACAAGTTAACACATTCCTATGGCTTAAACAACACAATCTTATTATAGTTCTGCAGGTCATATGTCCAGTGAGACCCCATCCCACTGGGCTAAACTCAAGGTGTTGTTGGTTTTTATCTGAAGTGTTTAAAGGAAATTCTGTTCCTGCCCATCCAAGTTGTTGGACAGTTTCAGTTCCTTGTGGTTACAGGACTCATACTCCTCTTTTCTCAGTGGCTGTCAGCTACTACATCATCTCCAGAGCATGTCAGACCATTTAAAGATAAAACAGTACCAAACACACAGAAATTCTTCCAAAACAAGATTCAAACACTTTCCAACTAGTTAAATAAAGCCAGCACTAACACAATACCAAAACTGGATTATGGTATTAAACATTACAAACCAATATACACATGACCACAGATACAACAAAACCTAACCAAAATTTTAGCAAACTGAATCCAGACATATACAATATAAACACATAAGTCATAACCTAGCACTGTTTATCAGGAATGCAAGGATGATTTAACAACCAAATCTATAACGTAATCTGTATTATTAGACTAAAATAAAGATGTAGTAAAAGCAGTTCACAGATTTCAAAACCAGTGAATAGTAAAAATTCTCAGGAAATTAGGCTTAGATGGGAACTTGATATAGAGCACCTATGAAAAGACAACAGCTAACATACTTGATGGCTAAAGCCTAACGCTTTTGCCCTGATATTGGGAATAATGCAAATATCTGGATGCTCCTAACATCACTTAACACTGTACTAGATGGAGGTCTGTGCTATAAACAAAGGGGATATAAAGGTCTAAAGATTATAAAGGTAGTAGCAAAACTCTATTCACATAAGGCATGATTGTGCTGAAAATCTGTACATATTCACTAAAAAGTTACTAGATCTAATGCTTGAGAATGACTGAGTTTAGCTAGGTCCAAGGGTAAAAAGGCCAATATACAAAAATTATTTGCGCGTCTACATATTAGCAGTAAATATTGGGAATTTTTATTTTATTCAAATACTTGGAAATTGGTGGTACAGGTTACTTGCCTAGCCTGGCACAGTGGGTTAAAGGATCCAGTGTTGCCATAGTAGGTTGAAACTGTGGCTCGGATAAGACCCTTGGCCCAGGAACTCCATATGCCGAGGGGCGGCCAAAAAGAAGAGGAAAAGAGTATAGTCAAAAACTATAAGAAATTCTCAGTCAACGCTGAGAGATATTTAAGCCCAAAAAAGTTTCACTGGTGAATTTACGGAACACTTAAAGAATAAGTAATTCGTCCTTTCAGGAAATAAGGGTCGAATGCTTCCCAACTCATTTTCAGAGGCCAACAAAACTGACATAAAAATCTAATGAGCATAATAGCAATTACAGCGCTATAGTCCTAATTAATATGGGTGAAAAAAAATCCTTAACAAAATATATAGCAAATTAAATCAAGAAAAGAGTAAAGACAAAAAAATACGAATCACTGGGTTTTCTTAGAGGAACATATGGCTGACGAAACACTCGGGAAACAATCAGCCTCCACCCCGAAAAGCTCTAAACCTCCCTCAAATAAAGGCCCAGCTCCTCAAGTGCCATTCCATGGCAGATTCCTGCCCACCTGCTCTCTGATCCCAGCGATATAGCGTAGACGTGCGGTTCTGCAGCGTAGAACGTTGCAAATTGAGTGCCAAATCCTAGAAATGCACACGATAGTTCTCATGCGTGTAAACCCTTCGAAACCTCATCCTACTGGGTTCCAGAAACGAGAAGCGAACCACACGATCCATGGTCTCGAGTAAAGGCCATGGGCCAAGATGCCTCACCTCTGGGTACCCCACACTTTAAGGCAGAGAGAGTGGAAAGCCAAAAGTTCTAGAACAACAACATACTCTGTATCAAGCCCCTGTGGACGTAGGGTTCCAGTGGCTGGGGCCTGAACCCCACTTACCTGCGTCTCTTCCAGCGAGCTGTAGCCGTCGGACCCTGTGAACCCAGCGGGTCCTTCGAGCTTGCTGGACTCCCTATCCGTTCGTCCCTAGGCCCTCGTGTAAAAGGCACACGAGGCCCAGGACACCGTCTTACAGGCACAAGGCGGGGGTCACAGCGTGCACAAAGGAGCAGAGGCAAGTCCGATTCTCTTCCCTCTCCTTCCTTACTTGATTCCTAGCAGACCATGGGAAGCGGTCCACGACCAGAGCACGGGTACCCACGCGGGAAACACTGGTCCTCCGCCGCCTCCGTGACGTCATGGGAAGCCCCGCCCCCACACTCGCAGGACCCAGGAATCGCCTCACCCCCGGGTACTCATTGGATAAGCGTCTGCTGCGCACGCAGAAGCAGAGCCTTCTGGGTGATGTAGTTTCTCTGCCGTATCCCGCTAGTTAAGGCTTGGCTCTTCTCATTCTCAATGCCGAAGGCCAAACAGCACCAAGTGCGTGGGCATGGATTAAATATGCTCTGCGGGAGTTCCCATCGTGGCGCAGTGGTTAACGAATCCGACTAGGAACCATGAGGTTGCGGGTTCGATCCCTGCCCTTGCTCAGTGGGTTAACGATCCGGCGTTGCGGTGAGCTGTGGTGTAGGTTGCAGACGCGGCTCGGATCCCGCGTTGCTGGGGCTGTGGCGAAGGCCAGTGGCCACAGCTCCGATTAGACCCCTAGCCTGGGAACCTCCACATGCGCGGGTGTGGCCAGAAAATGACAAAAGGCAAAAAAAAAAAAAAAAAATAGGCTCTGCGGTTCCGAGGGCCAAAGCCCAGATTTCTGTGACCGAGCTGGGCTAAGCACCATGCTGAGAGATCTCTAACTATAGACTGTACAAGCCTCTCAGGCAAAATATTTAATTAATTAAAAAACTTAGTGGAGTTCCCGACCTGGCGCAGTGGTTAACGAATCCGACCAGGAAACATGAGGTTGCGAGTTCGATCCCTGGCCTCGCTCAGTGGGTTAAGAATCCGGTGTTGCCATGAGCTGTGGTGTAGGTTGCACAAACAGCTCCGATCCTGCGTTGCTGTGGCTCCGGCGCAGGCCAGCAGCTACAGCTCTGATTAGACCCCTAGCCTGGGAACCTCCATATGCGGTGAGTGCGGCCCTAAAATGACAAAAGCCAAAAAAAAAAAAAAAGTAGGGAGTCCTCGCCGTGGCTCAGCAGTTAATGAACCCGACTAGGAACCATGAGGTTGTGGGTTTGACCCCTGGCCTTGCTCAGTGGACTGACGATCTGGTGTTGCCGTGAGCTGTGGTGTAGGTCACAGACGCGGCTCGGATCTGGCGTTGCTGTGGCTGTGGCAAAGGCCGGCGGCTGTAGTTCCGATTAGACCCCTAGCCTGGGAACCTCCATATGCCGCAGGCACGGCCCTAAAAACAAAGCACAAACAAAAAATAGTAAAAAGTTTACAGGGCTCTGCTTCAGGTATTACCCAGAAAATATTAAAAAAAGAGCAACCATTTGCTAAATTCATCCCATCAGTAAGTACTGGAACTGTTGACCTGGTCTGGCTAAAAGGATTGTTTGACTTTTCACAAATATATTTCCTTCAGTCCTGCCAAATTCCAGAGCAGCCAGGTGTATCAATATCTTTACCTATATCTATCTACCATTCTGTTGATCCAGTCCATATTTCCTTTATTTGTACTGACTTTATGCTAATTGTGTATTACTGAAGTAATAATTGTGTACTAATATTAATCTTTTTTTTTTCTTTGTAGGGCCGCACCCGTGGCATATGGAGGTTCCTAGGCTAGGGGTCTAATCGGAACTACAGCCGCCGACCTACACCACAGCCACAGCATCACGGGATCCGAGCCGTATCTGTGACCTTCACCACAGCTCACGGCAATGCCAGATCCTTAACCCAATGAGCAAGGCTAGGGATTGAACCTGCAACATCATGGTTACTGGTCAGATTCATTAACCACTGAGGCACCACGGGAACTCCATGATATTAATTTCTAATAATGTAATTGATAGTTAACTAAATTGGTCCTTATAAGGAGATTGCTCCTCTTTACTCCTCTATGTTTCTAGTATATTTTGTGATTTCAACATGGTAATTATCTTGTAGTGATTTACAGGAGTGAAGTCATAGATTACAAAGTACATACCCTCTTAAATGACATTGAAAGGGAAAGCGGACCATCCCTAGGGTGGGGACTGAGTGATGGGTACTGAAGCCAGCTAGAATCTAGGAAGGACAAGCAACTTATGCTCCAGAAAAAAAAAATTCATACTTTATGGTCAGAGTCTCTAGATTCAGTTTCTTCCCGTGTTGTTGTTGCCCTGGTGAATTAAACCTTGTTTGAAATGTTTTTTTAAGAAACACAGTAAAAAGTTTAGAAACAGGTAATAAAAAGATAATAAAGAGATCTTCTTGTGGCTCAGCAAGTTAAGAACCTGACATAGTATTTATGAAGATTCGGGTTCAATCCCTGGCCTCGCTTAGTGGGTTAAGGATCCGGCATTGCCACAAGCTGTGCGGTAGGTCGCAGACACGGCTTGGATCCCGCGTTGCTGTGGCTGTGCCGTAGGTCGACGGCTGCAGAATATGGAGGTTCCTGGGTTCAGATTCAACCCCTAGTCCAGGAACCTCCATATTCTGCAGGTGCATCTATAACAAGAAAAAAAAAAAAGGGATAACTTGCTTGCATTGTCTTTGTGTACTAACATTAATTGGTGCTCAATTTCAGTGGTTCCCAAAGCAGTAAGCATCAGCATCACCAGGGAATACGCTGAAATTGCTTGTACAAGAGCCCCACTCCACCATCCACTGATAGTTTGAAAATGAAGCTCCCAAAAGAGCACTGACTCCTGCGGGACTGTGAGAGATGAAATCACTAACACCCAGCGGGATGTCACAGCAGAGGAGCAAAAATGAGGACAAAAAGACATAATTTCAGATCCCTTCTGCCCACATCCAATTGCCCAAAACTCATTTACATGGGCCACGTAAGGAAAGCTGGGTATCCAACGAAGAAAAAACTGGATAGGGGGAGTTTCCTTCATGGCTCAGTGGTTAACAAACCCAACTGGGATCCATGAGGATGCGGGTTTGATTCCTGGCCTTGCTCAGTGGGTTAAGGATCTGGCCCTGCCGTGAGCTGTGGTGTAGGTCGCAGATGCAGTTCAGATCCTGAGTTAACGTGGCTGTGGTGTAGGCTGGCAGCTCCCATTCCACCCTTAGCCTGGGAACCTCCATATGCCACCGGTACAGCCCAAAACAGAAAGGGGGGGGGGAGAAAACTGGAGAAGAGAGCATGTACTCAGCTTCTCATAGAATCCATCATTTTATTTTATTTTATTTTTTTAAATGAAATACTGCCTTTTTTTTTCTTTTTGCCTTTATGTAGAGCCGCACTCACGGCATACGGAGGTTCCCAGGCTAGGGGTCTAACAGGAGCTGTAGCCGCCGGCCTACACCACAGCCACAGCAAAGCGGGATCCGAGCCGCGTCTGCGACCTACACCACAGCTCACGGCAACGCCGGATCCTTAACCCACTGAGCAAGGCCAGGGATCGAACCCACAACCTCATGGTTCTTAGTTGGATTCGTTTCTGCTGCGCCACAATGGGAACTCCACCAATCTAGATTTCTATACACAGCAAAGCTGCCTTTCAGGAAAGGTATGGATCCTATGAGCCCCAAAATGGAAAATGTAATGGAAGATTAACACACATAAAATGAAATCCTAAAGTTTATATTTAAAGATTTGGAAACTGATCTAAGAAGAAATATCTGCAATAATAGAAAGGATGAGGATCCAAGAAGGTATTACATATGTGGATGGATACAACTGCTCATTTTAATTAAACATGAATAACACCTCTTTGTGGAGTCAGAATAACAGAATTAACACACAAAGCCACAATACATACACTGATAAAGGACATATTGGTTAACATTCCAAGTCCCTTATATAGCCTGGGAAGATGAAAAAGTATAAATCTGTGCTCCACTGTTATAAGTGATTGTAACTCTTAGCTTAAACAATAACAAACAAAATTAGAGTATTTGATTTCTGAACTAGAATAAAGAAAATCTGTCAGTAATTAATACAAACATGGTTTTTTTGTGTGTGTGTGTGCCACATCCGCTGCATGTCATTTCCCACGCTAGGGGTCAAACTGGAACTGCAGCTGACTTCTGAATGCACAGCCACAGCATCACCAGATCCAAGACTCATCCATGACCTACACCACAGCTCACAGCAACACCGGATCCTTAACCAACTGAGTAAGGCCAGAGAGTGAACCCACATCATCATGGATACTAGTCAGGTTTGTAACCTGCTGAGCCACGACGGGAACTCTGAAAGTGGAGGGTGGTGCAGAAACAGAACAAGTGATGCCCCCCAAAAGAGGACATATATGAACCCAAATTATGTATATCAATTATTATATTAAATAAATATGGAATAAATTAAACTAGCAACACTTTTTTGTGTGTGTCTTTTCGTCTTTTCTAGGGCTGTACGTGTGGCATATGGAGGTTCCCAGGCTAGGGGTCTAATCGGACCTGTAGCTGATGGCCTTCACCACAGCCACAGCAATGTGGGATCTGAGCCGCGTCTGCAACCTACACCACAGCTCAAGGAAACACCAGATCCTTAGCCCACTAAGCGAAGCCAGGGATCGAACCCACAACCTCATGGTTCCTAGTCGGATTTGTTAACCACTGCGTCACGATGGGAACTCCAAATTAGCAGTTAGCACTTTTTTGATGGCCCAAAATTACCTTCACAAATTTTCAAGGGGAGGCTTTTAATTTGAATTCAAAGCACAACTAATAGGAGTTCCCACTGTGACACAGCAGATTAAGGATCTTGTGTTTTCTCTGAGGGGGAGCAGGTTTGATTCCTGGCCTGGCACAGTGGGTTTAAGGATCTGGTGTTGCTGCAGCTGTGGGAGGTCGCAGCTGCAGCTCAGATTTGAACCCTGGTCGCGGAACTTCCATATGCTGCAGGTGTGGTGGAAAAAGGGAAAAAATGCACAATTAATATTCTGTGGCATCCTCAGGCACCCCATATCCACTGGTTTAAAAAAAGGGGGGGGAATAGACAATGTCCAGCTTTGACGGATGGCGAACCAAGACCTTACGCTGAATGTCACCAGAGCCCACGGCCAAGCTTCCTAAGAAATAAAACATGCTGAGCTGCCATCAAGATATTCAGTATATTTGCATCAGAAAATCCCATCAGCACATCTCCTAGTGAAGAAGAAATAGGATAGCATAAAGGGATAACATGTGAGCACTTCTGGTCATGGCTCAGTGGTAATGAACCCGATTAGCATCCATGAGAATGAGGATTCAATCCCTGGCCTTACTCAGTGGGTTAAGGATCTGGTGTTGCTGTGGCTGTGGTGTAGGCTGACAGCTGCAGCTCCTATTCGACCCCTAACCTGGGAACTTTCATATGCTGCTGGTGCAGCCCTAAAAAGACAAAAATGGGGGGGGGTAATATGTGAGTAACAATAGCTGACTTTTGAGCATATCCATATAACCCACCATGACAGGCACTTTTTATAAGACCATCCTTTAACCTGCATGACAACCTGGTGAGGTGGGTTGGTCAACCCACTTGTTTCATAACTAATGAAGATGAGGGTTCCATTGGTTATGTAATCTCCCGGTTTACAGAAGGATGAAACAAGTCTCCTCACTGCTCACCACACCCTCCTCCTGCCTAAAGTCATCTCATATGGGTAGGGCCTCAGGCCAGAGAAATAAGAGCATGGGAAATTTAACTGTCTATACAAACCTCATGGAGACAACAAGTCATCCTGCCCTTTCTGTGTCTCAAATAGGGAACCCTCCCCTTTTTTTGGTCTTTTTAGGGCCTTACCTGTGGCATATGGCAGTTCCTAGGCTAGGAGTCGACTCAGAGCTGCACCTGCCAACCTACACCATAGCCACAGTAACAGCAGACCCAAGCTATGTCTGCAACCTATACCACAGCTCATGGCAATGCCAGATCCTTAACCCACTGAGCAAGGTCAGGGATTGAACAAGCATCCTCATGGATACTAGTCTGTTTGGTTTCTGCTGAGCCAAGATGAGAACTCCCCCAGAAAGGAAACTTGAGCTTCACTTGCTCACTCAACAAACTTGCTAGGTGCTGAAGGAGAAACTGGAACACAAGGCCAAGCCATTCATCACCTTTCCCAAGGATGCAGAGGGCTCTCTTGAGGACTGAAAGGGAAAAGTCACTCCCTAGGCATCACCTCAACATCCAAATTATGTACATGTCCTGTCTGCTCTGCCTCCTAACATTCCCAAGTCACCCTCGTCCCATCATCTCCAATGACACCATCCTGGGCTAGTCCACTGCCTACATACTCTTGGACTATAGAGGCCTCTTTCCTCTTTTCCACATCAGTTCTTCATCTTTCTCAGTCTCTTCTCCAAAGAACAGCCAAAGGAAGATTTAGAAACAAATAACATCATTCCACTGCCCTGCTGAATCACTTCCTCAGCCTCCCGGAGCGGCTGCAATAAAATCCATGAGTCGGGTCCTGCCCCGTCATCTCACTGCCCATGTCTCCTCCAGACCCACTAGCCTTCAGCCATTCCTTCCATCTCTTGCCTGCCTCAAGATCTTGGCACACGCTGTTCCGTTTACAAGAAGTGCTCTTCTCCATCTCCACACATGGCAGGGCTCTTCCATCCCTCATGGGTCTGCAGTGTATGATGCTTGCCTACTATGTGCTCCTCTTCCATGCTTTACTGTATAACATGCATCCTTCCACTTGTACAGACATGAAGTGAGGTTTGTGGGGAGTGACATGAACAAGGTCACTGAGCTGGTGATAGGCACAGCTCAGGAGTGTTGGAATTCCAGTTGTCCCTGGGGTCCAAGTTCTTAGCCACTGGCCACTCTTCTTGACGTACATCTGTACTCCATGTCTAAGTTTTGACCTTGTTATTCATTATGCTGGATGGTGACCACGGGGATGTTGCAACATAATTGAGGATTATCATGTATGTTTCCCATTCTAGACAGTATGGCCCAAGTCACAATCATCCATGTAGCTCCACGACCAAGGAAACTGGGTGGGATAATGGGGATGAAGAATGGGTTTTCATGACTCCCATCCAAAGAACGGGTTCTCATGACTCCCATCCACTGTATCAGCAAGAGCACTGCAGACCCTTCTGCACAGAGAAAATTAAATGGGGAGGTACAGGCAATTAGGGAAGAGGGTCCTTCATCTACTGGAATGCCTATCTGTCCTATTTAGGGACAAAGAGTCCCAGGTCTCTGTATGGGCCATGTAATGGCAAAAAACTTACAATGTGGAAAGAAGGTTCCTCTGCTGAGAACTAAGTCATGATCTGGGAGAGACTGGTCTCCGTCTCTGTAGAGCACAGGCTCGGCTACAGGTAAAGGTTACAGCACAGTCAGTGCAAGAAGTGTACACATGAGGGAGGACAGGGCTTCTCTTAGGTACAAACTCTCAGAAGCCAAGGGACATCTTTCCTCTGGCCAAATGATCTGCCACAACAGTTACTTTAAAAAGGAGTGTCCCCAAGATGAGTTCTCTGATGTTGACAGAGCCCTGCCTTCTGGTAAAAGGCCTTCCCACACCTCTTACACTTGTAGGATTTCACTCCACTATGAATCTTTTGATGGATACTGAGGGTTGAGCTGTAGCTGTAGGTCTTTCCACACTCACTGCACTCATAGGGCTTCTCCCTAGAGTGACACCTCATGTGTCGAGTTACAGAAAAACTGTAACTAAAGGCTTTCCCACATTTTTTGCACTTAAAGGGTTTCTCTCCACTGTGGGTTCTATTATGCCGAATAAAATCAGAGTGGTGGGCAAAGGCCTTTCCACATTCACTGCATACATAGGGCTTCTCACCACTGTGACTCCGCTGGTGCTCCGAAAGGTGTGACCTGCGGCTGAAGGCTTTCCCACAGTCACCACACACATAGGGCTTCTCGCCATTGTGACTCCGCTGATGCTCCTTAAGATGTGACCTGCGGCCGAACGCTTTTCCACACTCAGTACACTTATAGAGTTTCTCCCCAGTGTGACTGCTGTGGTGTCCAGTGAGGTCTGCTTTCTTGAGAAAGGCCTTCCCACACTTTTTGCATTTATAGAGTTTTACTCTAGTGTGAATTTGCTGGTGTCGAAGTAGGAAGCGATTTTTGACAAACCCTTTCCCACATTCCTTGCATTTGTAGGAATTCTTCCTGCCATGAAACAATGAGTCTTCCCTTGATTCACGTGATTCACACTCTTGGGTAGCATCTCCTGTAGAGACTCCGCCCTGTAAATCATTTGAGCACAGAATGTCACCCATTCCCAAATCATCACATTCAGGGTTCATCTTTCCAGGGAGGGTTAGCTTGTGGAGGACCATTCCTGCCCTCAAGTGCCCTCTATCCTGTTCTGATAGTTCTTCTGGATTCCTGGGTTGCCCCAAAGTGGGCACACTGGAGCCTTCTTGAGGCAGTGACCTCTGGAGTAAGCATCCTTCAAACAAGGATGGCTGGGAAGCAGTAGACACCGAGATCTTGGCTTTTGCTTTGTGACCTGAAGGGAATCCAATACACAAAAGAGGCTGATCAGCAAAGCCAACATACAAGAAACAAAATCAACAAGCCCACAGGAAAGGGTATCATTGCTCCTGATACCTGATACTTATTGGGTTTTCTGTTTCTGAAATGCAGATTATTGTTTTGTGCTAGTCCTTCGATCCTAGACCCTTTAAAGGGACAGCTTTGAGGAGAATGTGAGGCAGGGGCTAGAGGGCGCACAGTGGAGTCCCTTCCTCACTGTCCAAAGAGAGAGTAATGATGGCACTCTGTGTGCTGGACTTGTTCTAAGAAAAGACATCATGTGGTGCTACAAGAATAAAGGAAGGGAGCATCTAATCCAGTTCAAATGAGAAAAAAGTCAGGGAAGGCTTCCCAGAGGAGGTATCTTGAGGTTTGAGTCCTAAAAAACTAGGAATAGTTACCAGATACAGAAAGTGAGAGGGCACTGCAACCAAAGGACACATACAGTACAAAGGTTCAGAGTGATGTCCAGGGAATGGCAGGGCATGAGAGCATGGTGGAGATGCAGACAGAGAATACAGACAGCGTGCTGATTCTCAGGGTTTGGATGGATGACTGAAAGGACAGTGGGTGACACTCCCAGGACAGGGCCTGCAAGGCTGAGAGTGAGTAGGACCTGGGGGGGCATATTAAACCTACTAGGTATGAGGAAAATCTAGCCGTTACAAAACATAAAAATCTAGATAGAGAAATTTGAAATACTAACTCCAACACGTTAAAGGAACCAATACGAATGGAGAAATTAATAAAAAAGTTGTCAAAAATTTTTTTGCCACCCCATGGCATATGGACTTTCCAGGACAGGGATCAGATCTGAGACCAGAGTTGCAACCTATGCTGATAACTGTGGCAATGCCAGATCCTTTAACCCACTGACTGGGCAGGGGGCTGAACCTGCATCCTAGCACTGCAGAAACACCACCAATCCTGTTCATCATAGCAGGAACTCCCAAAGTTGCCAGTTCTCAACCATCTGTGAGTTCATTACCACTCCAGATAAAAAGGCTTTCTATAAAACTTGACAAGTTTATTCTAGAATTTACATGGGCCAAGGACACCACAAAAAAAAAAAGAGGAGTAAGGAGAGAAGACCTGCCCTCTCAGCCATTAGGGATGTGATGAAATTACAGACATCAAGACAGGGTGGTATTGGCACAGATATAAAAAAAGCTGGATATAGAAAATAGTGCTCAGAATCTGACTCATAAACATATAGAGCTTTCATATACAGCAGAGGTGGCACTGCAGATCAGTGGGAAGAGAAGGATCTACACAACAAATGCAGCTAAAAAAGTGGTTTCTCATATGAGGAAAAAAGCTGCTGCATATCTACCTCATACCACACATAAAGTTAATTCCAGATTAGTTGTAACTTAAATAGCAGAAACTGAATTTCAAAATATTTTAGTAAGCCTTAGAAAAAAAGAATAAATATAAATATAAATATATATAAGTTTTAGGGCTGAACCCACAATATATGGAAGTTCCCAAGCTAGGAGTCGAATTGGAGCTGTAGCTGCCAGCCTACACCACAGCCACAGCAAGGCAGGATCTGAACCTTCTCCGCAACCTACACCACAGCTCATGGCCTTAACCCACTGAGCAAGGCCAGGGATCAAACCTGCATCCTCATGGATACTAGCTAGGTTGGTAACCCGCCGAGCCACAATGGGAACTTGCATCTTTTTGATTTTGGCGTAGTGGAAGATTTCTCAGCAAGACACAAAAAGCAAAAAGATAAATTAACCTGATTAAACAAAATATGAATCTTTTCATCAAAAGATACTTTTTTTGGCCACACCCACAGCATGTGGAAGTTCCTGGGCCAGGGATCAAATTTGCATCGCAGCTGCAGTTGCAGCCTGCTCCACAGCTATGGTAGTGCCAGACTGTTAACTCACTGCATCACAGTGAAACTTCCCATCAAAACGTACTTTAAAGAAATTAAAAATACAAGCTTACCTCTGGTAGAAAACTACAACACATATAATGGGTAAAAAAATTGTTAGGAATATACAAAACAATGTGACAAATCGAAAAGAGATGAGCAACCATCTTAATAGAAATTTGGGGCAAAAAAAAATCATGAACTGACAGTTCCTGCAGTGGTGCAGTGGGTTAATGATCCAATATTGTCACTGTGGTGGCACTAGTTCAATCCCCGACCCAGCACAGTGAGTAAAGGATCTGGCATAGCTGCAGCTGAAACGAAAAAGGAGAAATCTCAACAGGTGCTGCAGAAATACAAAAAACCATAAAAGAATACTATGAACAATTATATGCCAACAAATCTGACAACCTAGAAGAAATGGTCAGCTTTCTAGAGACAGACCACCAAAACTGAATCAAGAAGAAATAGATCATTTGAACAGTCCAATCACTAGAAATGAAACTGAATTGTAATAAAAACAGTCCCTACAAACAAGTCTAGGACCGGATGACTTCAAAGGCAAATTCTACCAAACATACAAAGAAGAATTTATACCCATCCTTCTCAAACTTTTCCAAAAGGCTGAAGAAAAAGGAACACTCCTAAAGACATTCTATGAAGCCACCAACACCCTTTTACCAAAACCAGACAAAGATACTACCAAAAAAGAAACTTATGGGCCAACATTTTTGATGAATATATACTCAAAAATTCTCAACAAAAGTTTAGACAACCGAATCCAACAAATATAAAAAAGACCATATACCACAACCAAGTGGGATTCATCCCAAGTTCACAAGGATGGTTCAACATATAAAAATCAATCAAAGTCATACACCACACTAACAAAAGAAAAGTCAAAAACCACATGATCCTCTCAATAGCTGAAAAAAAAAAGCATCTGACAAAATCCAACATTCATTCATGACAGAAACTCTTACCAAAGTGGGTATAGAGGGAACATATTTTAACATAATAAAAGTCATTTATGACAAACCCACAGCCAATATAATACTCAATGGAGAAAAGCTGAAAGCCTTCCCGATAAAATCTGGAACAAGACAAGGATGCTCACTTTCAACACATTTATTCAACACAGTATCTGATGCCCCAGCCACAGCAGTCAGACAAACAAAAGAAATGAAAGGTATCCAGACTGGAAGAGAAGAGGTAACACTGTCACTGTATTCAGATGACATGATATTATATACAGAAAGCCCTAAGGACTTCCACACAAAAGCTACGCAAACTGATAAACGAATTCAGCGAAGTATCAGGATACAAAATTAACATTCAGAAACTGTTTACATTTCTATATATTAACAATGAAATATTAGAAAAGGAATATAAAAATGTATCTTTTAATACTGCACCCCAAAAAATTAAATACCTAGGAATAAACCTGACCAAGAAGGTTAACGAGTTACATGCTCAGAGCTATAAGGCATTAATCAAGGAAATTAAAGAGGATTCAAAGAAATGGAAAGATATTCCATGCTCCTGGACTGGAGGAATTCATATCATTAAAATGGCCATACTACCCAAAGCAATCTATAGGTTTAATGCAATTTCCATCAAATTTCCCATGACCTTTTTCACAGAACTAGAACATATAACCCAAATATTTATATGGAACCATAAAAGACCAGAACTGCCAAAGCAATCCTGAGGGAAAAAAACTAAGCAGGAAGCATAACTCTCCCAGACTTCAGACAATATCACACAGCTACAGTAATCAAGACAGTGTGGTACCGGTACCAAAACAGACATACAAATCAATGGAACGACATAGAGAACCCAGAAATAAACCCAGACACGTAGGGTCAATCAATCTTTGACAAAAGAGGCAAGAATATAAAATGGGGCATCGTGGCGCAGCGGGAATGAATCTGGTTAGAAACCATGAGGTTGTCGGTTCAATCTATGGCCTTACTCAGCAGGTCAAGGATCCAGCTTTGCCGTGAGCTGTGGTGTAGATTGCAGACACAGTTCGGATCCCGTGTGGCTGTGGCTGTGGCTGTGGCTGGCAGCTGTAGCTCTGATTCGACCCCTAGTCTAGGAAGTTCCATATGCCATTGGTGTGGCTCTAAAAAGGAAAAAAAGAAAAGACAAAACACCATAAATCTCCTAGAAAAGAACATACACAAACCATTCTCTGATATAAACCGTACAAATGTTTTCTTAGGTCAGTCTCCCAAGGCAATACGAATAAAAACAAAAATAAACCAATGGGACCGGATCAAAATTACAAGATTTTACATAGCAGAGGAAACCATTCAGAAAAACAAACAAAAAAAAGACAACCTACAGAATGGGAGAAAACCCTTCTCCCTCCCGAGGGCGGCCCTCCCCGGGACATGCTGCTTCTGTGTCCACACGTCCTTCCATGAGGAGGACCGTGCCTCTTGCTCCACGACTCGAGGTTAAGACAGAGGGAGAGCAGACAGGAGAGCTCTGCACAAGGCCGGGACGCGGGGGAGAGGACACGCCGGAGGCGGGGCGGCGGGTCCCGCGGGGAGGAGAGGCCTTACCCAGCGAGGCCAGGAGCCCGAAGGTCTCCAGCATCACCTCCCGGTACAGGCTCCTCTGAGCCGGGCCCAGGAACTCCCGCTCCTCTCTGGTGAAGGTCACCACCACATCCCTGAAGGTCACCGGCGCCTGCAAGGTCAAACAGAGCGGCGTCACACGCGCTGAGGCCGCGGCTGGGACCGCAGCCTGCCGCTCGGTCTCCGTCCGGCTGAGGCGCGGAGACCCAGGCCCGAGCCCCGCGCTGGCTGAAGGGGGAGGCAAAGCGGCCCAGAGAAGAGCCTCCGAGGGTGGACACGGCGGAACACGACCCAGACAGTGGCGTTCCTGTGAGGACCGGGGGGCTCTGGGACGTCAGAGAACAGGGACACTGATGGTGACAGCGGTTCCCACAGCGGTGCCTGGAGCTGAGCCGGCCCTGGGCTGAGGACATCCCAGGCTGTGCAGAAGGGGCTAAATGTCCACCTCTTGAATAGACTCCTGCCTGCTGTGTGACCTCAGGGAAGCCCCTTCTTTTCTCCGAGCCTCAATTTCCGCCATGAGTATAACAACTCTCACTTCTCAGGTCATTGTGAGAATTCGAGAGAAAATGTCCATAAAGCAAACACTGGAGTCCCGGGCGCATGACAGGCTCTGAATATTTTCTCACTTTGATTCATGTTCCCACAACCATGGAGGTCAACACTCAGAGCTGAGCTCTAGAGAGCTGCCCAGAGAGAGCCCAGTCTACACAGCAGGGGTGGGCTGTGAAGCCGGTCCCTCTGATCCAGTGACCACGTAACCCTCACACTCCCCTCAGCACAGCGGACTCACGGTGACCTGCAGGTGCAGCACTTCTAACAACAGCTTCTGTAAATCCACCTCAGCCACCCCTTTACATGCTTCCACGGCCACGGGCAGAGGATCAGAGCCGTCCTCACCCATGTCACAGGAGAGGCAAGGAGGGGGGTGCCAACTGCCCTTGGAGTGGCAGGGCCTGGAGCCGCTCCTCCCGCCCGTTCAGGGCCCCTGGCCCCAGCAGACTCCGGGAGGTGAGTCCACGTGGGCCGCCAGCTGGGCTCCCCTCCCGGAGTCCTGACGGCACACAGCCCTGAGGCATGAGTACCTTGTGGCCACGGGAGCCCCAGTGGGTGAGGCTTGGCGGCAGGCACTCTGACTGCTCCCGTCGTCTGTCCTGGGCGAGGCTGGGTGAACGGTCAGCAAATGAAGGCACGCTCTCCCTAAGCCACATCCGAGCCGGTGGGAGAGCCCTTGGCAAGCACAGGCCCTCTCATGTTCCTGGAACGGCTCTGTCCTCACTGCCCCACCCACAGGTTTCCTCTGCCTGGGGTGGCTCCCCCCAGCCCGCGTCCCCAAGCCCACCTGCAGGAGAAAGTCCTGCCCATCTCACCAAGTCTAATTTCGGTGTTATTCTCAGGCCTTCCCAGCCAACTACAGTTGGGAACACAGGCTCTGGTGACCCATGGTAGCTGACGAACAAGATGTGTTTCAACTACCTAAGAGCTGTGTGATGTTGGGCAGGTAACAGCATCTCTGAACCTCGAGTTCTTTTTTTTTTTTTGGCTGCACCCACGGCATGCAGAAGTTCCAGGGCCAGGGATCGAACCCACACCACAGCAGCGACCCGAGCCGTTGCAGTGACAATGCAGACCCTTCACCAGCTGCATCACAAGAGAACTCCATTTTATTTTCATATAAGGCATCTGTAACACGACAGAAACTAACTCTGCGGAGGTGGGGACTGAATGAGATGAAACATGGCAATTGTTCCCCAGGGCAAATCAAGGGCTCAAGGAAAGTGCCGTTACCGTTGTTTTGATAGGATTTTTTTTCCTCTTGGCTCCTCAAACCCCCCTGGAAAATTTCAACGCAGCATTCAGCTCTGCACGAAACTGCCAGACATCAAGCATGTGGGTGCAGGGAGTACTTAACCTAGAACTAGAAAGACCAGGAACTACCTCTAGGAGGTGGCATTTGAGCAGAGGCCTGAAGAATGCACAGGGGTGGCCTGCAGAGTTCTGGAGCCAGTGTCCCAGGCAGAGGGGGTGCAAGGGCAAAGGCTGGGAAGCGGGTTAGGATCCTGGCAAGTGGAGGGCAGTGAGCCGGAGGAGTGTGGACAAGGACACCCAGGCAGCACAGAGGGACAGCCAGCCCGTGGGGTGGGAGGGGGTGTTGAACTTATTCTAAATGTCACCAAACCCAACCAGCTCTCCAACCAGCCACTGAGCTATTGAGCCCCAGGGCAGGCGCTGCTCTGGTTCTAGGGATGGAGCAGCAAACGCGGACCCACAGATCCTCAACGAGCAACTGAGTAACACAGCAAAACAATGTCAAGGGGCCCTAAGGGTCCTGATGACCAGAAAACAGAGTGGGGAGATTTCAGAGGCTGGGGGCAAATCCTGGAAGGCCTCTCTGAGCGGGGCCACTGTGGCATGACTGGAAATGAAGGAAGGGGGCCACATGAACAAAAAGTGAATTCTCAAGACAAGAGTAAACAGGGTCACGCACCAGAGAGGACCCTGGTACCTGCCGCGTGCGGACATCCCAGGGCACACCTGTTCTGCATGGTGCCATCACACAATCCTTAATGGACCCACTTTTCGCATGAGAGTCAATGTTTGAAAGAGAAAAATGAATTTACGCTGTAAGTGGCAAGCCAGCTTTGTACAGTGTAAATAGATGGCAGCTGCCGAGATGAATCCATGACTTTCCTGGCTCCCAGTCTGCCCAAGGTCCTCCTAGCAGAGAAGCAGCGATTCCGAAAATGCTGCAGCCGCTGTGCATCTGTCCCCCAGGCTCTCCTTTTTTTTTTTTTTTTTGCCTTGCCTCTGGCATGTAGAAATTTCTGGATGGAACCCGCACCACAGCAGAGACCACTCAGGATCTTTAACCTGCTAAGCCACCAGAAAACTCCCCGAGGCTCTCCCTCTTCCCCCAGGCCTCTACTGGATACAAGCCTGAGACCAGAGAAACCCAGGGCTGAACTTCCCTGGGTGAGTTCCTAAGATCATCAGGGAACAAAAGGCTCACTCCCGGAACACCGGAGCGATGCCAGCTGACCAGTGCTGGATACTGGAGAACACATACCGCACATGACCTCTCTGATCCCATTAATCCGGGGGAGGATATTTTTTTTTTTTTTGGTCGAGGTGTACAGTGGCTTCATGTGGGATCTCAGTTCTCATACCAGGGACCGAACCCGGGCCACAAGGGCACAGTGGTGAAAGCGCCAAGTCCTAACCACTAGAACACGAGGGAAAACTGAGGGAATGTAAATATTTTCATTAACCCCAAGAGATGAAAGACAGGGGCAGTGATAAGACCTGCTCAAGGTCATAGTCCTAGGAAGGGAATGGTCAGAATGTACACTGAAGCCTCCACACTGTCGCGTGAGCTCTTTACAAAGGCTCAGTCCATTCAGATGGTGCAGCAACAGAAGGGACTCTGAGATGTCCCGTTTCTCTCTCAATTGCACTGACATCAAGACAAGACCAAGGACAAGGCCTCAATGGACCCTAAAATCAGAGTAATGAGCAGTAACAACTAGCATTTCCTAAGTATTCCTTGGGTGTATTCAGTGGTTTTCACGCCCGGCCCACCGGGTGTCTGACCAGGACCCCCAGAGAGAAGACGCTGTGATTAAGTCCATTTAGCAGCTGAGGAAACTGAGGGGTCAGGACTCAGCAGACTTTCTTGATACCGGATAGAGACTGGAACTGAACCCAGGCCGCGGGCTCTGACATCCGTTTTGCACACCTGAAGCACAATTGGGCTGGGAAGGTTCCATGTATGCGTGAGGGTTACTGCCCCCCCCCCCCCGCCTGCCGCTGACTCCACTCACTCCCACGTCTGCTCTTCACTCCACAGCTAGGGGAAGCCCAGTAAAACCTGAGTCAGATCCTCTTCCTCCTTGCCTCCATATCTTCCACAGTCCCCATCAACCTAAAAAGAGACCCCCTTCCTTGGCCTGGCGTTCCAGACCTGATTTTTTCTCCACACTGTTCCCCAGACAAAATGGAGCTCCACAACGCCACCCGAATCAGCCTCACCACCCAGTACTTCTTTGGTTTTTGTCTTTTCAAGCCCACACCCGCGGCATATGGAAGTTCCCAGGCTAGGGGTCGAATTGGAGCTATTGCTGCCGGCCTTCACCACAGCCACAGCAACGCAGAATCCTTATTAACCCATAGGTAAAGGCCAGGGACTGAACCCGCATTCTCGCGGATACTAATCGGGTTCTTTAAACCACTGAGCCACAACGGGAACTCCCGCCTCCCAGCGTTTTCACCTACTGGTTCATGTGCCGGGAACACTCCTCTACAACTCAGCCATTAACTGAGCTGAGAACCATATCAATCATGGCCTGGAATCAGGACACCAGCCTCCACCGCTGACAAACTCAAAGGCAAAGTTAGGGGAAGTGAAAAGACGCAAAACAACACTTTCCTCTTTACGGGGACGTCGGAACGACGGGGCTGGAGGTCCACAGGGCCTGAGGGCCCATCCACTCACCAGTGCCAGGTCCGCCTGTGCCTCTGCCGCTGCCATGGACCCCGGGAGGAACCTGGACCCGCAAGGGGGGCGACAGGAAGGGTCCACAGGGCTCAGCTGACCCTCCTCCCTTGCGCGCCCACCCTCGGCCTCGCCTCTGTGCAGGGCGTGGCGGAAGCCTCTTCTCAAACCTCCCTGCTCCTGGGCCTCAAGCCCGCCAACGGCCTGGGAGCTGCGACCCTAAGAAGAGCTACGCCCAGGACCGGCCAACACGGCTGCCACGCGGCCGCCGTCGGAAGTCTCGCCCGACGCGAGATCACGTCCTGTGCCGTCATTGGCCCAGAGCTACTGCCGCTGGCCGCACAGCCTGCTGGGTAACACGGCTCCAGCAGCTCGGCCTGGCGCCCCGAGACCTCCTTCTAGGCTGCTCCGTCCAGGATTAGGGGTGACCGTGGGAGGGTCTCTGTGAGAGGACATCGTCACGCTCCGGGGGCTGGGGGAGGCCTCTGCGCTTGTGCTTAAACGGCCGCCTTCCCCATCCCCAATTTCCAGCGCTTCTTTTGTGCAATTTAGTCCTGTTATTTCACTTGCGCCCATGGCAAAATCCCAGAGGGCACACCAGCCCGTGATATTATGCCAGGAGAGTCCACTTAAAAGATTCGACCTAATACGATCTTGCTGATCTTCAATTACAGCTTGAGTCATGCTGTGAGCTTCACTACCGGTTAGGGACAACAGTAAAAAGACTTCAGAGAGGGGAAGAAGGCAGAGATGACAGGCAGCCTTGAATCACATAGCCAAGATACTCTTTTTCCTTCAGAAAAAAAACCCCAC
Source organism: Catagonus wagneri (assembly GCA_004024745.2). Lineage (NCBI taxonomy): Eukaryota > Metazoa > Chordata > Mammalia > Artiodactyla > Tayassuidae > Catagonus > Catagonus wagneri. The sequence continues at coordinate 3,251,268 of PVHT020000439.1, forward strand.
AATTTTCCTGCCTATATACTCACTGATTAAATTCATGACCAACACAACCAACACATCAATATAGTTATTTCTTACTCCGTATTTCAGAGCATGTTCATTTCTGTTAATAGTATGACACCTCAGATCAATTTGAAAAGGAGAGAGATTTATCAAATTTCAATTCCTGCTCTGACATTCCCTGCAGTGGTAGAAGTGTGTTGAAAGGAGTCACCTGAAATCTGAGGTAAACTTAAAGGGTTTTCTGGATTTAAATCTGTTTCTGTAATAGCAGTACCATCCGCCAAAAGATATGAAATTATCTCTGAAAAACATTTGAGAAAGGCAAATGACTCACCAGTTTCAGTCTCCTGGCAAGGTTATGCACAATTACTTCATCCTAGGAATTAATATTTTTTCAATAAAAATTCACTCTGAGATGCCCCATGTTCTTGTTACAGAGTATTTTTAGGGAGTTCCCGCCGCAGCGCAGCAGAAACAAATCCGACTAGGAACCATGAGGTTGTGGGTTCAATCCCTGGCCTCACTCAGTGGGTTAAGGATCCGGAGTTGCCGTGAGCTGTGGTGTAGATCACAGACACTGCTCGGATCCTGTGTTGCTGTGACTCCGGCGTAGGCTGTCAGCTACAGCTCCAGTTACACCCCTAGCCTGGGAACCTCCACATGCCACAGGTGTGGCCCTAGAAAGACAAAGACCCCCCCCCAAAAGAAAAGTTTCTTTATTACTGAGGATCTGCCCATGATTTTGGTCACACAGATCTATGTTCTTAAATCAGAACGTGGCTTCTCCACCTCCCAGTCAGCCTCATACTACACTGATCAAGATGACTCAAGGTTTCTGTCCAAGCTGGAAGGATGGATTTGTCACCAAGATGGGAAGGGTGCTGGTGTAGATGGAGAGGGTTAGGAGGAAATATTACAATCTCACTCTTGAACATACTTATTTTCAGAATCTATCAAACACCCAAATGGCGCAGACTATAGGCATTTCGCTGTAGGACTTTTTTTTTTTTAAACAAGTCAGAAGTTTTATTCTTTGATAGGTGGATTTTTTGTTTTTTATTTTTTGTTTTTTATGGCCACACTTGTGGCATATGGAAGTTCCCAGTCTAGGGGCTGAATCATAACTATAGCTGCCGGCCTACACCACAGCCACAGCAATATCAGATCTGAGCCACGTCTGCAACCTACACCACAGCTCACAGCAATTCCGGATCCTTAACTCACTGAGCCAGGTCAGGGAATCGAACCCACAACCTCATGGTTCCTTGTCGGACTCCGTTTCCACTGTGAGACGACAGGAACTCCAACAGATGGATTTTTTAAAGAATGACTATAGTGGACTTCCCTTGTGGCAGAGTAGGTTAAGGATCCAGCATTGTCACTGCAGCGGCTTGGGTCACAGCTATGGTACCGGTTCAGTCCCTGGACTGGGAACTTCTACATGCCATGGGCACGGCCCAAAACACCAAAACAAACCAAAAAAAAATTATCTTGTTCTTTTTTATGGCTCCGCGGCCAGGACAGCAGGGAGCTACGCAGAGGGCACCGTCCAGCCTGCGAAGTCAGCCACGCAGAACAGGGCGGGCTGGGACACAGGGCGACGTGTGGGCACGAGGGTCTTACCCAGGGAGGCCACCAGTGACAGGTTCTCCAGCATCACGTCACAGTACAGGAGCCTCTGAGCCTCGCTAAGGAGCCCCCACTCCTCCTGGGAGAAGCACACGGCCACGTCCTCGAAGGTCAGGTGGCCC
>PVHT020000439.1:3254018-3271761 GCA_004024745.2 Catagonus wagneri
CATCTCCAGGCAGCCTCACAAAGTCCCGCCCACTCTGCCAGGCCCTCCAGCCCCAGCTCTCTCTTCTTTCATCTCAGGTCCCCTCTCGCAGAAAAGGGACAAGACAAGACTTTCCCTCCTAAACTTCACACCCAGACTTGGCCCGAGTCCGGGACTTAGGCTGTCACCACACGCACGTCACCGAGCCGCCCACCTCCTCCCTCAATTCTAGACCACAGACCCCACTGCACGTATGTTACTGCGACTTTGGGACCTCAGAAACACAACTCTCAAACCCAGGTTTTAATCTCTCCCTGAAACCAACTCCCTTTATCAGCTTCTCATCTCAGATAAAATGCTCAGATAAAAGAAAAACCTTATTGTCCTTTACTCTATCCAGTAGCTCAGAGGCACATTCACTGCAGCAGGAAATCCTGCCATTTATCGTTAAGGTTTACTTGGAATCTTGTTACTTATATTCTTATGTAAAAAATTAATAACAGAAACATCCAGTAGAGGAGTTCCCATCGTGGTGCAGCAGTTAACGAATCCGACTAGGAACCATGAGTTTGTGGGTTCGATCCCTGGCCTCGCTCAGTGAGTTAAGGATCCGGCGTTGCCATGAGCTGTGGTGTACGTTGCAGACGCGGCTCGGATCCCGCGTTGCTGTGGCTGTGGCGAAGGCCGGTGGCTACAGCTCCTGTTAGACCCCTAGCCTGGGAACCTCCATATGCCATGGGTGCGGCCATAAAAGGACAAAAAGACAACTAAAAAATAAGTAAAATAAATAAAATATGTGCTCCAATATTTGAACAGGCTATTAATGCTGCAAGTCATCCCATCTTCATTTTCTTCACCCATGTCCTCTCTTCTCATTTCCTCAGAACCCACTGCCGTCTAACACGTTATGTAATTCCATACTCGGGAACACTGCTGCCTGTTTGGCTCAGACAGAATGTGGGTACTACGAGGGCAAAGTCTGTTCTATGCACGTGCGTCTCATACGCCTAGAAGTGTTAGACCCACGCAAGACATACAGTGACTCCTTGGGGCACTGAATACGCGTGCCCTTAGCTTTTCTCTCCACTAGCGCCCCCTGCTGCCCACGGCCGCGTCTCTGATTCACTGCCTTCAGATTCAGTACCTGCGTGCTCTCAAGAGTGGGAAAGAACCAGCTTTTAGAGACAAAAATCTTCCGAGTGATTAAGAATCCAGCAAAGCCATGTGCTTAGCTTCCTTCCCTTTCAGGGTTCAACGCTGTTCTCCCACACTGGACAGTAAGCTCAGCGACAGGACCCATGCCGCAGTCAGCAGGCGTCTCCCTCCCCACGTGCCCACAGCACAGCTCAACTCCCAGCTGCCACAGCAGCAAGTACACAGTAGGTCACACTGAGCAGGTAAGTGAGAACTTTTTTTTGGCCACGTCCACGGCACGCAGAAGATTCTGGGCCAAGGATCACACTACACCTTGGCTGTAACCAGAGCCACAGCCATGACAATCCCAGATCCTTAACCCGCTGAGCAGCAAGGGAACTCCTGGAAAGAGCTGGGTGTTGAGCGAATAAATGATAGGGTTTCCCTCACCCAATGGAAAACACGTCACGCCTGTGGCTGTGGCTGTGGCTGTGGCTGTGGCTGTGTGACCCCTAGCCTGGGAACCTCCATATGCTGCAGGGGGGGCCTAAAAAAGCAAAACAAACAAATAAAAATTTAAAAGTAAACAAAACATGTCACTCCTGCTTCAGGACAAACTGAGAAGATGTCCCAGGCATGGAAAGAACCCTGTTTTCTTGGGGTTTTTTTTGTCTTTTTTTTTTTTTGCCTTATCTAGGGCCGCACCCGCGGCATGTGGAGGTTCCCAGGCTAGGGGTCTAACAGGAGCTGCAGCTGCTGGCCTTCGCCACAGCCACAGCAACGCGGGATCCGAGCCGCGTCTGCAACCTACACCACAGCTCACGGCAACGCTGGATCCCTAACCCACTAAGCAAGGCCAGGGATCGAACCCGCAACCTCATGGTTCTTAGTCAGATTCGTTAACCACTGAGCCACGAGAGGAACTCCGGAAAGAACTCTCTGATGAGAAACACAGTAACAGCAGTGGCACTGCCCCAACTCTCCTGAACCCAGCGGCTGAGCCACCAGTACAATCCGAGCTAGAATTCAACCCCTTCCAGAGAGAGGACAGAGGAGGGTGTGCTCTTTAAGGCTCCACTCTGGGAGTTCCTCTGGGCTGCAGCACGTTAAGGACTTGGTAGTCGCTGCGGCAGCTCTGGTCGTTGCTGTGGCTTGAATCTGCTCCCTGAGCCAGGAACTCCCACGCGCTGCAGGTGCACCCAGCGGCGGCGGTGGTGGCGGCGGGGGCAGAAGAGTCCACTCTTCCCCCAAACACAGAAAACTATGCACACGCTCCTGCAAACAAACAGAAATCCAGTTCTCATAAACCCGCCAAGAAGTGCAGCCACACTATGCGCACCACTGCCAAGACAAGGCGAAGTGTGTGCACTCTTTTCAAAGGCTCTGAGAAAGGCTCCCAGTGGAGAAATGACCATTGTATATTTTTCTGGATATTTTTTCTCCCCCTCCACGTGTGGCATACGGAAGTCTCTGGGCCAGGGATCAAATCTGATCCCCAGCTGCAGCAACGCTGGGTACTTAACCCACTGTGACAGGCCGAGCACAGAGCCTGCGCTGCCACAGACACGCCGGATCCTGAGCCCACTGTGCCCTAGCGGGAACTCTTGTACATTTTTTAGCCTGAATTAACAAAGATTATCTTATGTAGCCTGAAAACGAGTCACAAAGAAGCCCAGGAAAAAGTCCATGCACTCACATCCAATGCCAACATGAGGGAGTAAGTCTCTGGTGGCAACTGTGAGTCCCACAGAAACACGACACCTACGTGTATATATCTGAATTCACCTGTTATAATCTCTGCCACTTCACTGTGCAAAAAGGAAAAAAAACTCACATAAACATTTATGGTGTCAGACAAGGAGAATCCTTCTCTGTATTTTCTGAGTTGATCACAAATTTAACTCAGACGTCTGTTCTATTGGAATGGTTTTAGCTCTAAAGCAGCCCCTAGAAAACTGCAGATGGGGACCCGGCAATGGCCAGTCTACTCCACAGGCTTAGCAAACCTGCGAAGCAGCAGAGAGGGGAAAGAACTAGCACTCTCCTCGGGACGTCACACATACACAAGACGGTCGCCTTCCTGCTGGAGAAAAGAAAGAGAACAGACTTCCTGCTGTGGTACAGTGGGTTACGGATCCTCAGTTGCGGTGGCTGTGGTGTAGGCCAGCAGCTGCAGCTCAGATTCAGTCCTTAACCTGGGAACTTCCGTATGCCGCAGGTGCAGCTCCAAAAAGACAAAAAAAAAAAGAAGGAAAGCAAGAAGAAAGGGGAAGGGAGGGAGGGAGTGATGAAAGGAAGAGAGAGAAAGGGAGAAAGAAGAGAAAAAGAAAGGGAGAAAGAAGAAAGAAGGAAAGAAAGAAAGAGGAAGGAAGGAAGGAAGAGTTCCCGTCGTGGCTCAGTGGTTAACGAATCCGACTAGGAACCATGAGGTTGTAGGTTCAATCCCTGGCCTTGCTCAGTGGGTTAACGATCCAGCGTTGTCATGAGCTGTGGTGTAGGTCGCAGATGTGGCTTGGATCCTGCGTTGCTGTGGCTGCGGTGTAGGCCGGTGGCTACAGCTCCGATTAGACCCCTAGCCTGGGAACGTCCACATGCCGCGTGTGCTGCCGTAAAATAACAAAAAGACAAAAAAAAAAAAAAAAGAAGAGAAAGTAAGAGAGAATATTGGACATTTAAAACTACAGGAACAAGTAGGTTACTTATAAATATCAAAGCCAGAGTTCCCTGCTAGCCTAGTGGTTAAGGACTTGACATTGTTATGGCTATGATGCAAGTGTGACCCCCGGACCAGGAACTTCTGCATGCTGTGGATACGGCCAAACAAACACTGAAAAACAAAGACTTCAACAGCTTTTAGGGGTCACATTTTATTTTTACTTATTTATTTTTTTGCTTTTTGGGCCAAACCCATGACAGACGGAGGTTCCCAGGCTCAGGGATGAATCGGAGCTGTAACCGCCGGCCTACACCACAGCCACAGCAACGCGGGATCTGAGCCACGTTGGCGACCTACACCACAGCTCACGACAACACCGGATCCTAACCCACTCAGCGAGGCCAGGGATCGAACCCGCGACCTCATGGCTCCTAGTCGGATTCGGTTCCGCTGAGCCACAACGGGAACTCCAGGGGTCACATTTTAATATGGAAATTAGTCTATGGATCATTTTCACCTTAGAAACTACAAGTGTGATGTTATTTTCAGTATTCCAGTTTCTTACGAGTTCAAGCAGCTCATGACTGAGCCTTTGCATTTCTCAGAGAGAATTATGCTCCTGCAGTTCCCTGGTGGCTCAGTGACCTAAGGATCTGGTGTTGTCACTGCTGTGGTGCAGGTTCAATCCTTGGCCTGGGAACTTCCTCATGACCCAGTGTGGCCACCAAAAAAAAAAAAAAAGCTCCTAATGGCCAGAGACGTTTGGAACAAAGGTTTCCAACAAACAGCAGTAGACCTGCCCTCACCGTCCAGCTCCCTGACACAGGACGGCAGACAATACATGTTAAAAAACTAAGGCCTGGCGTCCCTTTGTCTTTCCAGCCTTGCCCCAGCAGGAACTAAAAGTGATGCCAAACTGCAACAGTCTTGGCATGAAAGTTGGAAAGAACCTGCAAAAGCATCTGTTTTTTCTGTTTATAGCCTTGGTCCCCATCCCCTCCACCTCCCGTTGATTTCTGTTTTTCACATGACGCTCAGATGGCTTAAGTGCAAACCAAGGGGGAGGAGTCCTGTGGCTGAAGGCTGTTAAAAGCGCACAGTGACCCTGGGTCTGTCGCCTCTGTGCTGCCACGCGGAGTTCCAGCTGGACCCCACGTGACAGGGAGTGACCTGTCACAGGTTTTCCCGGAGCACTCGTCGTGTTCCTCCTCATTACACACTCTCGGGAGGCAAGGAAGAGTCTCTTCTTTCTGCCGAGGGTATGTTACGAAAGTCTTTCCCGGGAATGTTGTCTGATGCTGATGAAGCTGGGCCCACAGGTGACACGGATTCCCTGCAGTATAAACTCCCCGCCATTCGTGGCACCCCGAGGCGTCTCTCCAGCGGGACTACTTCTGCGTCTGAAGAGCCGCCCCAAGAGCCTTTCTGGAACTCTCTGCACTCAGCGGTTTCTCCCCTCCGGCCTGGACCCCCGCGTGAAAGGTGCGGGCGGCCGGCAGAGGGAGGCCCGTGCTCAGGTATGAACCCGCCGGTGCTGCAGCAGGTGGGACCTGCGTTTGAAGGCCTTCCCGCACCGGGCGCACCGGAAGGGCGTCTCCGCGGTGTGGACGACCGCGTGCTGCGCCAGGTGCGTGCTCCGGTGAAAGGCCTTCCCGCACCGGCCGCACTCGAAGGGCTTCTCCCCCGTGTGGAGCCGCCGGTGCTGCAGCAGCTCCGAGCCGCACCGAAAGGCCTTCCCGCACTCCGGGCAGTCGTAGGGCTTGTCACCGGTGTGGACGACGTAGTGCTGGATGAGGTGGGCCCGGTGGCTGAAGGATCTGGCACACTCTCTGCATGCGAAGGGCTTCTCTCCGGTGTGGGTCCGACCGTGGCGCAGGAACGTGGAGCGGTGGCTGAAGGCCTTGCCGCACTGGCCGCACGCGTAGGGCCTCTCCCCGGTGTGAGTCGGCTGGTGCTGCAGGAGGTAGGCGCGGCGTTTGAAGGCCTTGCCGCACGCGGCGCACTGGTACGGCTTCTCCCCGCTGTGGATGAGGTAGTGGCGGACCAGGGTTGAGCTCTGGCTGAAGGCCTTCCCGCAGACGTTGCACTCGTAGGGCTTCATGCCGCTGTGAGTCCGCTGATGGCGAACGAGGTACCACTTCCTGCTAAAGCTCCTGCCACACTGCTTGCATTTGTGCAGGTCATGGACCAGGGGGCCTCGTCCCGGTCCCTGGGGCTCACGGCCGCGGAGGACATCTCCCTGCGAGATGCTTTCCTGGGCCACACCAGCCTCGGTGCCCAAACCACCATCTCCAAGGCCTCTCTTCCCGGGACAGGTCTCCAGGGCCGCATCTGTCTCTGGCCTCAGCTGACCTCTCTGCATTTCCAAAAGCCCTTCCGGGCCCCTGGCTTGCCCCAAGCTAGAGTCCCTTGAAGACCCCAGAGTCAGGCTGCCCCGGAGCAAAGCTCCCTCGGACAAAACCGATTGAGGAGTGCTTGGCTCTTCAGTCTGACGTTTCGCCCCGTCACCTGAAAGGGACCCAATACACAAAGGAGGACTTTAGCTGATGCAACACAGAAGAGACAGAAGCAACACTTCAGGGGACAAGTGAGGATGAAAGAAGCGCCTCCGATAGCGGCTGTGGTCTTACGTCAACCTAACCTGGATTTCCCATCACTGTTTATGATTCTGGAACCCTGACACCGTTAAAGAGAAAACCAGCCGGCAGGTGGACCGGGAGACACAGGACCTGGGGCAGGGCTCACTCCTCGCGGTCCGGAGCGGTGGAGGGAGGCCGGGTTGGACAGCACCGCTCCAAGGCCCGACGTCCTGGTGCCGGCGGCCCGCAGGGAAGGGGCGCCCGGGGGCTGGAGGAGGAGGGCAGCTTTCCCAGAGGTGGCCCACCGGCCGCGTCTTAACGGAGCGGCCCGGGCTGCCAGGAGGAGAAGGCTGGAGGGACCCCAAGGACAGATGGTACCGCAGCCAAGGTTCTGCTCTGTGGAGAGGCGTCGGTGTGGCGTGACCAGGGGTGGCTCAGGGGCCAGAGAGCCCCAGTCTGGGCCCTGCCTCTTGAAAGTGAGCTGAAACTGGATGGTTCACTTTCTTCTTTAAATCCCAGCTTCCTCACCTGAGAGACTAGAAGACAGTTCCCCTGGCAGTCATGAGGATTAAATGAGGAAAAGGCCCATACAGCTCTCGGCACAGTTCCTGACCCAGTGTATTTGATAAATTGTGGGGCATCATCCTTGGTATTTGCAAGAGCAAGTCATCCTATTTACAGGCCAAGGAAAGAGGCCCCAGTAGAAACCAACCCTGCTGCCATCCAGCCTCTAGAACGGAGACAAAAGGAGTTCCCATCGTGGCTCAGCGGAAACAAATCTGACTAGTATCCACGAGGATGCAGGTTCGATCCCTGGCCTCACAGTGGGTTAAGGATCCAGCGTTGCCATGAGCTGTGGTGTAGCTCTGATTCGACCCCTAGCCTGGGAACCAAGTTGTGCCATGGACGCGGCCCTAAAAACACCAAAAAAAAAAAAAAAAAAAAAAAAAAAAAAAAAAAAAAAGCAAAAAAACTGAGACTAGAAACTTCTGTTGTTTAAGTGCCCAGCCTACCCCCACCAAAACAAAAAGAACAATAAAACCTGTTCACAGGAACAGAGTACAATCAGCGGGGACCTACGTAGCAGGAGCTACTGCCAAGCACAGGGCAGCAGGAACATGACACTGTCCTAGAAATGTTCTACATGGGGACCGGGGTGGCAGACTCTCGTGTTTATACAAGTGTAAAAAGTGTAGATGACCCCGAGGGATTTATGCATGTCACTGTACACTTATATTCTAAAAAAATTACATAGATTTTAATCAAAAAAAGGTATAGAAATGTAGAGTTAACCCCTGCATAACCTGGGTTTGAACCCCATGGTCCACTTACATGCGATCTCAGGGCCCCGTGTCTGTGGAATCAACCAACCATGGGTCAAAACATCACAATCTAGGGGAGTCCCTTGGTGGTCCCGTGGTTAGGAACTGGCACTTTCACCAGCTGGCTCCGGGTCTGATCCCTGGTCTGGGAACAGAGATCCCATATCAAGCCACCGCATACCACAGCCAAAAAACAGCCCCCCTCAAACCCCAAAATACTACTCAATCTGCAGGTGACTGAATCTGCAGACGTGGAGTTGTGCATTCAGAGGGAGCCAGCCCACTGTAAAGGACCCCTGGATTCTGATATCTGCGAGGGTCCTGGAACCAGTCCTCACAAAGACCAAGGGACCACTGCACATCATTTCCAAAATGAGACAACTCTATCAAGAGAGGTCAACAGTTTGGGGGCTATTACAGGCCTAAAAGCATTTATTTATTTATTTATTTTTTTATGGCAACACCTGCAGCATACAGAACTCCTGGGCTAGAGGTGCAATCGGAACTGCAGCTGAGGCCTACACCACAGAAACGGCAACTGGGGATCTGAGCCACATCTGTGACCTACGCTGCAGCTTCAGCATTGCCAGATCCTTAACCCTCAAGAAAGGTCAGGGATTGAACTTACATTCTCATGAATACAAGTTGGGTTCGTCACTACTGAGCCATAACGGGAACTCCTAAGAGCACCTGCTTCTATTTTGTTTTTCCCCAAGTGCAGGCAACCTGAGCACATTTTTATGTGGAGGAGAGAGAATGAAGGCAGACAACTTAGAACAAAAGGGAAGAACCAGGCTCCCTGAGAAGACAGAGATGCGGTGAAGGCTCTAGTGGAGGAGCTGGAAACCGACCGAGACGCCCCCCGCAGAGCGTACGACAGGGGGCCCCACGAGTGACGCAGAGACCAGCCCTCGAGGGTTCGGGAGCAAGAAGCAGGACAGCGCCTTCGCGACCCTGATTACAGCTAAGGCGGCAGCAACAGCGGAAGCGATGCAGATTCAGAATGCGTCTGAGCGGCTGCTGGAGAGCAGACAGAGACGCTATAAACCGAGCCCATCGACTCCCTCTCCCTGGGCACACGACTGACCCACGTTCTCCAGCCCTGAGCACCCAGCCGGGGCCAAATGCCGACTGCCTGTCCCTGGGAGGCGCGGGAGCAGAGTTCGCGGGCGGTCAGGTGTCTCACCCCCAGCGGCTAGATTACGCGGGACCAGCCTCAGAGCCACGCACTGACTTAGAGGGTGCCTCGGTCCTAAGTGACGGCGAGGTCCCACTGGCCGGCTGACGCACAATGTACCCTGATACACAGAAGCCCACACAGAAGCGCAAAGGCACTGCCCCCCACGCGCTCCGAAGGCCGCTGTGCACCCACCTGCCCAGCGGCTGCCGGCTCCTACCTGCGCACACGCGACGTGAGAGGCGTCTCGCGGCTGTCCACAGCTCCCGCCTGTGCTCCAGCAGGTGCGTCAGCTCTGACTGGGGAGCTGGATGCCCTGGTGAGGGAGAAAGAAACAAGATATAGGTGGTTTCTTTTTTCTTTTCTGGGTGGCACCTGCAGCATATGCAAGTTCCCAGGCCAGGGGTCGAATCAGACCTGCAGCTGCCGACCTAGTCCACAGCCACAGCCACGCCAGATCTAAGCTGTATCTGCGACCTATGCTGCAGCTTGTGGCAATACCAGATCCTTAACCCACTGAACAAGGCCTGGGATTGAACTTGCACCCTCATGGATACTAGGATATTCTTTTTTTTTTTTAAGCGCCACACCCGTGGCCTATGGAAGTTTCCAGGCTATGGTTCAAATCCAAGCTGTAGCTGCTGGCCTACACCACAGCCACAGCAACACAGGATCCAAGCCTTGTCTTCAACCTATACCACAGCTCACAGCAAAACCAGGTCCTTAACCCACAGAGTGAGGCCAGAGATCGAACCCCCATCCTCATGGATCCCAGTCAGGTTTGTTAACCCTTGAGCCACGAAGGGAACTCCCCTCTTTTTTTTTTCTTTTTTTTTGTCCACCCATCCCCACCTCCTGTGGCATTTGGAAGTTCCAGGGCTGGGGATCAAACCTGCAACTCGGCAGAGACCCAAGCCAATGCAGTCATCTCCTTAACCCACTACGCCACAGTGGGAACTCCAGGACATGGGTGTTTCGGTGAGAAGAATGAAATTTCGCCATCCCATTTGGGACTTCATGACAACAATAAAAAGACCACACATGTAGCTGCTCCCAAAGTAAAGAAAATGTTGGAATTCCTGTCACAGTGCAGGGGTTAACGAATCCGACTAGGAACCATGAAGTTGCAGGTTTGATCCCTGGTCTTGCTCAGTGGGTTAAGGATCCGGCATTGCCGTGAGCTGTAGTGTAGGTTGCAGACGCGGCTCGGATCCCGCATTGCTGTGGCTGTGGCGAAGGCCGACGGCTACAACTCTGATTAGACCGCTAGCCTGGGAACCTCCATATGCTGCAGGTGCAGCCCTAGAAAAAAAAAAAAAGACAAAAAAAAGGCAAAGTAAAGAAAACCTATGTGTGACCTGGAAACCGAGAACACAAACACCACTCTGGGGCTGCAGGTGCTGTACAGGGTGGTGCAGTCTGTCTACACAACACCCGACATTGAACTTAATAGGTAGAAGCCAACCCTGTGCAGAGGTATGCCACTCTCACACGCATCCGCCTCACACCGGTAAGGTGAATCCCTGCTTCCAGCATGTCTTTAACTTGTTTGTTTTTTGGCCACGCCCGAGGCATGGAGAAGTTCCTGGGCCAGGGATCGAACCCACACCACAGCTTCAACATCGCCTGATCCTTAACCTGCTGTGCCACATGGGAAACTCCTGTTTGTTTGTGGTGGGGGAGGGGTATTTGGCCGCGCCGCAGCATGAGGAAGTTCCAGGGCCAGGGACCGAATCCACACCACAGCAGTGACAACACCAGATCCTGAACCTGCTGAGCCACCAGGAACTCCCAGCCATTCATCTAAGTCACTGGTTCTCAAACACCCCGTGCTTCAGAACCACCCAAGGAGGCCCAACAGCAAAGCAGAAAAACAAATTTATTGGGAGTTCCCTGGTGGCCTAGTGGTTAGGAGCCAGCGCTCTCACCGCTGTGGCCTGGGTTCAAACCCTGGTTTGGAAACTGAGATCCCATATCAAACCGCTGCACACTGAAGCCAAAAAATAAAACTTAATTTGACTATTATTTTCTTACTTTTCTGTCTTTTTAGGGCCGCACCCACAGCATGTGGAGGTTCCCAGGCTAGGGGTCTAACAGGAGCTGTAGCCGCCGGCCTTCACCACAGCCACAGCAACGCAGGATCCGAGCCGCGTCTGCAACCTACACCACAGCTCACGGCAACGCCGGATCCTTAACCCACTGAGCAAGGCCAGGGGTCAAACCCGCAACCTCATGGTTCTTAGTCGGATTCGTTAACCACTGAGCCACGACGGGAACTCCATAGGACACTGTTTTAAATCCCCGGTCCCTGACACAGACACAGAGAGACCAGGCAGGAGGAGAAGGGCCTATGGGGAGGAAAGGAGGCTCCTGTGGCCTCGATCAACCAGGAACACAGGGAGGCGGGGTCCTTGGAGGCATAAGAGGTGAGCACTTACCCAGGGAGACCAGGAGCCCACAGGTCTCCAGCATCACCTCCCAGTACAGGGTCCTTTGGTCCAGGTCAAGCTGTCCCCACTCCTCCCGGGTAAAGGTCACGGCCACATCCTTGAAGGTCACCGACACCTGGAAGAGTCAAACGCAGGTAGTGGGACTGGCCTTGTGCCAACGGGATCTAGCCTGTCACTCAGGTGCTGGTGACAGTGCAGACAGACCCAGGTCCCCCGTTAGGCTCGAGAGGAGGTGGAAGCAGACTGGATATAATGGAACTGTGGCTGAGAGCAAAGACTCCATGGGGGAACCCACTAGAGACGACACAGTGGGGATCCATGAGGACCGTGGGCCAGACGGTAAGTGCTCAGGGGCAAAGGACCATGACAGTGATTCCAGCAACGGCGGTGGCAGTGGCGGCCTTGGCGTCTCCCTGGTCCTCACGGTGCACCTGCCCCAGGCCGAGAGCTTCACCGACTGAGGTGAAGTCAATAAACATGCCTTGCTCTAGAGCAAGACGTCCAGGGTTCAGATGAAGACTCTAGCACCTGACACCTGCCGGCCGGCCGTGTGACCCTGGGGAGGTGGTCCTCCTTCGTCTGAGCCGTGATTCCAGGGCAACACAACCACTCCCACTTTGCCAGGCAGTTTGGGGATGGAGCAGGTGATGGAGTGCCAGGCCCGGCTCCGTATTCAACGTACTTTGTGACCTCCCACAGCCCACGAGATCAATGCCCAAATCTCCCCCATGTCACAGGCAGAGGCCGGAGGCCCGGGCAGCTCTAGGAAGTCACCCACAATCTCAAATTTAAGGAAGTGGCTGGCATTTGAACATCAAGCAAAACTCAACACAGAGTTGCCAGAATATGGGGCAGCTGGGGGCCAGGGGTACCTTAACCAGAAATAAAATAGCCAGAAAAAGGGTGTTCCAGCTGTGGTGCAGCAGGTTAAGGATGCATGCTGTCTCTGCGACGGCTCAGGTCGCTGCTGAGGCGCGGGTTTGATCCATCCCTGGCCTGGGAACTTCCAAATGCCATAGATGCAGCCAAAAAAACCCCAGGAAGAGACTATCCTAAGACATGACACTGATACAGAGGAAGACTGAGGAGAGAGCCCTGCACAGATCCGGGAACAGGGCCCCAGATAAAGGAAACTGCAAGGGCAGAAGCTGCCAACTGGCAGGAATTTTGCCAGTTTAGGGCTGCCTGGCCAGCCAGAGTGGGTGGGGCAAGAACGGAAGGGCAAGGGGCCTGGAAGTAAGCCAGGGGCAGGTTGGGTAGAGCTCTGTAGGCCGTGGCTCGGAGGAACACTGTGTTTCTTTTTTTTTTTTTTTTTTGTCTTTTTGCCTTATCTAGGGCCGCACCCGTGGCATATGGAGGTTCCCAGGCTAGGGGTCTAACAGGAGCTGTAGCCGCCGGCCTTCGCCACAGCCACAGCAACGCGGGATCCGAGCTGTGTCTGCAACCTACACCACTGCTCACGGCAATGCCGGATCCTTAACCCACTGAGTAAGGCCAGGGATCGAACCCACAACCTCACGGTTCCTAGTGGGATTCATTAACCACTGGGCCACGATGGGAACTCCCAACACTGTGTTTCTTATTAGTGCGATGGGAGCATCTAAGGGGGAGAGCCATTCACTCATTTAACCTTTTACAAGCCCAGGCCATCCTGGGTCTTGGCATAGAGTAGAAACAGGTGCTCATGTGTCAAGACTGGAAAGAGATGCTAAACAAGGAACTAAATACATGAACAAAATAACATCAGAGGGACCTAAAGGTTCCAAAGCCAAGGTAACAGTGAGAAGACTGAAGAGGTTACAGTCCACTTTAGATGGGGCACCACGGAGGGCCTCTTTCAGGACAGCACTATGGAGTGAGTCTGAAACAAAGTGAGGAAGGGAGCCAGGCGCATGGGAAATTAACATAAAAGTCAAGTCCAGAGTTCCCATTGGGGCTCAGTGGGTTAAGGATCTGGCACTGCCATGAGCTGCGGGGTAGGCTGCAGACACAGCTTGGATCTGGAATTGCTGTGGCTGTGGTGTAAGCCAGCAGCTGTAGCCGATTCAACCTCTAGCCCGGGAACTTCCATATGCTACAGATCCAGCCATAAAAAGCAAAAAACAAAACAAAACAAAACAAAAAACCCGAACCACATAAGCCAGAGATCAGGACTATGACAAGCGTATTCCTTTTTTTTTTTTTTTTTTTTTAATTTTTTGGCCAAGCCAGTGGCATGTGGA
Source organism: Catagonus wagneri (assembly GCA_004024745.2). Taxonomy (NCBI): domain Eukaryota; kingdom Metazoa; phylum Chordata; class Mammalia; order Artiodactyla; family Tayassuidae; genus Catagonus; species Catagonus wagneri. The sequence goes on from PVHT020000439.1 coordinate 3,267,538, forward strand.
AGTTCTTGGGCCAGGGGTCAAACCAGTGCTACAGCAGTGACCTGAGCTGCCACAGTGACAATGCCGGATCCTTAAACAGGTGTGCCCCAAGAGAACTCCTGATGAGGGACAGGGTAGTTTTGATGGCACAGAGTAACCCAGAACCTCCTGCAGGTTTTTTTTTTCCCAAAGGGACAACACACTCCTACACACTATCATCACTGACCATCTAAATGGACTCACTTATTCTTTTTTTTAATTATTATTTTTTGGGGGGGCTGCACCCTCAGCATGTGGAATTTCCCGGGCCAGGGATCAAACCCATGCCAAAGCAGTGACTCCAGCTGTTGCAATGACAGTACCAGATCCTTAACCCACTGCACCACAAGGGAACTCCTGGGCCCGATTTTCAAATATAACTGAAACTCAAACCGGAAAACAGACTCAAGGACCGTCAATGGGAAGCCAGTCTTACTGGCTGTAAACTGAAAGAGAAAATTCCTTGGCCTTCTTGGCTCCCAGCCTCTCCTGACACCTTTTCTGTCCTAGCAGAGCAGCAACGACCAACAACCTATCGCTCCTCTTCCCCAGCCCAGACCTTATCTTTGTAGAAGTGACAGGACAGGAAAGCCCAAGGATCAAATTCGCCCTGGGCTGAGGCTCTAAGATCAAGATAGGCTAAGGAGGCACCTCGGTGGAAAGAGCCAGAGTGCTGTTCCCTGGACGGTGCTGGACACTGAGCAATACACGTTACCCATACGCCTTTTTCTAGTTTCCTCAACCCAGCTGGAAGAACTGTAATATTTCTATTTTATGTCCGAGAAAACAGAAGCCAAGGGCAGCAAGGGAAGTTGCTCAAGTTCACGGCCTGGGAAAGGCACACGGCTGAAACCCACAGAAAGATCTCCAGAATGCGCGGCCTGCGCTCTTTTCTGCACGTCGTTCCCCGCGAATTGCTGGGGGATGCTAGGAGCCACAGCTCTCTCCTCCAGACTGCAGTCCACTGACTGCCAAAAATGGCACTCTTTCCATGGAGCCCCTGACCCGGAATCCGACTCGGAGCACAACTGACCCCAACCCGAGGCTAGGACAACAATAGCCTGGAGAGGACAGGGCAAAGAGTCACAGGACTCGCCATACAGCGCAGCAGAGCGCCTCCGCCACGTGGGTGGGGGCCCGAAAGGGCGTGGCCTGGCGCACCATCCACTCACCTGGGGCGCGGTCACCAACGCCGCCATCGGAGCGCCGGGAGCGTGGGTCCATGCGAGGGCGCTGAAGAGGGCGTGGGCCAGTGGGCCCACGTGACTTCCCCCAGGTCGCACAAGGGCGCACCTGGGTCCTCCTTGCGGCCCTCCCCGCAAGACTCCGAGGACCCAGGGAGAACTCTCTTAAGTATAGAGACACACCCCGCCCTCCCTCAACCAACAAGCTGCCTCCCGGGAGACGCAGGAAGTCCCGCCCCGACAACGTGTACTGACCGCCCCTTTCCGGTGACGTCATGAATCCGGCTCTCCCGGCCAGTTTGCGGAGCACAGCCTTCTGGGTAGTGTAGTTTTTGTCATACTTCTGGCCAGGCGAGGTAGTCTCTGCTCCTTCCAGGAAAGGCCTAGAGATTGGAGCTGACAGAGGAATGGCAAAGGTTCTAAGGAAGCGGACAAGGCATCCGACGTTCCTAAAGGGGATGCAGCCAGATCTCCTTGTTGTATTTTCTATGTCTTGTCATTTAAGCTTATAATTGTAGGAGTTCCTGTCATGGCGCAGCGGTTAACAAATCCGACTAAGAACCACAAGGTTGCAGGTTCGATCCCTGGCCTCGCTCAGTGGGTTAAGGATACGGCGTTACCGTGAGTTTTGGTGTAGGTTGCAGACGCGGCTCGGATCCCTCATTGCTGTGTCTGCCGCGAAGGCCTGCGGCTACAGCTCCTGTTAGACCCCTAGCCTGGGAACCTCCATATGCCACAGGTGCGGCCCTAAAAGCAAAAAAAAAAAAAAAGCTTCTAATTGTACATAGTGTATTGCAGATTTTTTTTTTAAACTTCCCATCTGTTGCCCTCACATCCCCACAAAAAGGTTATGAGCACCCACACCCAGGTGACCTGGGACTGCAGCATTATAAGGCTGGCCTCTGAAACAACTCCCTTCTTATCCTCCCCTGTGACCTAGTGACAGTCCAGCGCCTCTATACTTCTTCCTGGCGCCTTGTCTAGCAGGCCTCTGTCACACTCCCTCCAGGCCCTCCTCTAACCAGGGTGAGCCTGCTCCCATGACAGCATGATATCTCTCACATGCAAAGAACCTGCACTCGTATATGTGAATTAGTAAACACTATCTTGTTGCTGTTCAAATGCATGCAGACTGAAGTTTTAGGATCCATTTTGTGAGTTTCACTGTGCTTGCTCAAGGTCAAGAGAGAAAGGACTTCCCACATGGCCTTTACTGGGATGATGCAGAAGAGGCTGGGTGTCCCTGAAACAGGTGGACAACAGAAAAACTCTGCTTTCTATAAATGTTTTACATAAATTTACGAAGTTCCTCAAAAGTTTGTGTGGAGGAGTTCCCATCGTGGCTCAGTGGAAACGAATTTGACTAGTATCCATGAGAACACAGGTTCCGTCCCTGGCCTCACTCAGTGGGTGAAGAATTCAGTGTTCCCCTGAGCTGGGGTGTAGGTTGCAGATGCTGCTCAGATGCTGTGGCTGCGATGAAGGCCGGCAGCTGTAGCTCCAACTCGACCCCTAGCCTGGGAACCTCCATATGCCATAGGTGTGGCCTTAAAAAAAAAGAGACCAAAAAAAAAGTGTGTGGAATATAGAGATAACTTTTATTGAACAAAAAAACTTCTGGGAGTTCCTTTGCAGCAAAGAGGGTTAAGGACCCAGTGTTGCCACTGCAGTGGCTTAGGTTCCTGTTGTGGCACAGGTTTGATATCTGGCTGGGAAATTCCATATGCCATGGGTGCAGCCAAAAAAAGAAAGAAGGAAAGAGCTTTAACATGAATTGTAATTTTATGACTATGTTATTATCTACCTAAGTATCTTGGCATTTATTTTGTTCCTTCTATTTTTTGAAAATATATTCTCTTTAAAGGAAGGCATTATATTGTAGACTCCACTCAGCAAACAGGAACCCAAAGAAAACCCTCAATGCACACACTGTGCTGTCACTAAGTCACAAAGTGCCTGCCACTATAGCAGCAAGCAGCAAATATTATCTTATTCTTTTATAACTTTCTATAGATCAAACTTCAGAGATATTTTGCAGGCTTCAGTACGTGCAGTCAAGGCGACACAGGCCAGGACCCACCTGGTGCCCTTTGCTGCGATGGCTGCATCGAGGAAAACATCTTCTCAAGCAACAGAAGACAAATTACAAGGGACTAAAAATAGCTGTGCAGTGAGGTAACTTCTGAACTATGAGATTAAAAAAAAGCAAACTACCACCCTTTCTTTCCTTCCTTCCTTCCTTCTTTCCTTCCTTCCTTCTTTTCTTCCTTCCTTCCTTCCTTTTTTCTCTTTTGTATTTTTAGGGCCACGCCTGCGGCATATGCAGTTTCCCAGGCTAGGGATCGAATCAGAGCTTTAGCCACAGGCTTACACCACAGGCACAGCAACGCCAGATCCAAGTTGCATCCGTGACCCACACCACAGCTCATGGCAATGCTGGATCCTTAACAAGGCCAGATCCTTAACCCACTGAGGGGGGCCAGGGATCAAACCTGCATCCTCATGGATGCTAGTCAGATTTGTTTCTTCTTAGCCACGAGGGGAACTCCGGAACTACCACTTTTGAGGTGTCCTAAGAAAAAGCAGGGTACTGTGCATGATCTCTGCATATAGCACCTCCAAGGGAGTGGGCATTATACCTAAGCCATACCTCTGGTCCAACCCATGGACCCACCCCTACCCACAACCCATTTAAGGGAGAAGCAACCCCCCCCCCAGGGAGCAAGCAAGGGAATGACTTACTTCCCTGCCCTCCCTGGCACGGCAGCACAGTCCCAATAAAACCTTGCCTGCATTACTATTCTGGTCTCTTATCAATTCCTATTGATTAAGGAAGCTAAGAACCTGGTCAGTAACAATGGGAGAAGAAAGAAAAGAGTCAGCCAGGATCTTGACAGGTGAAAAGGATGATGGCTCTACAGAAGCCTAGGAGGACGTAGATGATGGGACATTCTGCCCTGTTTCCCACACAAAATAATTCCTTCCTGAATGAGTATATTTCAGTATTTGTGCTAAAAACCAA
>PVHT020000439.1:3320549-3351545 GCA_004024745.2 Catagonus wagneri
CATCATCTTTTCGGTCTGTTCTTGCTCTGGGCGACTTCTGGAAAACTTGCAAAGTCTAACTCACACTATGTGCCTCTTGTATGCACAAGACTCCACAGCTTCTACCGTCCTGAGATTAAAACTCCTCACTTTGCCATTCCAGGCAGAACGATTGTGGCTCAATACACCCTCCATGACTTTACATAAACTGGCCCCTCTGTCAGGAACACTCTCCCACACCTCATCACACTGGCTTTCAGAATCGGGCACTCACCCGAGAGACCCTTACTAATCCGGACAGAGGGATCGGCGCTGATCAGGCGCCTCGCACTCGGGGCTTTAGTGTCTGGTGGGGTGAGGGCAGTGAAGGCCCAGAGGACGAGCTTTTACCTGAGCCGGGTCACTCAGCACCGCCGCCGCCACCCGAGTCAGTGGGAGGAGCGGGGTGTTAAGGGGCGGGCGAGCGAGACTGAACTCGTGTACAGTCGCCGTCTGCCGCCGCGGCTCTGCAGACCAGCCGTGTGCAGTGGGGACAACCTTTCCTCCAGCGCCTCCACGCCCCGGTCGCCTCCAGCCTGACTCCGCGCTCCTAAAGGACTCAGGTCGCTGCTGGACACCGGAGCGAAGTGACGGACACCGGAGCGAAGTGACGGCCCCCGCAGCGGCGCGGGAAGTCCCGCCCAGACCCTCTGGACCAAGCGCGGAAAGGCCTTGCAGCTCATTGGCTGCCGCGCCTGGGCCTCGGTGCAGGGCCTTGTGGGTGATGTAGTTCCCACGGCCCCGCCAAGCGCCGAGGAGGGGCCCCCCACGTGGGACTGCGGAGCCCCGGCAGCCGTGTTAGCGCCCCGGGGCCCAGGCAGCGGTCGACCTTGGCGGCCAGTGCGGAGGTTGTCCGGGAAGTGTCGGGTGTGGGGCCGGCGACGGTCCGGCCCGGGGGGCAGGTGCTTGCTCAGCAGCTGGACGCCACGCCAGCCCGGGGATCGCGAGCTCCGTGGGCGGCCTCCCCCGCGCGCCGGGAGGCGGAAGACAGCGGGAGCGCTGAGAAATGTCCCGAGTTCCCTCCGCGGGAGCTCCCACCGCTCTCCGACGAGAGGACTGGCTCCCGACGTGACAGGCTCGGGGGTGGCGGCTTTGCCTGCGCCTGGAAAGGTCGGGAGCCGGCTTGGAGGGCGAAAGGTTGAGAATCCGCCTGGGGGCGTCAGATGAGGGTTGGGCCCCTGGGTGGCCGCGCCTGACCCCTGCGCGGAGGGGGAGTGCGGAGCGGCGGTGGGGAAGTTGTCGCTAGAGCTCGGAGGGGCCGGGGGAGGCCTTCCGGGAGCCCGGCTTGACTCTGCCCGGGAAGACCCTGGCGCACACGGCAGCCTGCCCCAGGACTGGGCGCTTCCACCCGGAAAGCCCTCAGGGCAGCCTGCGGCCCACGTCTCTCCCGAGGCCGGCGGGCGCGTCCAGGAAGCTGCACGGAATTTGGCGCCTGAGTGAAAAGGAGGAGCTGAAATTCTGGGTCCAGGGATGGAGACTCAGCCGGGAGGGGAGTGGCCTTAAAGACTTCCACCGAAGAGTTCCTGTCGTGGCTCAGCGGAAACGAGTGACCATGAAGACGCGGGTTCGATCCCTGGCCTCGCTCGGTGGGTTGGGAATCCGGCGTTGCCATGAGCTGTGGTGTAGGTTGCAGATGCGGCTTGGATGTGGCGTGGCTGTGGCTGTGGTGTAGGCCAGCGGCTGCAGCTCCGATTGGACCCCTAGCCTGGGAACCTCCATATGTCGCGGGTGCGGCTCTACATAAAGGCAAAAAGACAAAAACAAAAACAAACAAACAAAAAAAACAATAATAAGGGGCGAAAAAAGAGAAAGAAACCCTCCACGGAGATGTCCACGCCCTCTAGGGTCTCATCAGCGCCTTGCGCTCCCCTGTTGTCTGCATTAGTCACTGTCAGCCCACAGGCATGGAGCACTGTGGGGTCTGCAGTTCCAGCCTGTCCCTCCTGCCACAACCACTATGCTTAGGTGACGCTGTCCTCTGCAAGATGCGACCTCAGGGTCACACTTGGCTTGGCTGCCTTGAAGCACGTCTGATCACAGAGGAAAATAACTAACCAGGTTTTCTTGGGAACATGGGAGCAGGGCGTGACCGTCCCCAGCAGGGAGGAAGCTAGACCAGCCTGGGCTTAGTTCCTTCTGAAGGAGGCCCCTCAGTGGACAGGGTTGGCCTTGGTGGTCTCCCCCTCACCCCCTTCACCTGCAGGTCTGCCCAGAGTTCTGGTGTCTGGAAAAGAAACATATTTAGTGGTGGATTCTGTTGAAGCATAACTCCTTCAGTTATTAAGAGAGAGTTGTTGGAGTTCCCGTCATGGCTCAGTGGTTAACGAATCCAGCTAGGAACCATGAGATTGCGGGTTCGATCCCTGGCCTTGCTCAGTGGCTTAAGGATCCGGCGTTGCCATGAGCTGTGGTTTAGGCTGCAGACGCGGCTCGGATCCCGCATGGCTGCGGCTGTGGCGAAGGCCGGCAGCTACAGCTCCTGTTAGACCCCTAGCCTGGGAACCTCCACATGCCGTGGGTGCGGCCCTAGATAAGGCAAAAAGACAAAAAAAAAAAGAGAGAGAGAGAGAGAGAGTTGTTAAATAGCTGAAGAGAATGCAGGGAGTAAGAAACCCTTATGGGGGAGTTCCCATGGTAGCTCCCCAGTTTAAAGACCCCACTTTTTTCTTTGAGGATGTGGATTCCATCCCTGGCCTTGTTCTTTGGGTTAAAGATCAAACAAATTGGAAAAAAAAAAGGAAACAGTGAGAAAATCAAACAATACTGAAGCAAATAAAAATTATCTTGAATCCTTAAAAAAAGAAAAAATCCACGTTGCTGCAGCTGTGGCTGAGAGCTGATTTTACGGCTGCTGCAGTGGCTGTGGTACAGGCCTGAGCCGTGGCTGCAATTGGAGCCATAACCCAGGAACTTCCATATGCCCTGGGTGCCACCGTAAAAGGGAAGAAAGAGAGAGAGAGAGAGATAAAGAAAGGAAGGAAGAAAGAAGGAAGGAAGGAAGGAAAGAAAGAAAAAGGAAGGAAGGAAGTCCCTACTTAATGGGAAAGCAGGACATGGTCAAAGCCTCAGTGCGAGCAGCCTGAGGATCCCTGCTGCTCTTATTTCCTCCTGGCCCCTCCACCAGCCGCTGCAGTGCTCCCTGAGCAGGAGAAACGTGTATGAATGTATTGTTACTCCTAAATGAAGCCTTTCGGGGGTCTCCACCGGCCATCTAGGGTGCTCAGGGAAGTGCGCCCCCTCTGGCAGGTCAGGATTCTAATACTGCCCCTCTGTGCAGCCTCTGCGCCCCCTGCCGGTTCTCAGCCCTGGCAGCAGTTTTTTGCGCATTCTTGTGAAGTCTCACCCTGAACACACAATTTGCTTTTTTTTCCAGACACGGTGGTGACCCCATGAAGATTTCTGAAGCTTCTTCAATGCTCACATCCCATTTTCTGTCAGGCCGACACAGGAATTCAAGCCTCCTCCCCTGTCCTGAGCTCTTACTACATGGAAATACACAAGGATAGCATGAAACTTCCGAGTAGTTTGAAGGCTGGAAGAGTTCTGATTTAAAGTAGGAGCCCCTTTTGAAAGACATTTTCTTCAGTTAGGAAAATTGTTTTTTGAGCTGTATAAGCAAGGAGGAAAATCCCCAGATGACAGGCTCACATCACATTTTATGCTACCTCTGTTCCTAACAGGACATGTCTACTTCCCCTTGGAGATCGGTTTTGCTGGGTGAAGTTTACTCATGGGAAGAGAGAGGGATTTCCCTGGCTTTATTTGGGGAACGGAAGAGAGACTGTGAGGGAAGAAATTTAAAATGTGGGCTGCGAGCCTGACTGGGATGGGCCGTGGGGAAGAAGAGCCAGGGAGCCCCGGGAAATGGAATAGCTAAAAGCTTTAAGGAGGTGGTGGACAAAAGAAAGTTTTCTTGGTAGGGAAGTAGGTATCAGTCCGTGTTTTACCCTCGTGGGGGGGGTGTCAGGTGTTAATAGATGGAAAGGGGGAAATAGATGAGGAAAAGGATCATGAAAAACAGGAGTAAATTGCTTAATATGTCAGCATCATTGTGCACTAAGGAAACCGTGAGATACCGGTCTACATCCACCAGGGTGCCTGCGGAGGAAAAAGGGAAAATAGCAGGTATTGATCAGTGGAGAAACTGGAACACGCGCACATTGCTGATGGGACTGTAAAATGCTGTAATTTGAAAAACAGCATGAAAATGAGTTTAGCAGCTCCTTAAAAACTTAATACAGAAGTCCCCTTGGGTTCAGCAGTTCCACTCCTAGATGTACACCTGGAAGAACTGAGAACGGACTCAAACACATTGTGTACATCAGTGTTGACACCAGCATTATTCCCAACAGCTAAAAGGTGGAAACAACTCAAGTGTGCATTAACACGGGAATGTATTTTTAAGATACGGTGTATTTGTACAATGGAATATTATTCAGTCATAAAAAAGAATGAAGTTCTCATACGTGCCACCATGTGGATGAACCTTGAAAATATGTTGAGTGATTAAAGCCACACATAAAAAGATACATATTACATGATCCCACTTATAAGAAATATCTAGAATAGGCAAGTTTGTTCAGATTAAAAGTAGATGAGAGTTTACAAGGGGCTGCATGGAGGGGGAATGAAGGTTGTTGTTTAGTGGGTACACATTTTCTATTTGGTTTGATTAAAAAAATAGTGGTGGTAGATGCAAAACACTGCAAACATATTTAATGCCACTGAAGTGTATACTTGAAAATATTTAAAATGGAAAATCATTTTAATGTATAAAATGTATTTAATGTATAATTTACACTGTATATACTCACACACCAAAACACCACAAAGCAAGTTTTTTTAACCTTTTTTTTGGTCTTTTTGTCTTTTTAGGGCTGCACCCGAGGCATATGGAGGTTCCCAGGCTAGGGGTCGAATTGGAGCTGTAGCTGCTGGCTCATGCCACAGCCATAGCCACTCCAGATCCAAGCCACATCTGTGACCTACACCACAGGTCACGGCAACGCTGGATCCTTAAGCCACTGAGCAACACCAGGGATCGAACCCGCGTCCTTATGGATACTAGTCAGGCTTGCTGACCACTGAGCCATGATGGGAATTCCCACAAAGTGAGAGATTTTTGTCCAAATCCCCAAATTCAAAATTTTCCTATTAGAGTATTTCATGAATTTTTCTCTTGATGGAGTTCCCATCTTGGCTCTGTGGAAAGGAATCTGACTAGTATCCATGAGGATGCAGCTTTGATCCCTGGTCTTGCTCGGTGGGTTAAGGATCCAATGTTACCGTGAGCTGTGGTGTAGGTCATAGACGTGGCTCAGATCCCGAATTGCTGTGACTGTGGGGTAGGCCAGTACCTGCAGCTCCGATTCGACCTCTAGCCTGGGAACCTCCATATACCTCGGGTGTAGCGCTAAAAAGACCAAAAAAAAAATTTTTTTTTCTCTTGAAGCTAGAGCGGCTAGTTTGATTGTATAAACAACACCCATAATATTCATGTTAGACCTCCTATGGGAATATGAATTTTAGGAACTAATTTTTGTCATCTGCATAGAATGTACTTTCCTATCAAGAATCTAAAAATTATTAGTCAACTAAATATGAACAGATGAGGGAATGAAATTGAATTTCTTGTAGAGACTAGAGTCAAATGGTCACAACTAAATTAGCAAAATGTGTTTTCCTTGCTTAGCAGATAAAACAACTGTTTTATGAGTGACACAAGTATCACTGCAAGCGAGCACAAAGGGGCTGAATGTTGGGAAACAAAGAGAAAAATGTAGAGGTGTCCACCAGCCACTGGCCCGGAATAACAAATAGAGTCATCCAAACAGAAGAGAGAAGACAGTGAGTAAAAGGAGAAAAAGGCGCCCACAAGGATCAAGATGGTACCTGTGGCTCTGATCCCAGCAGAAGATCGGGAAGAACAGCTGTTGCTGTGAATGTGCTGGACCCGCTGCCTGTGCCTGCGCAGGAAAATGCCCGCGGAGCCGCTAGCACAGACTGTGAGACCTAAACACACAAAGTCAGCTGTGAAGAGTCTGACTGCAACTACAAACTTCACAGTTCTCTCTGCATTCAGAGAGGAACAGTATCCATAATTCACTTTTATACTAAAGTTTTGCTGTGCATCGGACTAATCATTTTGATAGGAACAAAGATGTTTACCAAAAGTTGCAGGATCCAGCAAAGGAAGCAACGGAAGCCAGGGCATTTTTGCGATCTCAATCTGAGCTCCATCCGCCTAGAGAAATTGAGGCAAAGCCTAATGGCTTGGCTCCCACTGAAGAGGGAGGTGGTACAAAAGCAAATCCCTCTGCCCCCCATCCCTGAAAATAGAAGAGAAATTTCCATCCAGCCTCATTCAGGAAATTTTTTGATCCAAAAGGTGCCACTGTATGAGGGATCCTTCTGGAGAAAAGCACCAAGGAGTTGGCCAAGACTAGTTGATTGAGAATCATGTCTAGGGATCTCAGCTTGGGTCCAGCGAGTAAAGTGAAATTATAAAGACAAAGGGAAATGAGTTGCCCAGAATTCCCACTCCAATCTGAGTGATTAAGATAATTCCCATTTCCGGAGTTCCCATTGTGGGGAGTGGAAAGGAACCCGACTAGGAACCATGAGGTTGCGGGTTCGATCCCTGGCCTCGCTCAGTAGGTTAAGAATCCAGCATTGCTGTGAGCTGTGGTGAAGGTCACAGACGCGGCTTGGATCCCGCGTGGCTGTGGCTGTGGCGAAGGCCGGCGGCTACAGCTCCTGTTAGACCCCTAGCCTGGGAACCTCCACATGCCGCGGGTGCAGCCCTAAAACTTCCCCCCCAAAAAAACCAAAAAAGATAATTCCCATTTCCCCCTGTGAAGAAGACATCACATCAGTCAGTATCTGTAGGACACTGACTGTATTTGGAGCCAGAGGGCTGGGCAGTTCAACAAACAAAAAGAAATACGTTGCCATGACCACCATGCCCAGTAACCTCCAGGGCTAAGCCCTAGCACACGTTTTCTCTTTTTAAATGAGCACTGAGTGTGTGTTTATAGGGGCAGCGGCTATTCCTTAAAGTTCTACTTAGAAACATGTAACGCCTGTTTCCAGGAGCTGGGGGAACGCATCGTGTCCCATCTGTGCAGCAGTTTTCTACACCTGTAAGTCGAGCAGAGAGGATCTCTACACTCGTCCACAGTTATGCCCTGGACGCATTCTGTGCTGAAAAGCCAGGTACAAAACTGTTTAGAGTGTGCTGGAATTTTCCCAAGTATATGGAGGGATGGAAATACAGGCACAGAACATAACTGATATAGGATGGCGTAGAATTTAAAGCTAGACTTTTAGGAGTTCCTGTGGTGGCACAGCGGAGATGAACCTGACTAGGAGAAGTCAGGGCCTCCCCCGCGGCATATGGAGGTTCCCAGGCTAGGGGTCAAATCAGAGTTGAAGCCGCTGGCCTACGCCACAGCCACAGCAACGCGGGATCGGAGCCGCGTCTGTGACCTACATCTGTATCTTTTTCAGTGAAGGTTTTGTCTGGGTATGTGTCCAGGAGTGGGATTGCTGCATCATATGTTCATTCTATATTTAGTTTTCTGAGCCACCTCCATGGTGTTTTCCTTTGCGGTTGTACAGGCTATCTTAACTTTGACCAAGTCGAGCAGTCGGGCAGCCTCCCGATATGCCAGGTTGGCTCCCGCTCTACCCTCGAGTTTGCCGGTGAGGAGGCAACCAAACACGTGGAGTGGGACTTTATTACTGAACAGCATCAGCGAGGATGGTGTACCCTTGTCAAGGGGGCCAGGTGATGGCAGTCTGATGCCAGAGCAGCGGGCCGTCCGTCATCGGGGAGCCCATTCTAGACCCCAGCGAAGTGGAATTCCAGTCTGTGTGGGAAGGCGAAGGACAGACTGTCCATGGCATCTGCCAGATAGGGATGTGGCGGAGGTATGGCCTCGTGACAGACCCTTTCACCACTGCCCATTTTTCCATGTTCCTGGAAGGGTCCCCAAGGTTTTCTGCCCACACTGGGATCAGACTGAAGATAAGCCTTTCCTACACGGACTGAGCATCTGTGCGGGGTTGCCTGATACCAGGGCTCAGCCAGGCCACAGACGTTATGGACTTTCGGGGCTGAATCATTGTTTTTGGAGACTCTCCTGTGCTTTACTGGCTGTTAAGTAGTATCCCTGGCCTCTGCTACCTACATACCAGCAGCACTGCCGTCCAGTTATGACAACTAAAATCATCTTTGGATGTTACCAAGTGGCCTTGCAGGTGCAGCAAAATTTCCCCAGAATTTCCCAACATCTGCTCAAGTTATTTAAAGAAACTCATGCTTTCTTGAGGGTTTTAAATATAATTTTTGTGCGAGTCTCAGTTATTTTATGCTAGTTTTTGTTATCACATCCTGCAAAATATTTTATTTTACTTACTTCACCCAATTTTGAGCATGATAATTTACTGAAGTCTAAAAACTTTTATATTTTCCTGGAGTTCCTGTTGTGGTGTAGCAGAAACGAATCCGACTAGGAACCGTGATGCTGCAGGTTCGATCCCTAGCCTCAATCAGTGGGTAAGGATCCGGCATTGCCGTGAGCTGTGGTGTAGGTTGCAGACGCGGCTCGGATCCCGCGTTGCTGTGGCTGTGGCGCAGGCCGACCGCTACAGCTCCTGTTAGACCCCTAGCCTAGGAACCTCCATATGCCATGAGTGCGGCCCTAGAAAAGGAAAAAAGACAAAAAAAAAAAAAAAAAACAACTCAAAGTAAACATTGTCTTCATTTATTCAACTGCTTTTCTTACTTTAAGCATGTAATTGATTTTATAATTTTCATGATAGACTAGGTATTATGTGGAAGTGTTGTATAGTTTACCTATATAACACCTTGAATTTCATTTTATTTTCAGGAAATTAAAAAAACATATGTATTGCACAGAATTCTCATTTTTCCACATCTTGGCCTAAGGCCACCAGTACCCTCTTCTCAGTTATTTTGCCATATCTGGATCTCTGTCCCTTTGATTCCTCTACAATTCCATCATTAGTGACCCCATTTCTTCTACGCTGAAGCTGAGATTCCATGGTTCATCATTTTAATGAATCTCCTGAAAAGAGATCTAGGAAACTTTCTCCCTCACTTAAAACATTTCGGTTGATCTCGGAGTTCCTGTTGTGGCTCAGTGGTTAACGAACCCGACTAGCATCCATGAGGATGTGGGTTCGATCCCTGACCTCGCTCAGTGGGCTAAGGATCCAGCGTTGCCGTGAGCTGTGGTGTAGGTTGCAGACGCAGCTCGGATCCCATGTTGCTGTGGCTGTGGTGTAGGCCGGTGGCTACAGCTCCAATTCGACCCCTAGCCTGGGAACTTCCATATGCTGTGGATGTGGCCCTAAAAAAACAGGCAAAAAAAAAAATTCTACTAATCATTTCTCAAAACTATTGAACAGAAACGCTCTGCCTCTTCTATCTCTATACTTGAATGATGCTATAAATAAATAGAAATCAGCCTGCCTGGTTTTACTGTGAATTTATTTATTTTTTATTTTTTATTTTTTTTGTCTTTTTGCCTTTATCTGGAGCCGCATCCGCGGCATATGGAGGTTCCCAGGCTAGGGGTCTAACAGGAGCTGTAGCTGCCAGCCTTCACCACAACCACAGCAACGCGGGATCCGAGCCGTGTCTGCAACCTACACCACAGCTCACGGCAACGCTGGATCCTTAACCCACTGAGCGAGGCCAGGGATCGAACCCGCAACCTCATGGTTCTTAGTCGGATTCGTTAACCACCGAGCCACGAAGGGAACTCCTACTGTGAATTTATGGAGACAGATTTTCAGGGCTGTCTTAATAGTGTCCAGGTAATCCTGGAAGTTCTAATATGTTTGATATCAAATATATTTAAGATAGTTCTGAGTTCCCGTTGTGGCTCAGTGGTAACAAACCCGACTAGTATGTATTAGGACTTGGGATTGATCCCTGGCCTTGCTCAGTGGGTTAAGGATCCGGCGTTGCAGTGAGCTGTGGTGTAGGTTGCAGACACGGCTTGGATCTAGCATTGCTGTGGCTGTGATGTAGGCTTAGAGCTGTAGCTCTGATTCGACCCCTAGCCTGGGAACCTCCATATGCCACAGATACAGCCCTAAAAAGACAAAAAAAAAAATTTTTTTTTCAAATCTACTCATCTCTCCACTTCCTGCTTATATTCTCAAGATCCCTTATGCTTCAGTGATGTCAGGATCTCATAATTCTTTGTGGATTTAAAATTAGAAAGATAAGATAGTCCCATATGTTTCTACCACCAAATTGAAAATTTACCTCCACTCCCATTCTCTGTCTTTCCTATTATTAAATTAGAAAATAGATCTTGCTGTGACCCAGAGCTGGTCCCTCACTTTGCATCATGAATTATCCCATTCTGTCTTCTCAAGGACTGTGTGCCCAAAGATAATTACCTTACCTTACCACTTTCCCTCTATTCAGCTTATTCCAACACCATTCAAACATAGTTGTGTGTCTCCAATAAAAATATTGCTGTGTTCCCGCTGTGGCACAGTGGGTTAAGAATCCAGCTGTGGGAGTTCCCATTGTGGCACCGTGGAGACGAATCTGAGGTTGTGGGTGGTTCGATTCCCTGGCCTCGCTCAATGGGTTAAGGATCCGGCCTTGCCGTGAGCTGTGGTGTAGCTCGCAGACTCCGCTCAGATCCTGTGTTGCTGTGGCTGTGGTGTAGACCAGCAGCTACAGTTTCGATTTGCCTCCAGCCTGGGAACCTCCATATGTCGCCAGTTTGACCCTAAAACAAAAAAAAATAAGCGGGCAAAATATAGTGGTTAAAAGAAGTTCTCTCATTCTACACCCTGTTTACCCAATATGCTTGGATTTTGCAAGTTAAATGCTTGTTTGACGTGTCTCACTGACATACTAGCTGCATCTCGTATGTGGCATCACAGAGGTATTGAAGTCACAAATAGACGAAATGATCGTCAGTCGTCCACTCAACGCTGGATCTCAGTATTTCTATTCAAAGTTCGTGGCCACGGGAGATTCTCAGTGAACTTCTTTGTACTTCAGGCTTTATATATTTGGGAGGGAAGGTTAAAAAGGCTGGAACAAGGAGTCCTTCCATCCGTGGTCTGCGGCACGCGTTGCTTTCTGGGAGCCCGCGGCGATAGCTAGTTTTGCGCAAACGCAGGTGATAGGTCGTCTTCAGGGAAACTGCGGCGGTGACGCCGCCGCCGCCGAAGGCACCGGCAGTAGTTGGGTCGGAGGCGGCAGGTGCGGAGAGAGACGGAATCTGGGGCCGGAGAGAGACGGAATCTGGGGCCGGAGAGAGACGTCGCAAAGCCCGGCGTCGCAAAGCCCTCTGGGCCTTTTAGTCCCGCGGTGCAGCCGCGCGCTGCTCGCGGTCCCGCCGTGGACCACGTGCTCAGCGCTGAAGCCCTGGCTGTTCCCACCCGAGGTGCCGATTTGAGTCCGGGATTACCACGTGTTTGGAAGCAAAAAGGTAACTGGATTGATCTTTGCAGTTGCCCCGTTTATTATTACCTTACCCCTTTTAGTACCGACGCTATTTTTCTTTTAAACGTTTTCCTTATACTTGAAAAATGAGCCCATGAAAATGTTTTATTGGTTATGTACAGGAGTGTCCTGTCTTTTAGGATGTAAACCCAACCTAGCTCCGGGTAACTCTAGAATGTGATCCTCTTTACACTCAGCACAGCCGTGGCCACCGTAAGGGTTTTATTCATTCATTTGTAATATCGTGGTTCCCTCACTTCATTGCTGGCTGGCTCCAGTGTCGTTTTGTCTCCGTCCTCCCCTGGTTGCTCCGTTGTAGAGTCACCCCAAATCTCTGGTCTCTTGACTATTTTGTTGTCTTTTAAAGTTTTATTTCGTACTCTTTGGAATCTTGGCACGATTTCTCCTTTACCTTCTCTTCTAGTGGGTTCTGTATCAGCAAAAAAAAAAAAAAAAGTTTAAATGTCAACATTAAAAGATAAAAGATTGCAGGGAGCTCCCCCATCATGGCTCAGCGGTTAATGAGCTAGACTAGTATCCATGAGGACACGGGTTCAATCCCTGGCCTCGCTCAGTGGGTTAAGCAAGGATCCTGCATTGCCCCGAGCTTGTAGGTCACAGACGCTGCTCGGATCTGGTATTGCTGTGGCTGTGGCATTGGCCAGAGGTTACAGCTCCAATTCGACCTCTGGCCTGGGAACCTCCATATGCCTCGAGTGTGGCCCTAAAAAGACCGAAAAAAAGAAAAATAAATAAGAATGCCCCTCTGAAAAAAAAAATTTTTTTTTTGGTTTTTAGGGCTGCACCTGTGACATATGGAAGTTTCTAGGCCAGCAGTAGAATGACAGCAGTAGAATGGCAGCAAGGCCAGGGATCAGACCTGCATCCTCATAGATACGAGTCAGGTTTGTTTCTTCTGAGCTATGACAGGAACTCCCTCTGAAAATCTTACATGTCTGTGAATCAGCTGATGTAGTATTTGAGGAATTTGGCCTGGAGCTTCATGTTACCCCCACATCTTTTAGAATAAAAAAAGAGTTCCCATTTGCCAAAGTTTAAGAAAGCTCTGTATTAAGAATTAGAGTTTGAAACTCTCAGAATCACTTTTATTTCCTGTAATGTGGAAAAACGTATTTCCACCAGGTTTTAACTGTGAGGGGGTAACAAGGTCTTACGCTTCTGCCGTCAATGACAATAAAGCTGGACAGAATGTATGAGGTCTCAGTTTTTAAGGCATTGGATAACGTGCCACATGTGCTGAAGCTTGTCCAAAGGACAGCACAACAGATGAGGTCATGCCCTCCTGCCACGGCTTTTTTCCGCAGTTGCTTGAGGAAGCGGAGCCCAGAGAGCAGAGGGTGGAAATAACAGCTCGGGGCACAGGGTTGCTGAGTTGCCTTTAGTTCATGAGGTGGCTTCCTAGTAAGTGGCAGATGCTCAGAGAAGGAGCCTCAGCATTCTCCGTGGGGTCCCCCGAGTGTCTGGCACAAAACCGAGCTCGCGCGTAGAGTACGATTGCACAGGGCTAGGCGGACAACAGCCGAGGGGCCGTGAGCTGCGCAAAGCTTGCAGAGCCGCCCGGCGTGCTGACGTTGCCGTCCTGCCAGAGGAAGGGACTCCTGCAGCTTCCTGGGTGGGCACTGGAGACCCTGAGGGACCTCCCCTTAGGAGCGACTCTGCCCAAACAGACATGCTTCTTTGCCAGAGGACACCCCAACTCTGAGGATACCCTGACTTGCAGGGCACTGGGTCACTGTGGGCCTCCCAGTCCATGTCCAGGAAGGGGGTCTTGCCCGGAAGGACTGGGCCCAGCTGCAGGGGGGGTCAAGGATCCTCCCCGCTCCCCCTTGGGTTGGTCTCCCTGCAGCCCCTTTCCCAAGTGAACATGGTGAAATTTGTTTTCTGCAAAGAAGGTCCGTGTTTCATAGGTCTGAGTGTGATCTGAGGTCGCATCATTGCGGAGACTGGGGGAAGGAGGAGTACACGGGGAGGGCCCTGGGGTGGTGCCATCCCGGAGAGGAGGCGATCAGGACCCGAGGTGCCCCGGGCCAGAGCGTGTCCTCGCAGGGCGAGCAGCCGGCGGAGGTGGAGAGTGGGGGACAGGCTCAGAGGGCGTTGGCACCCACTGTGCCGTCTTAGAAGAGCCCCCAAAGCTGAGTCCCCAGCACTGTCCCCGAGGCTCTATTCCTGACTTTTCCCGTGGTGATTAGTAGCGGGCGGGGACTGCAGCCCGGGGGATCATACACCCCTTTGGAAGCTGGAGCCACAGAAATTCCTGCGAGTGTGGCCGCAGCTTCTCAGAAGGTTCAGCTCTCTGTCCCTTACGGCTGAGCAGATAGTTTCAGGGTTTTCTGGATTCCTCTCCCCTAACCTGAAGGCCGCTGCTGGCGAGGCAAACAAACAGGGATTGCGAGGAAAGGGACCCTGTTATTCTGGGATTGCCTTTTATGAGCCAGCCTTCCTGGTGACTGGAGGGAGTGACATTTGTTACTTGCCAAATTTTATTGCCACAAAGGCACGGCTTCTCCCAAGGCATGGAGAGAAAAATGGGGAAAGGAATATGGTATTTTCAAATCTTCTGGGTTTCCAAGAGGTATGGGACATCCAGAATTTTCTGTACAACTAATTCTCTTTTTTCCGTTTTAATGTTTTTTTAAATGTTTAAGAAGTTTTATTGAAATAATTGATTTCAGTGTTGTTAGTTTCTGCTGCACAGCAAAGTGATTCAGTTATACGTTTACACATATCCATTCCCAAATAGGTTATCACAGGTTCGATCCCTGGCCCTGATCAGTGGGGTAAGAATGCAGTGTTGCCAGGAGCTGCCATGTAGTTTGCAGACCTGGCTTGAATCTGCCGTTGCTGTGGCTGTGCTGCTGGCTGGCAGCTGCAGCTCTGATTTGACCCCTAGCCTAGGAACTTCCATATGCCTCAGGTGCAGCCTTACTAAGAAAAAATAACACTGAAATAAAATGTTTGCTCCACTATCATCTTCACTAATGAGTCTTACTATGAGTATCCTATTTAATGTTTCAACCCTTCCTCGACTGCTAAAATTTTCATCTGGACTCTGCTCTTTTGTTTTCTTTTCTTCTCTCTCTCTCTCTCTCTCTCTCTCTCTCTCTCTCTCTCTTTTATTTTTTTGGCATTCCAGCAGCACGTGGAAATTCCTAGGCCAGGAAATCAAACCTGTGTCACAGCCATAAACATAGCCACAGCAGTGACAACAACAGATCTTTAACTCAATGAGCTACGAGGGAACTCCTGGTTTTTTCATTTTTTCTCCCTCCCTCCCTCTTCCTTCCTTCCTCCCTCCCTCCCTCCCTCCCTCCCTTTCTCTCTCTCCCTTTCTTTCTGCTTTTTAGGGCCACACCCAAAACACATGGAGGTTCCCAGGCTAGGGGTCCAGTCAGACCCACGGCTGCCAGCCTACGCCACAGCCACAGCAACAGCCCAAGTTGCTCTGGCTGTCATGTCTGCAACCTACACCACAGCTCAAAGCAATGCTAAACTCTTAACCTGCTGAGCAAGGTCGGGGATCGAACCTGCAACCTCATGGTTCCTAGTTGGATTCATTTCCGCTGCACCACTACAGGAACTCCTTTATTTATTTATTTATTTTTTGTTGTTTTTTCATTTTCTATTCACATAACACCCTCTGAAAAGTAAAGGATTTAGTAACTTAAGTTTATTTAATGCTCTCTTTCTCTCCACTAGAAGTCAGGTTCCATGTTTTTTGTACTGGTAGTCCAGTGTAGCTACCAAAGTGCCCAACAGACATAAAACCTGAATAAACATCTTGGCGAGCACTTAATGAATATGAAATCACAGATTGGGACCCACTGGAACCACCGAGCTGTTGTTTCTAGATCTATTCATTTACTACTCTCCCTTTAATTTCAGTGCCTTCGGTGAACTCAGGAATGGAAAGGAGTCATAGTTTGGGACAAACTTTCAAAATTATTAATAATCTTGGATAATGAGGCGCTTATTTTCATTTTCTCACTCATTAGGTTCCAGGGTTTTCTGGCCTGCTCGGCATTTTATTTTATTTTTTGTTTTTACTGTTTCACAGGTAAATTGTTCCCCAGAGATTTCTGCAGTTTCTAGTAGAAAAGTTTACAATCCCATATTAATTGCTTCAGGTAGTTTATACAATCTGCAGATGTTTTTCAAAGATGATCTCAATTCCCTGTGCAGCTGTTGTCACTGAAAGTACAGGGGACACGATAATCACTTCCCAGCCGCTACATGACGTCATGGTGTCACAAACCTTTATCTCGGGTTCAGATGCCCCTTTCCACATTTGCACAGATGGGGCGTGGGCGCCCATTGTTCTGACTGCCAGTGTTATTTGGTAAGGATCGTTTTTTTTAGGTGAGTGTCTGGTTCATAGAATTGTATCACAGAAGGTCCATTTAAAAATATAAAGATAGATCTCATATGTTTTCTGGGATTAGCGGACAAATATATTTTTATGTATAGTGAGGCATAAAACTGAGCACACCTGAGGCAAACTACCCCTTTGCCACCTGCTTTCAGGCTGCCTGACACCTTTCCTGTTTTTTCACAGCTACAGCTTTTGTGAAATAGTTCGTCTCCGTCTAAAGCTGCTAAACCTCACAGCATCTCCTCTAAAGCCTTCGCACTGCAGGCATGTGACCAGAAACTAGAAAACAGCTCCGGGGTCTGAGTAGCTGCCTGCAGTCTGAGGGACTGGGGCTGGCGTGTGCACTTGGTTTTGTTATGTTTTGTTGTGAGCCTCTTGCGCAGTGATCTAGCTCTAAAATTTCTGTCATCAGCAAAGACTGTTGACATTTATCTCGTGTTTAGAGAACTAGCAAACTAATCTCACTCCCCGGTAAAAGAAACGATTATTTGCGGAACCCTGTGCCTCATAGCTGCAGAGTCTGGGAGGCGGGCAGACTTCAGTCCTCTTAAGATAGCAATTCCCGTGGCATATAACATAGCCAGATGTTGAGTGCCGTACTCTTCTCGTTCTGCAGTTAACCTGTTGCTCTCTCTCCACGGCCGTGTGTATATCACACTGAAAAGGTAAGAATAAAAACAACCTGAATTTCTGACTAGACAACCTGACGGATGGCCAGGTCCACGTGGCTCTCTGAGAGCAGTGATCTGTTTATTTAGAGCCTCCCTTTGTTACCCCAAACCTTATGATCAGGGAAATAAAAGATCCATCATTGTCATGTGTTGTAGAAGGATCTGCGAGCTGGAATGATCGAGAACCGGAGCAATTTCCAGGCTTATAGGATCCTCATGCTGGCTTTCTATTTAAACAAATGTTTTAAATTTGTGTGCCATGTCTTTTAACCTGAGTGCTCTTGAATCTTTGCCTTTCTCATAAGTTACTTCCCTGTCCTCATGCAAGTATGGATCTTTTATTCCACTATTTTGCCCCAAATTTCTCTTTTAAATTTATTTTTTTATTTGTTTGTTTGTTTTTAGGGCCGCACCCGTGGCATATGGAGGTTCCCAGGCTAGGGGTTGAATCGGAGCTGAAGCTGCCAGCCTGCACCACAGCCACAGCCATCTGTGATCCGAGCCGCTTCTGCAGCCTACATTGCCACTTGGCGCAGTGCTCAGCTTAACCCACTGAACGAGGCCAGGGATCGAACCCACATCTTCATGGATGCTATTCAGGTTCATTACTGTTGAGCCACAGCAGAACTCCCCTCTTTTCAATCATAAGTGCTTTTTCAAATTATAAAATTAAAAGTTACAAACTATAAATTTCACTGCGAAACTTGTAACAAGTCAACATATGTATCAATTTAAGGTGGATATTCACTGGGACACCCCCTACCCCAACCCTGCCCAGCTCCCCAGCCCGGACAGGTTCCCCTGCTTCCCTTGGGAAGGGTCCTTCCACACCCGCTTGTCTTACTTCACTGAGTCTCTCGGCGCCCGGCCGCTTTGCTTACCGCTGAGTGAATTCATCCGCCTTCTGCTGTGAAACATGCTAGCCCATGGCCGCGGGTCGGGACTGGACAGCACGGCGAGGCACGATCTCCCGTTATCCACCCCGGGATTCTTAGTCCCCTGGTTTGGTTACCAAGGCGTTTCCTCCACACTTCACTACAAACTAATCTCAGTTTAAGTTACTGCAATGTGATTGCCATGTTTTTTTAAACAGAGGGTTCAGTTTATTGAATCGTAAATTGCACAATCTGGAAAGCAAGGCTAGAAAAGATAAGTGTGTGTGTTCAGAGTTCCCATTGTGCGTGGCTCCGCAGAAAAGAATCCGACTAGGAACCATGAGGTTGCGGTGTTCGATCCCTGGCCTTGCTCAGTCGGTTAAGGATCTGGCGTTGCCGTGAGCTGTGGTGTAGGTTGCAGACGCGGCTCGGATCCCATGTGGCTGTGGCTGTGGCGTAGGCCGGCGGCTGTAGCTCTGATTCAACCCCTGGAAACCTGCCTATGCGGCAGGTACGGCCCTAAAAAACAACCAAAAAAAAAAAAGTGCGTGTATTCAGCCAGCATTCTAAATGGTTTTCCAGAATTTTTATTTTATTTTATTTCATTTTATTTTGTTTCGTTTCATTTCATTTTTAAGGGCTGCACTTGAGATATATGGAGGTTCCCAGGCCAGGGGTCGAATTGGAGCTACAGCTGCCGGCCTACACCACAGCTCACAGCAACACCAGATCCGAGCCGCGTCTGCGACCTACACCACAGCTCACGGCAACGCTGGATCCTTAACCCACTGAGTGAGGCCAAGGATCGAACCCCCATCCTTGTACTAGCTGGGTTCATTACTGCTGAGCCACGATGGGGAACTCCTCCAAAAATTTTAAATTAGCAGATGTTTCGTGTCCTTTCTCGAGACGATCCGTCAGGTGTGGCCACCAGAAGCGACACAGGAAAGGCCCAGATCGACGAAGTTGATCACAGTCGCAGGTTCTAGAGAGAACGGCCTGGCGGAAGAGCCAGGGCTGCGGACAGCCGGGCCGCAGGGGGTCAGGGAGGCAGAGAGCGCGTCCTGCCTCGCGTCCTGCCTCGGGCTGGTGCAGTCACAAGCTCAGGGGAGGGAGGTTTTCCTTTGGCACGTGACTGTCCCGCAGCCGGGGGAAGAAGGCAAGCCCTTGGCCAGGGCCAGCCTTCACACCGGTGCCCTGGTCCGGGTGTTCACGCGC
The DNA here is from genome assembly GCA_004024745.2 of Catagonus wagneri. Classification (NCBI taxonomy): domain Eukaryota; kingdom Metazoa; phylum Chordata; class Mammalia; order Artiodactyla; family Tayassuidae; genus Catagonus; species Catagonus wagneri. The sequence continues at coordinate 3,339,228 of PVHT020000439.1, forward strand.
TGCCTGTGGAGATGTTGAAGCGGCAGGAAAATGTGAAGTTTGTGTTTTGTTTTGCTTTGCTTTTTAGGGCTGCACCCAGGGCACGTGGAGGTTCCCGGGCTCGGGGTCGAATCGGAGCTACAGCTGCCGGTCTACACCACAGCCACAGCCACGCCAGATCCGAGCCGAGTCTGCGACTCAGAGCTCAGGGCAAGGCCAGCGATCAGACCCGCATCTTCGTGGATATTATTCGGATTCGTTTCCCCTGTGCAAAGACGGGAACTCCAAAGTGTGAAGTTTTAACATTTACAATAGAGCAGGCCTGTTGAAAAATTCCAAACTGTACTTCATATTGACTCTTGTTTTATATATGAAAGAAAGATAACACAAATATTCTTTAAGATGAAACTGACCCCAAAATTGAAATTTGAGCAAGAGTCTATGTATGTATATATATTGAAACACCCAATGTCATTTTCACTGTAATTTGGTTTTTTCCGGTTTTATGAGAAAAACATAGTTTATAATGTATCGTTTACTTTCTAAAAGTTTCCTCCTTGGAGTTCTCGCTGTGGCATAGCAGGTTAAAGATCAGGTATTGCTGCAGCTGTGGTGTAGGTCAAAACTGCAGCTTAGATTCAATCCCTGGCATAGGAACTTTGATATGCTATGGGTACAGCCACACACACACACACACAAAAACTAAATAAAAAATAACAGTTTCCTCTTCTTATACATTTCTGGAGAAGTACTGACTTTATTGTAATTGTGTCTTGTATTCTATAATTTAATTTTTTAAAGTTCCATATTCTGTCTTTTTAAGGAATCTCTAAGTAAAAGATACTACAAAAATTCAAAGTTTTATTTTTTTTTAAAAAATATGGTAACAATGTTTGAGTCCTCAGGTTGGGTACATGTTTAGTAATATGTACTTTGCTCAGGCAAAATTAGGAAAACATATTACAATAGTTTTCCAAAGAGATTTGATATTCTTTATGTTTAGAACTAGTATTTATTTTCTCCAAGACTAAAGCTAGAATATACCTATACAGTCTTAACTCAATTTCCACAATTTTTGATTCTGTATTCCACTTGTCCCAACTAATTCATCACTTACTCTTTTTATATGTATGCTCCTATAAACTTATCCTATAAAAATACCTTCAAACAGGAGTTCCCATCATGGCTCAGTGGTTAACGAATCTGACTAGTATTCACGAGGACACGGGTTTGATCCCCGACTTCGCTCAGTGGGTTAAGGATCTGGAGTTGCGTCAGCTATGGTGTAGGTCGCAGACGCGACTTGGATCCCGCGTTGCTGTGGCTGTGGTGTAGACTGGCAGCTACAGCTCCCGTTCGACCCCTACCCTGGGAACCTCCGTATGCCATGGGTGTGGCCCTAAAAAGACACAAAAAAACCCAAAAACCTTCAAACATAGATATTTTGCAAACATTATTCTATTCCGTATTTGGTTTTTACCAGTAGAAATCTGTAGTCATTATTATATTTTATATATGTTAATGGAAGTTCATTTTATTAAGTTGAGTTTTGAAATGTCGTGTCATTTTGATAGTCATAGAAACTTCAGAACTGTTAACATTTCACTGGAATTTTTTTAGATAACACATCTATTAGTGTGAGTAGTGTAAATTGAATTATTAACCTTGGGAGATTTTCTCTGCTACTATTTAAAGTGAATCCTGGGGAGTTCCCGTCATGGCTCAGTGGTTAAGGAATCCGACTAGGAACCATGAGGTTGTGTGTTCAATCCCTGGCCTTGCTCAGTGGGTTGAGGATCCGGCGTTGTCGTGAGCTGTGGTGTAGGTCGCAGATGCAGCTCAGATCTGGTGTTGCTGTGGCTGTGGCGAAGGCTGGCAGCTGTAGCTCCGATTCAACCCCTAGCCTGGGAACCTCCACATGCCACGGGTGAGGCCCTAAAAAGCAAAAAAAAAAAAAAAAAAAAAAAAAAGTGAATCCTGGAGTTCCCATCGTGGCTCAGCGACAATGAAACCAATTACTATCTATGATGATGCTGGTTCCATCCCTGGCCTCGCTCAATGGGTTAAGGATCCAGTGTTGTTGTGAGCTGTGGTGTAGGATGCAGACATGGCTCGGATCCCACGTTGATGTGGCTGTGGTGTAGGCTGGCAGCTGCAGCTCCAGTTCGACCCCTAGCCTGGGTACTTTCATATGCTGCAGGTGCGGCCCTAAAAAGACAAAAAAAAAAGGTGAATCCTGTGATTTAAACACAATTTTTGGTCTTTAGCTAGTGTATTTTTGCTTATAAATTTAAGGAAACTGTTGCCTATATAAGGGAACAGAATTGGCTGTCTTGATTTGAGACTATTCTAAATTATATTATTGATTCTAATAACAATACCTATGCTTCTAGAGTATGTCTCAAGGGTGTAACTTTCAGTTGTTGATTGTAGGAATTGAAATTCATGTCACAGTTATTTTTGCTGCCATATTGAAGTGAACATGCCAGGAAGGAGGTGACCCAACAAGGAGCTGTCCAGCTTGGTGGTTTTGTGTCTTCGTGATATGAAAATGCCCCCATAGTTCATTGTCCAGTACTGTAACGTCACTGCAGCTGGAAGAAGTAATTGTTTTCAAGAGGAAGTCTTCCCTAAAACGTACTTGAATTTCTTTTTTATTATTTAATTTTGTATCTCTGTACCTTTTCCCATGATAAAAAATATTTTAAGTGGCATCCATAGGTCTTGTCCAAAATAGATCAATTTTGGAGTTCCTGCTGTGGTTCAGCAGGTTATGAACTCGACTAGTATTCTTGAGGGTGCAGGTTTGATCCCTGGCCTCACTCAGTGGGTTAAGGATCCGGCGTTGCTGCAAGTTGTGGCATAGATCGCAGATGCAGCTCAGATACCGTATTGCTGTGGCTGCGATGTAGGTCGGCCACTGCAGCTCTAATCCAGCCCCTAGCCTGATAACCTCCATATGCCGCAGGTGCAGCCCTAAAAAGAAAAAAAAAATAGACCAATTTTGTGTGCCGGCATAGAGACTTTTTAATGTGAAATACAGTCTGTATACCTATTGCTGGAGAAAGGATTAATACTTTCCCATCATAGTTTTCTAGCTAATGAGTTGTTTCTTACTGTCTTTGAGCATTAATGTTTCCAGTTATTTTTATATCATAGGCATTTGGTTTACATGAGTCAAGCCTTTGGAGTTTCTCTTGTACCAAAGTTGTGCAGAAGCGGCTTCTTCAGGTGCAATACTGTGACCTCAGTGTTGCATTTCCTTGTTTCCCTTAAATGACAAGTAATTTGAGGATTATTTTGGAAAAGTTCTACTCTAGACCCGGCATAAGCTTTTTCCCTCTGCAAGACACTTTGCGTACTTACACTGGGAAATGAATTAAGAGTACATGAAGCGGTTACTAGAATTTGGCATTGTTATAAGGTTGTCCATAATTTTTAGATCTTGTTTTAATTTAACGAGTAAGGAGATGCACATATGTTTAAAATCAAATACCATATGAGTTAATATTGAGCATTCCTATGAAATGTAGGTTTTAGTTTAATTCAAATTCTTTGGCTTTTATTTGAATATTTATTTTACATAGAAAGCTTTGTTTTCTATTTGTATTAATATATTTGTTCCCCAAGTTCCATAATAATACTTTTAGTAAAATGCATAGACAAACTTGAATATCTTTGCAGGGAGTTTTACGTTGGTGTGTCTCTCTAGGAATATAAAGTCAAAATTCTGTATTTTCAATTCATTCAAAGTATTCTTTTCATATAGAAACAAACAGGGGGATAATCAATTATTTTTTAACCTTTAAATTTCATACTCTAAAAACATTTAATTTGCTTTATTATTGTTTGATAGCTATGTGATATCTGTACATTTGTACAAATTGAACAGTGTAAAAAGATTTTTTTCTTTAAAAAATCTAGCTTTAATTTCTGCCCCATTCTATATATGTTCTCTGCCTATGTCTTCATTCCTCATTTTACATGGAAAAACTTAGCATACTCTTCAGAGTTCTCTGTAGGGATTTTCACTTCAGGATACATATAGATACGTGCATATGTAGCCACAGATCAGTGTGCAGGGATCCTTCTTACTCAGTTTACAGGTGTAGATAATCCTGTTGTGCAGTTGGGCCGTGATACATCCACCCAGTCCCCACAGGTGGACATTTAAAGTGTTTTCAGGTAGAAAGTCCACAAATAGCCTCTGCACCCACAAGCACACATACCTAACGTCTTTTTAAACTGATGAAATATTTGTAAGATTTAGCATTGGAGTTACTGAGCATGATGGTGATGGTAACATATTTTTTTAGAGGAGTTTTAGGATGACAGTAAAATTGAGAGGAAGGTACAGAAATTCTCTGTACATCTGCCGGCTTTACATATGTGCACATATTAAGAGTATCACTCACTAGAGTGGTACATTTTTTACTGAAGATGTAACTACCTTGATAAACCAGAATGATGCAATGTGTGTAGTTTTCCTTAGGTTTCACTCATGATGTTTTAAATTCTGTTGGTAGAGACACATCTATAATGACTATATCCTTCATTATAATATCATACAGCGTATTTTCACAGCCCTAAAAATCTTCTCTGGGGTGTCTATTTATCCTTCCCCACTCCTCTCCACTCTTGGCAACCACTGTTCTTTTTATTGTCTCCATAGTTTTAAGCTTTTTCCAGAATGTTATATCGTTGGAATCACCCAGTAAGGTATCTTTTTTAGATTGGCTTCCTTCACTTACTAATATGCATTTAAGTTTTATCTCTGTCTTGATAATTCAACTCATTTCAGTACCGAACAGCATTACGCTACCCGCATGTACCACAGTTCATTAATCACATATTTCTTTTTATCTGTTGAACTGTCATTCATCTGGCTTCACCTAAAATCAGTAGCCCATAGGTGTTGATGTGATGGCTGCTGCCCAGCGGGAAGTAGGGATTCTCTTCCTCGCTCAAATGGGCCTAGGAATCCTTGGCAACTTCTCCCTCCTTTATGTTTATAACTTCCCACTTTTCATGGGACGTAAGGTGAGGCCCACAGACTTGATTCTCAGCCAGCTGGCTTTAGCCAACTCCTTCGTGCTTTTTTCCAGAGGGGTCCCCCATACAATAGCAGTTTTTGGATCAAAATATTTCCTGAATGAGGCTGGATGTAAGTTTCTCTTTTATTTCCACAGAGTGGCCAGAGGGGTTTCCTTCACAACTGCCACCCTCCTCAGTGTCTTTCAGACCGTTAAGCTTTGCCCCAGTTTCTCTAGATGGATGGAGTTCAGAATGAGATCCCCAAAGTGCATTGGTTTTTGCTGTTCCCTTTGCTGGGTCCTGCATCTCTTCGTAAATAGTGTGGTTCCTGTCAACATGATTGGCCCAAAGCACAGCAAAAACACTAGTGTGAAAATAAATTATGAATATTGTTCCTCTCTGAATGCAGATAGAACTGTGAAGTTTGTAGTTGTAGTCGTATTCTTCACAGTGGACTTTGTGTGTTTAGGTCTCACGGTCTGTGCTAGTGGCTCCGTGGTCGTTTTCCTGCACAGGCACAGGCAGCGGGTCCAGCACATTCACAGCAACAGCCGTTCTTCCCGATCATCCGCTGAGGTTAGAGCCACAGGTACCATCTTGATCCTCGTGGGCTCCTTTTTCTCCTTTTACTCACTGTCTTCTCTCTTGTCCATCTGGATGACTGTATTTGTTATTCCAGGCCAGTGGCTGGTGGACACCTCTATGTTCTTGTCTTCGTGCTTCCCAGCATTCAGCCCCTTTGTGCTCATTTGCAGTGATACTCGTATCACTCGGTTTTATTTTACCTGCTGGACAAGGAAAACATTTTTCCCAACTTAATTGTGACTCTATGACTGTGTTGTCTACAGGAAATTTATCCGTTTCTTCTACTGTATGTTGGTGTTTACGGAACAAGGAATGTTCAGATTCTTGATAGAAATTTCTTACTATATTTAGAATGGGATAGTTAGGTCCTAGAAATCATAGTCCTATAAGAAGCCTACATGTACACTGTGTATTGCTAATACAAATATTATGCTGTTTAACTTCATCAGTGGAACCGTTAGTGACATTTTGAAGTAGCATAACAGCAGAAAATTTGGGGGTTTGGCAATTTGGAGAAAATCTCTGGGCATTTTTTGTGTGTGTACGTATATAGTGGTAAATGCTATGCAATATTAAATTTGTCTTTCCAGTCATTTAAGTGTACATTTCAATCACATCAAGTACATTTGCAGTGTTGTGCCTCTGCCATCCCTGTCTATTTCTAAAATGTTTCATAAAGTCAAGCATCAGTTATGCCACAGGATTGTGGTGTGTTTCAAGAAAAACAGCCCAAATCCAAACTGAGGAAGCCCACATATTCTATTATAGATACGTAATATAAGTAATCACACAGGTTCTTGCTGTCAACATTTTGAGTCATTGAAATTCAAGGAACAGCCACAGTACACACACGTGTCATAAAAGGCAAGACTTGAAAGCTCTAACCAGCGGCCCCTCCCCCTCCTCTCCTCTCCTCTGCTTTTTCTCCTTTCCCGTTTCTCCCATTTCTTGTCTTCTACCTGCCTTCCATTTGGGAGTGGGGTGTTGATTAAATCAGGACCCAATCTGTGTCTGGGTTATACCACTTTGCATGTTTTCAGCGTTCATCCATCTTGTGGCATTCCATGGTTTAGAGGTGCCAAATTTTGTTCATCTGTTGATGGACATATGGTTGTTTACACTTTCCACTTTGTGGCTGTTGCGATTAATGCTACTCTTGTAACCCAGCTAGTGCCCTGTGGGGCTCCTAGGCACAGAAACCTTTCTGTGCCCTCCCTTGCTTGTTTTGAGGGAATAAGCCTCAGCCTCCATGACCGTCCAGAGTTCCAAAGGGCAGTTGCCAGTCAGGGAAGGGAAGGGATGCAGAGACAAGGGAGGGGCAGGGCAGCCTCGGGGTAGGTCTTCATTCCTCCTCAAGGAATATACATAACAATATATTTGAGCCTTCCTGTAGAACTAAAACCCCCAACAAATGGAAAACTACTTAATGAAGCAGTCTTTATTTCAGGAAGAAGGACCACCAGAACTAGTCCTGGGGCCACTGAACACCAGCTTTATGAAACAATGTAAGGAGTTCCCGTCGTGGCTTAGTCTAACGAATCCGAGTAGGAATCATGAAGTTGTGGGTTCGATCCCTGGGCTTGCTCAGTGGGTTAAGGAGCTGGCGTTGCTGTGGCTGTGGTGCAGGCCTGCGGCTACGGCTCACATTAGACCCCTAGCCTGGGAACCTCCACATGCCGTCGGTGTGGCCCCAAAATGACAAAAGAAAAAAAAAAGAAACAATGCAAGCTTGCCTCTACCCCGATCTTTATCACAGCCCTGATCCTTATTCCACTCCCCAAGCTATAAAACCACCTCCTACCTCTTCCAAGGGGGGCACATTCTTTAAGGCATTAGCCTGCCGTGGCCCCCTTCACCTGGCAAAGCAGTAAAACTTTCTCCTTCACCCCCAAACTGTCTCTGCGTTTCCATTTGGCACCAGCAGACAGAGGCCGAATTTCTGCAAAAACAGAAGTTTGTCACCTGACCCTGGTTGATTAGTTAGCTAGGACTAAGATCAGAAGGGCATAGTTTTGGGGAGTTCCCTTTGTGGCTCAGTGGTTAACGAATCCAACTAAGAACTGTGAGGTTGCGGGTTCGATCCCTGGCCTTGCTCAGTGGGTTAAGGATCCGGCGTTGCCGTGAGCTGTGGTGTAGGTGGCAGAAGTAGCTCGGATCCCACGTTGCTGTGGCTGTGGCAAAGGCCGGCGGCTACAGCTCCTGTTAGACCCCTAGCCTGGGAACCTCCATATGCCGCAGGTGTGGCTCTAGATAAAGGCAAAAAGACAAAAAAGAAAAAAAGGGAATAGTTTTGGATAGATTAATTATAAATTCAGTAAGGGGACTGATTTTTAGGGGGACTTGGTTTTAGGGGATACATGGGGACTCATTGTTAAAATGGCTTATTATGCTGACCCATGAGACTGACCATCTTGCTCAAGCGACATCCTGTTTTCACTGCTGGTGCCCACTTTCTCAAGACTATGAGACTCCCGCTACCATGGGACGCTACACACCTCCGGTTTTCGCAAGATTACGAGACCACCTTATCATGAGACACCTCTGACTTTCTCATGACCACATGACCACCAGAGTCCAACTGCAGGCGAAGGAGAAACTAAACACCACCACCACCCCGTTCAGGGAATCACTTTCCCATCTGCTGGGTATCAGAAGGCCCTGCCAGAAGGGCGGGAGGCTGGCTCTTTTCAAGGGTCAGTCACCCTCTCCTTTTCCCTCTAATAAATTTTCTTCTCTTTGCCTGAGTACCCAGCTCATTCTCTTTTTCTCCGCACTCGCCTTACATTTGGTTTTTATGGGCCAAGTGGACTTGGCCAAATCCAAGTTTTCATGGACTGCGAGGGTCAAAACCGCCTGGTACCAGGGTGGAACTAGCCTGGAGTCTTTTCTCTCTGTCCCGACCCAACCCACTGAACCCCTCGGAGATCTGACTCTAATGCTTCAGGGCAAGTGGAGAGCCAGAAGATAATGCTTATTCGCTCCCCCGTAGGAGGGACAGACCACGTTGTGTCTGAATGACTGCAGAATGATGTGTCCATGTCCATGCGTGGCTTTAGGAGCCATTGAAGTCGTATCTTTAGCCTCTGGAAGGAGGGGGGCCTGAGGCTGAAACGATTTCTTTCTCAACATTTAGGTGATCTACGAATAAGATTCCCAGAAATGAGGCTTTGGCCTCTTTAAGAAGGAGTCGAGCTCCTCCCCAGCTCCAAAAGTTGGCAGCGCCACTTCCCAGTTCCCCCGCTGGGCCGTTTAACTTCCGTTTCCTGTGACTGAGGCAGTGAGCCCCTTGCCGGCGACACCGCGGCTGTGGGAACTACCCAGAATGCCTTCGGGCACGTGGAAAAGACACTAAGCCAATGAACACCGGGCTTGGGCAGTAGGCGGGGGGCGGGACTTCCGTAATCGCTCAGGTGGTCGTTTTGGCTGCATGTTGCTGTGTCTGAACCAGCGTAGCTTCTAGGGTGCCCTGTTGTGCCCAAGGCGATAAGAGCGGGAAGACCGGAGCGATATGTTGTCCCTTACCCACTGCACGGCAGTGTGCCTGAAGGTCAGCGGTGGTGGATAACAGGTGTGCCTTTGTCACTGTACTTGTTGAGAGCCACTCAGTTCCGGGGTCCACCCGCATCTGCTTTGGCGGCCGTCGCGTTGAGGGACCCAGCTCGGGTAAATACAGTGTCCCCCAGGTGCTCACCCAGCCTTGCCTCTACCACAGCCTGGAGCTCCGAGTGAGGGAAGCCTGATCAGGTCGCTGCTATCCAGCAGTGATTTCTTGAAATTTTCAGTTGATGTTATAAACCCTCTACCTTTTCCCTTAGAAATATTTGAACAAATTTTATGCATATACATGAAATAAATATCCTTTTCTCCTTCACTGTATCACTTTTCTCAGCTCACATGGCACTTGGTTTATGATCTATTATGACATTTGTATCCTTCCAGAAATGTTGTGATTCATTATCATTTTCTTCCCTTTCTTTTTTGGCTGTGCCTGAGGCACACAAAAATTCCCAGACCAGGGACTGAACCCACATCATAGCAGTGACCCAAGCCACAGCAGTGACCCAAGCCACAGCAGTGACAATGCCAGATCCTCAATTCGCTGAGCCACCAGCAAGCTCATTTTCCTTTTTTTTTTCTTTTCTTGCTACACCTGCGGCATATGGAAGTTTCCAGGCTAGGGGTCAAATCAGAGCTGAAGCTTCGGACCGACACCACAGGAACACCAGATCCAAGCCACATCTGACCTGTACTTCAGCTTGCAGCAACGCTGGATCCTTAACCCACTGAACAAGGGCAGGGATCGAACTTTCATCCTCACAGAGACAACACTGTGTCCTTAACCTGCTGAGCCACAATGGAAACTCCCATTTTCTTTTTAAACTTAATCTTCACTTTGAAAGGTTTTTTTTTTTTTTTTCAGTTTACTTAGGGCCACACCCACAGCATATGGGGGTTCCCAGGCTAGGCGTCGGATCAGAGCTGTAGCTGCTGGCCTTCGCCACAGCAGTGCCAGATCCGAGCCTCCTCTGTGATCTCCAGCACAGCTCATGATAATGCCAGATCTTTAACCCTTTACTGAGAGAAGCCAGGGATCAAACCTGCGTACTTATGGGCGATAGATTCGTTTCCATTGAGCCACAAGGGGAACTCCTAATCTGCACTTTCCTAAGATTCCAGTGTTTCCCAGACTTTAATGCCATTTATATAATTTAATATTTAATATAATTTGGAGTTGCCGTGGTGGCTCAGCGATTAATGAATCCGAATAGGAACCATGAGGTTGCGGGTTCGATCCCTGGCCTTGCTCAGTGTGTTAAGGATCTGACGTTGCCGTGAGCTGTGACGTAGGTTGCAGAAACGGCTCGGATCTGGTGTTGCTGTGGCTCTGATTTGACCCCTAGCCTGGGAACCTCCATATGCTGCGGGTGCGGCCCTAAAAAGCAAAAAAAAAAAAAAAAAATTAATATAATTTTATTCTCTCATGCCTATTAATGTAAACAAGTGAGAATTATTACAGTAATGAAGATAGTCCTTGTTTGATGAATACTGATTTAATTTTCTAGAAAACATCTGACCTTTAGGTGGTTATAAAAAATTGCTATCTGGAGTTCCCTTTGTGGCTCAGCGGAAACAAATCTGACTAGCATCCATGAGGATGCAGGTTCGATCTCTGGCCTCATGCAGTGGGTTAAGGATCTGGTATTGCCATGAGGTGTGGTGTAGTTTACAGACGTGGCTCAGATCTGGTATTGCTGTGGTTGTGGCATAGGCCAGTGGCTACAGCTCTGATTTGACACCTAGCCTGGGAATCTCTATATGCCGCAGGGGTGGCCCTAAAAAGCAGGGGAAAAAAATTGCTATCTGGAGTTCTCATTGTGCCTCTGTGGTAACAAACCTGACTAGTATCCATGAGGACGCGTGTTCAATCCCTGGCCCCACTCAGTGAGTTAAGGATCTGGCATTGCTGTGAACTGCGGTATAGTTTGCAGAGGAGGCTTGGATCCCAAGTGGCTGTGGCTGTGGTGTAGGCCCAATGATACAGCTCTGATTCAACCCCTAGCTGGGAACAGCCCTAAAGAGACAAAAAATTTAAAAATTGCTATCTAATTAAGTGTGGATAATGGCATTGAAGGTTTTTACCTAATAATAATATTTTACAAATCTAGGAAGTCCTACTCTTATACCATTATAAAGATTTTCGGGAAGTTCCTGTCGTGGTGCAGCGGTTAACAAATCTGACTAGGAAACATGAGGTTGTGGGTTCGATCCCTGGCCTTGCTCAGTGGGTTAAGGATCCAACATTGCCGTGAGCTGTGGTGTAGGTCACAGACATGGCTTGAATCTGGCGTTGCTGTGGCTGTGGCATAGGCCGGCAGCTGTAGCTCCAATTGGACCCCTAGCCTGGGAACCTCCATATGCTGCAGGTGTAGCCCTAAAAAGCAAAAAAAAAAAAAAAAAAAGATTTTCAAACCGAGAAACTGTGATTAATTCATGTAATGTTTCTCCTGACAAAGTTCTGTGAGAATCCAATATGAAAATTTATTATGTGGAGTTCTTTTATGGCACAGTGGGTTAAGGATTGTTACTGCAGAGGCTTGGGTCACTGCTATGGTGTGAATTCAATCCCTTGCCCAGGAACTTCTACAAGCCACAGGTTCAGCCAAAAAAACTAAATAAAAACAAAAAAACAAACAAAAACTGGCCTTGGAACTTCCCTCATGCTGCAGGCTTGACCAACAAATCAAAACAGAAACACAAAAGTCTAAATCTAACACGTAAACCATGTAAGAGTGTATATAATTTTTGAAAAAGTGATTTGTGGTATGTACTTAGTAAGCAATGCATAAAATATAAGCCATAGAGTAATTTAACCTTACTGGAATATTGGAGTATGTGACAGTGTACAATTTACATAAGATAAAAGCTATGAAAGAATTTACATAAGATAAAAGCTATGAAAGAATTAAAATTTTACATGAGAACAATAGAAAATAGTGACAGTAATGTTCTACATGTCCACCTTTTTTTTTTTTTTTTTTTTTTTTGCCTTTTGTCATTTTATGGCCGCACCCGCGGCATGTGGAGGTTCCCAGGCTAGGGGTCTAATCGGAGCTGTGTGGCCACTTGGCCTACACCGCAGCCACAGCAACGCAGGATCCGAGCCGCGTCTGCAACCTACACCACAGCTCACGGCAACGCCGGATCGTTAACCCACTGAGC
>PVHT020000439.1:3351645-3410478 GCA_004024745.2 Catagonus wagneri
ATACATGTCCACCTTTATCAAAGAGATAAATGTTCCTACCTTTTTTTTTTTAGGGCCGCACCTGTGTCATATGGAGGTTCCCAGTCTGGGGGTGGTATTGGAGTCGCAGCTGCCGGCCTGTGCCACAGCCACAGCAAAGCAGATTCCCAGTCACATCTGCGACCTGGACCACAGCTCACGGCAACGCCGTGGGATCTTTAACCCACTGAGCAGGGCCAGGGACAAACCCACATCCTAACGGTCACTGGTTGGGTTCATGACCTGCTGAGCCGCAACAGCTTCTCCTGATCATACCTTTTTAACATTGAAAGTTAAATAAAATACATTTCTTAAGAGAAAAAGTAACAAATATAAAATGAGGCTTGTCTTTGAAATTATGCATATGAATGATAAATTTAAGAGGAGATACCATTTATATATAAAAATACACTTTTGAGGAGTTGCCGTCGTGGCTCGGTGGTTAACGAATCCGACTAGGAACCATGAGGTTGCGGATTCAATCCCTGGCCTTGCTCAGTGGGTTAAGGATCCAGTGTTGCTGTGAGCTGTGGTGTAGGTCACAGATGCGGCTCGGATCCCGCGTTGCTGTGGCTGTGGCGAAGGCTGGCAGCTACAGCTCCTATTAGACCCCTAGCCTGGGAACCTCCATATGCCACGGGCGCAGCCCTAGATAAGGCAAAAAGACAAAAAAATAAAAATAAAAATACACTTTTGACAAATATTCAATTCAGGTTCACATCCTCCCTCTGCATAATCTTTTTTTGGGGGGCTGGACCACAGTAGTGACAAGGAGGAATCCTTAACCCCCTGAGCCACCAAGTAACTCCTACATGTTTTTATTTTATTTCTGGGTTCAGATGTCACCCTTGCACATTTGCTGCCACTAGGACCTAGACACGTGTGTCAGCCACCATCCTGGTACACAAAAGCATTTGTAATGGTTCTCTTCAGAGAGGTGGCATATCCCTAAAAGGAAATAAATATACCTTCAGCTCTTTGGCTAAGAATATCATTTGTCTTAAAATAACGCTTCTCCCCGAACTGGACACCATCGGTAGCCATATAGTGAGGAAATGCACCTTCCTTGCCCTCCTGCTTCAAAATACTCCAATAACCTCTCTTCTTCCTCGCAGCCCTCTCAGGAGCCCTTTGTAGGAAAAGCAGATCCCTGTCTGAGGAAGAGCCCAAGGGTCCACTTGCTTCAGGGTGGCCCAACATCATTACTTTTTCCACCCGGTAACCCTATCTAGAAACAATTCTCTCGTACTGATGTTCACGAAACCCACTTAAGACTTCCATCTGTAAGTATTTAAAAAACGAAAATATGAGTGGACTCGGTTTGACATTTGATGTGGTGTTTCCATTTGATTTTGTTGTTTTGTTTTGCTTTCTCGGCCGCACATGTGACATGCGAAAGTTCGGGGACCTAGGGATCGAACCCCCACCAGAGCAGCCACTCGTCCATAGCAGTGTTAAGGAGGGATCTTTAACCCGCTACACCACCAAGGGAAGTTCTCCATTTGGTTTTCTAGCTTTGGGGAGTATGTGAGAGGATGTTTCTAAACATTTGTTCGCTCTTTGAAGAGTACAGTACACGGAACCTGCGCGGGGGCTGTTCAAGCGAAGCGAAGCTGGGACTGGTCGTCGGTGCCCCCAGGCCTCTTTCCCAGCGTTCTTTGCGGTAAGCCCGGGCCGTGAAAGCGTCAGCGCGTGCTGGGGCCGATGGCTTAGTGGGAACTACATTACCCAGAGGCCTCTGCGCCGCGGAAGGGCGGCTCTATTTAGGTGGTTCCGTACGTGCGGGAGTCGTCTGGGAGGGACTTCCGGCATCCTGCCCTGGGCAGACATTTTGTCGGTCCTGGGTCCAGCCGTCTTAACAGAACCTTCGGGGCTGTGCTTAGTTCCAGAGGTGACAGGAAGCGGGAAGGCTCAGGAGCCGACTCTCTCTCCGTTGCAGAGAGGCTCGGTGGTGGCAAGGCCCGCGACAGTTCTGCCGTCGGAGCCGAGCCACAACGGTGCCCGGTTCCCGACCTGGGACCTCTCACGACTTGGTGTGGTCCAGTTGTGATGGCGACCGCCTGGGCGATGGACCCCCGTAGGTGGGTGCTGCGTTCCCGGAATCTTGACGCGTCCGGACTCCTACCTCGGAATCCCAGGTCCCCGAGTGTGTGATGCCTATTGAGGTCATTGTGACCCGGGCACCAGGACGCTGTAATGGAGTCACCGTTTCTAACAGCTTGTGTGGAAGAGTGTTGTTGGCCAAGCCACTAGCACGAGCAAAGGCTTGGGGGTCCGACTGAGCCAGGAGGTTGGAGAGACTGGGGTGCTCACGTCGTCTGGGGAGCAGAGAGTGTGAGTGCGTAGTAGTCACACCTGGAATGCCAGGGTAAGGCGATTACCTTTATCGGGAGAAATCTGGGAGCCATGGAGGGGCGTGATCTTGATACCGGAAAGATGATACCGAATTTGGGTTCTTGTTCTGGGCAGTGGAAGAATGAATTAAGTGAATGGGCAGACAGCAAGCAAGCAAAGTCTTTATTAAAGGAAAGCAAATAGCTCCCAGCGCTGCTGGGAGGGGGAGAAGAGCCCCCTTTCTCTATCATTCTATAGGGGTTTTTATTCCTTAAAGATGGGGGGTACCAGCATGGGGTCCAGAAAGATGTGGTTTTTCTCCTGTTGGTTTTGCTCAATTACCTCTATCAGTCCTTGTCCTATAGGGTCTTAGGGCTGGAAAGGTCTCCATAAGTTTGATGACTTCTTTATCCTTCTCTTCCCTTGGACTAGGTCACCATTTCTCTCACTCCTTTTCTATCAGTTGAGTGGGTTAGAGATTACGCTCTGGGGAAAGGCACATTTTCTATAGGAAACAAGGCCTGTGGGGAATTACTCTCTGGAGCCCTTAAACCATAAATATTAATCAAAGGCCTTATCAAAGAATGCATCAAAGCCCATGCTCCTACACTGACTGCTTGAGTAAATATTCTGTCTCAGTCTGATCAAGAATTTTTTGACGTATCCCAAAGCTCACTCAGGGGAAATCAAACTGGACTGGAGGTGATGAGGGTGGAGGTTGGGAGACCAGACCCCTGAAGAGGCCACAAAGGCCAGGAACTTTGGCGTGGCTGTACCAGAACAGTGGCAGGAGGGGCTTACAGTAGATAGTCATTAAATTCTGGAGAGATTTTATAGGTAGAGCTGATAGAATTTTCTGCTGTATCGGGTATGGCTGTGGTCGAAAAAGGGCTGTGAAGGACTACCCACATTTTGTTTTGTTTTTTACCTGAACATCTGAAAGAATGGAAATGAGTACTTTGGAGCAGGGAGCACCTTTCAAGGGGATCAGCATTTTGGACATGATAAATACAAGGGGTCTCACAGTAGAGGCATCACATAAATATCTGGATGTGCTGATGTGGAGTTCTGCGGAGCAGGCTGGGGGCTAGAGACCTATGAGGAATGAGGCCTCAAGTCAAAGCCTGGAGATAATATTTAGGGAGAGAATATTAAAAATATTATTTTATGTGGTCCCTGGGTAAGAGATGAGAGTGCAGGGAAGAAGGGGTGGACATCTCCGAGATTCCCTCTAGAAAGTAGAGGTCCTGGGATATAAAAAGATTCTGGCTGGTTCAGCAAGAGGAGAGGACTGTAAAGTATTAAGAACACTCTAACAGAGTGGAGATGGAAAGCAAGTTGGAAGGTGCTATAGGTGCCTTCTGGAGGAACTGCCCTGCAGCAGAGGTAGAGTCAGTCAGCCTAGTGGAGCAGTCCCACCCCTATCCAGGGCACTGGTACATCAGCTCCATAACTACTCAGGTGAGGAGAAATAATGAACACCAGTAATGAACGACCACCAGCATTCTCAACTTCAGAAGAGTATGTCCAAGTTAGGCTGGTTTGGTAAAAGGACTACTGTACACCTGGCAAGTATATGTAAGCAGGCAGTTAAAGTTCAAAAATATTTATTTCATTTTATTTTATTTTTTTGTCTTTTTGCGTTTATCTGGAGCTGCACCCGCGGCATATGGAGAGTTCCCAGGCTAGGGGTCTAACAGGAGCTGTAGCCACCGACCTTCGCCACAGCCACAGCAACGCAGGATCCGAGCCGCGTCTGCAACTTACACCACAACTCACGGCAACGCCGGATCCTTAGCTCACTGAGCAAAGCCAGGGATCGAACCCGCAACGTCATGGTTCTTAGTCGGATTCGTTAACCACTGAGCCACGAAGGGAACTCCTCAAAAATATTTAGATATGGGAGTTCCCGCTGTGGCACAGAGTGATCTCGTAGGTATGATAAATTTCTACACAGTGTTTAATAATTAAGTGAAGTGCTTGCCTCTAAGCTTATGACACAGTCAAAAGTATTATATATCAAATTTTCTTTATCTTTTTTCTTTTTTCTTTTTTTTTAAATCTTTTTAGTACTGCGCCTGTGGCATATGAAAGTTCCCAGACTAGGGGTTGAATCAGAGCTACAGCTGCAGGCCTACACCACAGCTCATGGCAACGCTGATCCTTAACCCAGTGAGAAAGGCCGGGGATCGAACTCGTGCCCTCATGGATACTAGTTGGGTTTGTTACTGCTGAGCCATAATGGGAACTTCAAATTTTCTTAAAGATTTAATAAACAAGCCCAGAATTTAAAAGAACCTGTTACTTCATTTGCATAAAGAACATTTGTAAAAATGTTAAGCTTGTGGACAGCAAAAGTTAACTCACTGGTACTTGATGTGTACTAACGTGTCTGATACAAATAGTCCAATTAGGTGGCTATCACTATTATCCACGCTTTACAGGTGAGGACACTGAGACAAATATTTGTTCATGTCACACAGCTGACAGCAGATAGCACTAAGGTCTGAGTATCTGAAGTTAGACAACCTGAAATCATCCCCACCACAGGCCAGGGGTTAGGGGAAACAATTCAGTCTGTGAGACCCCAGTGTAGTAGTAACCTGCCACTTTCACCAGGTTGCTGTAGTGCCAGAAGCACTTATGGCTCCTGAATAGCTGATTACAATGTGCCCAGATCCTCTTTCAACCCAGCCCATTTGCCCCATGATCTTGGCAGTCTAGTATGGCAAGTAGTGCTGCTTGGGAATCTTAACCTTACCCCTCTGTCTGCCATTTGGTTTGGGGATCCTGTTCTCACCAAAGCTCTTGTGCTCTGAAATCTATTTGGGAATTACACGGTCCCTCAGGTCCCATTATGTCTGCTGATCAGAGAGCCAGGGGTAAGATTCAGTTCCAGAATGGCAGCCCAGCAGAGCTGGGCTTCTGTTTGGAAAGCGACGGGAGCCATGGAAAGTTTGGAGCAGAGAAAGGAATGATCTGATTCCAATCTTAACAGAGTTTCTTTTCTTTCCCTTTTTTTTTTTTTTTTTTTTTTTTTTTTTTTTTTTTTTTTTTTTTTTTTTTTTTTTTTTTTTTTTTTTTTTGTCTTGTTGTGGAGGTTCCCAGACTAGGGGTCTGATTGGAGCTGTAGCAGCCAGCCTATGCCAGAGTCACAGCAATGCCAGATCCAAGCCGCATGTGTTACCTACACCACAGCTCACAACAACGCCGGATCGTTAACCCACTGAGCAATGCCAGGGAGCGAACCCGTAACCTCATGGTTCCTAGTCGGATTCGTTAATCGCTGTGCCACGACGGGAACTCCCTTAACAGAGTTTCTTTGGCTGCATAGTGAAGACTATGAGGGTAGGAAGGAGGACTATTGATGATGGAGGACCAGAGTGGTAGCTATGGAGGCAAATGATAAGTGCTTGGATTCTGGTGGTTTGTTTGCATTTTTTTTGTTTGTTTGTTTAGACTTGTTTGTTTTTGTTTTTTTAAGTAAGACTAACCAGATTTTCTGATGTGGATGGTGAAAGAAAGAAGGGGAAGAGTTAGGGATGACCCCACGTTTTTTGCATGAGAAGACATAAAAAATTCCCAGTTGAAGTAGTGAAGTTGGTGGTGGGAGTAATTTTCAGAGGTAATAATCAGGAATTAGGCTTTGAGCATGATGAATCTGCGATGAGGTAACAAGTGGACAGCTGGACACATGGGTATGGAGTTCAGAGGAGGGATTCAAGTTGAAGACATTGACAGGGTGACAGCTAGTAAGTGGATTAGGGTAGAGCTGTGTATCGGATAGAGAGAGAGGCTCTTTATGTCGCAGGGGCAGTGTCATTAGGGATCTGGAAAGGAGGTGGGCACAGTGGACTGGAAGTAGGAATTACCTAAGAGTCAAGAAGGGGTAGGTTAGTGCCCATAGTGGTCAGGGAAAATAGAATCTGCAGTTGATGAAATTTTTCAGGGAGAGTGTACATGAGATGAATGCTGGCGTAAAGCAGTAATAGAGACAAGATAAAAGTGAGACCAAAGCTGATGTTTATTCTCTTCTCTATGTTTTTCAAGTTTTTATGGTGACCTTTCATGGGGAGTTCTGATCAAGCTGGTAGATTAATTGAGGGCTGAACTGGGTCAGCTGGCAGAGTTCCTTTGCTTGGGGTTGAGGGCCAGTGGGTGTGAGCTTTGATGAGAGTTTAGTGGTAAGTGTTAAGCCCGTGATTAATAAAGGTATAGCATCTCCAGCATGCAGTAGCAAAGTGGGAATGAGCTTGATTCTGAACTGCTGAAGTTGAGTCAGAAGGGAAGAATTTAAAAGCTGAATTCAGAAATACCTATGGCAGTGGGAGCCATTGTTTACGGCTGGATGTAATCCCAAATGCATTAACCAAGCATTCTCTGGATGCTGTGTAAAGGTTTACCTCTGGGAGGTACCTATGTTGTGAGCCTCAATAGATAATGAAGGAAATGTTGTCTAAAGAGTGATGTATATTTCAGAATGCAATCTGAATTCATGGCCTGGAGGCTTTGGTACTGAGGGCTTCAAGGGGAGTGAGGAGCTCAGATTTTTATATAAGAGGCATAATATCTGGATCCTGTGGGGACCAGCTGGTGGGAGATGGGCTGGTCCCTGCCTGACAGACCCAGATTATACAGTGTCTGTCTGTCCACTTACATGTTGTTCAAGGCTGAACAATGGAAAATGAGAGAAGAGGCTGAACAATGGAAAATGAAGAAAGAGGAGGCATCAGTCACACAAAGTCCTGCTGTTTTGCTTCAGCTGGGGAGCTGGGGAGGGAAGTGAATATGTGTTAGACGGACTTCAAATCCTGGGGAAAGGGGCTCCTTGTGCTCAGCTGTCCACTTCCTGGAGGATCATGTGATTTTTTTGAGGGTGTCTTTGTGCATTTTTTTTCCTGGGAGCAGTGGGGGCTGCTTGATAAGGCTCAGAGACTTGATTCACGATGCAGTACCTTCTCTGCTTTTCCTCTTATGGTCTTCCTGGGTAAGGCCCCACACATCCCAGTTTTCTGGGTTAAGTTCTGCTCTTTTTTTCCCTCAGAGTTGCCATTTCATTCCTATAGCCGGACCACGGGCGCTCTCTCTTCTCCTCAGAGTTCCAGGGCTCAGCTGTATATATTGCCTCATCCATTCCCTATGCTTCTCAACTTCCCTTGCCAGAAAGAATTCAAAGGTCAAGAGTCTTGTGGTGAGCCCAGTGGATACTACCCTGCCTGGCCTCTTTTCCTGGGTAGATGCCTCTTTCTCCACTCATGACCCCTCTGTCATGAATTACAGTCATGGTCACTGCTTGTGGAGTTCACTGGGTTTTTTCTTCAAGACGTTCATTTTGTAATGCTTAGTTTTCTTTTAATCTTTCATGGCTGGGCTGCCCTGGGTCTGTACTTTCCTACTTTCTTACCTTGTCTTTCTTCTATGACTTCTGTCTTCTAGATCCTCTGTAATTGCTGAACTGTACATGGGAAAGAACTGATTGCCTGAGTGAGGGGTCATGACTCTAGCCATGGCAGCAGGGCTTGAATGGGCCCTGGGGAGTGGACACTTGGGGAGGATGTGACTTCAGGGATAGGTTCCAAAAGCATCAGAAATCTGTCCTATGCCCTCTAGTGTTTGGTGCCCAGGCTATAGGCCATATCTTATTTTTCTTTTTCCTTCCCATTTTGGATACTTTACTTGTTACTATAATGATCTCTGTCGCAATGCCGTCCACCCCACACACCAGTACTCTCTACTGTTCCCCCTGTAGTGTGCTCCTCTGTTGGACGTGAAACATACACATCTTCTTATATAGTTTTTGAGGAATTTCCATAGTGGCGCATTGGAAACAAGTCCAACTAGTATCTGTGAGAATGCAGGTTCAATCCCTGGCCTCACTCAGTGGTTCAGGGATCCGGCATCGCCATGAGCTGTGGTCAGCAGCTGTACCTCTGGTTTGCCCCCTAGCCTGGGAACTTCAGATGCTGTGGGTGTGGCCCTAAAAAAGAGAAAGAAAAAAAATTTTTGAATACCAGTTACTCATTTTAAATCAGATTTTCTGGGTTTAGATATACATTTTTGGATAGTGCTCACCTGTTAACCAATAGCCAAGATCCTCCTAAAAGTTATTTGCAAAGTGTAAGTTGGGGGTCTTGCCTGCCTCTTTGCCCTGAGCTACACCCCGTCCTTGTGTCTTTGTCTCTTGTAAGACCGTCCCCATTCTGTGACCCTAAGGGTCTTAAAGTCCAGTGCCACACAACTGCTCTTTCTTCAACCTGGTCTCAAATCTGTCATCCTGCCCACAGCCCTGGACTCAGTCCTGGGCATGCCAGACACATGTTTATGTTAGGGCTGGTTGTACACTTCCATGAGGTCATCAACAGCATTTTTTTTCTTTTTCTTTTTTTTTTTTTTTTTTTTTTTTTTTTTTTTTTTTTGGCTTTCAGGTTGTTGGCATGGAGTGGAGAATGAAGAGGCGCATTCTGAGAAGAGTGTTTCTGTAGAAGTGTTACATGTTCATACTTCCAAGGTAAATTCATTGACCCAGATGGCTCACCCTTGTGACTTATGTGGTCCCATCTTGAAAGATATTTTACACCTGGATGAACACCAAGAAACATGCCATGGAGTGAAACCTTACACATGTGGGGCATGTGGGAAACAATTCTGGTTCAATGCAAGCTTTGACCAGCATCAGAAGCCATACAGCATAGAGAAACTCTTAAGAGAAGACAAAATCAAGACCTCATTTGTGAAGAACTGTAGAGTTTGTGAAGAACCTCGCCTGTT
Source organism: Catagonus wagneri (assembly GCA_004024745.2). NCBI lineage: Eukaryota > Metazoa > Chordata > Mammalia > Artiodactyla > Tayassuidae > Catagonus > Catagonus wagneri. The sequence continues at coordinate 3,360,766 of PVHT020000439.1, forward strand.
AGAGAAGCCCTTTGCATGTAAGGAGGAGCAGAAGGACTTTCAGGCCAGTGTGGGCAGTCACCAGCAAAAGGCCACTCACAGCAAGAGGAAGACAAGGAGCACTGAGTATGGGGAGCCCTTTCATACTGGACAGATGGATTACAAATGCAGTGAATGTGGGAAAGCTTTCAGCCGCAAAGACACACTTGTCCAGCACCAGAGAATCCATACTGGGGAAAGGCCTTATGAGTGCAGCGAATGTGGAAAAGCCTTCAGCCGCAAAGCCACACTTGTCCAACACCAGAGAATCCATACAGGAGAAAGGCCTTATGAGTGTAGCGAATGTGGGAAAGCCTTTAGCCGCAAGGACAACCTTACCCAGCACAAAAGAATTCACACTGGAGAGATGCCTTATAAATGTGGCGAATGTGGAAAACACTTCAGCCATCACTCTAACCTAATTGTACACCAGAGAGTTCACAATGGAGCAAGGCCTTATAAGTGCAACAATTGTGGGAAAGTCTTCAGACACAAATCCACACTTGTTCAGCATGAGAGTATCCATACTGGAGAAAACCCTTATGTTTGCAGTGATTGTGGGAAATCCTTTGGCCACAAATACACCCTCATTAAACACCAGAGAATTCATACTGAGACAAGGCCTTTTGAGTGCATTGAATGTGGGAAATTCTTTAGCCGAAGCTCTGACTTTATTGCACACCAGAGAGTTCACACAGGTGAAAGGCCTTTTGTTTGCAGCAAATGTGGAAAGGATTTCATCAGAACCTCTCACCTTGTTAGGCACCAAAAAGTTCATACTGGAGAAAGACCGTATGAATGCAGTGAATGTGGAAAATCATACAGCTTAAGCTCCCACCTCATTAGGCACCAGAAAGTTCACACTGCAGGAAGGCTTTAGGAATGCTTTCAACATGATGGGAGTCATGGAGAGGAGTTCTATGACTGCCTTTGGAGGGGGAGACGTCAGTCTTGTGTTGAACCTCGCATATCTGAACATTAACGCTGGGAAGATATTTTATGAATGCCAGGTACAGGGGAAGCTTCGGGGTCTAATTTGCGCTTTCAGACCTGCTCAGGTACCTTGCCTGATTTGTCGATGTCAAAGCCTATGGCTGAAACCATCTCAGCTCTACCAGCTTAGTTACCCGAAGATCCTTATGAGAGGCAGACTTTGTACTCTCTCTCCAATTCCTGGAGGGAACTATAAGAAATCTGAGTTAAATGAGAGACCTTGTTTCCTCCCCTCTGACTTGGAAAAGCTGTGGACATAATCCATCATCAGCCAAGAGGACCTGAGCTGTGTTCTCACTGCAGAAAAGATTTACTCTCTTCTTGGACATTGTTGGTCTCATGTAATACTTGTGACAGATTTTTCCAGTCTCCAAGTCACCCAACCTGGCTGACCCACTTGCCTTGTGTTGCTCTGGTTTGCGCGATAATAAAGACCTTATTATTTAAGCCACCTTTAATCTTGGAGGTTCTTTTCACTGTTCAGAGTAGTTTGAAAACAATTAGACTCTACCAGACTGAAGTGGTAAGCGGTGTTTATGGGAGCTTTCGGCTTTGTGTGCCTCTGATGGAACAGCAGGTTGGCAGAACAGTTCTCAGTCCAATTTCGTTGTTAACTTTCGTTGCTGACAAGAGCTTGGATGAGAATCCAGGGCTTGGTTTTGTCTGGGTTTCAGTTATTAGAGGGTCCAAACATCACCTTAAGGGGGTGATATTGTAACAACTTGTGTTTTTCAGAAGCAGCGTGGCTTGAGTGTCTTGTTTCTACCGTATGGCCCACGTTTTCCAGCACTGATGAGGGGCAGCTTTTCCTCAGGACTTGCCAGGTACCATATGTCTTGAAGGCCAGAATCTGTACCCAGGTCACTGGCTGTAAGACCTACTGTGTCCAGAAAGGAAACAAAATTGATATAGAAGCGCTGAGTATAAATAGTTGGGATTGAAGAAACTGCAGCACATGAGATTGTGTGTGCTCATTGTGAAAACACTTCCATAAACATTCAGATCACTTTGGCTGAATGAGATCAGGATGTGTGGAAATTCTCATGCTGTCCAGGGCTATGACCCTTATGAACAGGGTCACTGGCAGAGCAAAGAGTGTAGTTTCCTGTGCCTCCCTGGGCTCTTTACCTAATGTCTTTGCTGCATGGAGAGAACCCTCAAACTGAAAATAGAGGTATAGTCAACATGCAGTATAGTGAACACAAAGTGTACAGTTTGGTAAACCTTAATATATGCATCCACCTTTAAAATCATCTAGTCATGATATTGGACATGACCGTCACCCCCAAAGTTAACTCAGGCTGCTTCAGAATCCCTTTCTCAATGCCCTTACTAACACTTTCCCTACCATCCCTAGGCAACCACTGATTCCCTTTTAATATACATAAACTTGCCCTTTCTAGAATTTTGTTTAAGTGGAACCTTTAAAGTTTATCTTTGTCTGTTTTGCAGCATGATTATTTTGAGCCTCCTCTGTATCGTGTGTATGAATAGCTCATTCTCTTTGTTGCTGAGTAACGTTCTCTATGGATATACGCATCTTATCAATTTATCTTAATTCCTATTTAAAGATTCCCCCCTCCTCCAGGTTCTAAATGTTAAAAAGAAACCTGCTGCAAATATTCATGTGCAAGTCTTTTTGTGGACACCTAGCTGAGAAAATTTTTTTTTATTTTTTTTTCTTTTTGCTTTTTCTAGGGCTGCAGGTGAGGCATATGGAAGTTCCCAGGCTAGGGGTCGTATCAGAGCTGCAGCTGCAATCCTACACCACAGCCACAGCAATGCTGGATCCTTAACCCACTGAGGGAGGCCACAAATCAAACCTGCATGTTCAGGGATACTAGTTGGGTTACTGCTGAGCCACAAACGGGAACTCCAGGAAACTTTAAAAATATTGAAAGTTATGGTCTTGTTTCTTACTGATTACAGTAAAACATGACGGGAAAGAGTAAGTATAGGGAAGAACTGTTTAACAGAGACTTGGCGATTTAGGAAATTCTCAGTGCATTTTAATTGTGAAAAACATTAGAAATTAAGATTCATGGAATTCCCTGGTGGCTCACCTGGTTAGGGATCCAGTAGTGTTGCTGCTGCTGCTCAGGCCACTGCTGTGGCATGGGTTCGATCCCTGGCCCCAGGAGCTTCCACTTTGCTGCAGGAGTGGCCAAAAAGAAAAAAAGAGAGATTCGTGGTCGGGAAAACATTCTAGGAAAATAACAGTGCAGCTGCAAAACCTTTTGTTACACTTCAGCAAGATCAAAAGATCAGAATACTGAGTCTTAAGAGATTAACTGTATAATTAAGCAAGTCCCCTTAATACAACTAGAGAGCCTATAGGAAGCTTAAAGATATCCCTCAGCTATCTTATAGCAAAAGCCAAAAATAGATACGGCTTTGTCTGGTGGGAAAAAAAAAATCTGTGTGGACCAACCTCTTGTCTGGTAGAGTGAATAATCTGGTATTTACAGGAGACCCACTAAGTTCTCGAAATACTTAATTCTACTAGGAGCACCTTGGATCTGCAGGGACAATGTACGAAATTCAAGGGTGGAAGACCATCAGTATTCTACATATGAAACTGGCTGAGGAGACTACTAACCTCCAAGCCTTGTTAACTTTATTGAGAAAGGAAGCATGACTCAGCCGAGTAGAACCCAGAATTTGCTTTTAGTCTAGCGGGCAGAGCCCTGAACAACAGAGAATATTCCCAGGCCTTGATACCTAACGTAGTTTGGCAGGCTTGATTTCAATGTCTTCAGACTGGTCTGGTGGCTTTTTTTCCCTTCCATTTTCTCCCCTTTGGAAGCAATATATAACGAATTCTAGGTCTGGTCCATTTAGTTTACAGATCTGCAGATGGGGAGGATTTGTACCCCAGGATGTCTTAGCCAGAGCCTCACCTGCACCTGATTTGGGCAGTTTAGATTTGGTTGTTGATACTGTAATGGAATGAGATCTTTTGGGATCTTGGGATGGGTTTAATGTATCTTGCAACCAAGGACATAAGTGAATCTGGGCGTCAGGGCAAACTAGAAGGCGGAATAATTACTCCCCAAAATGTCTGTGCCCTAATCCTTGGAACCTGTGGGGTTGTCAGTAGATGGCCAATGGGATTTGGCATATGTATATTACGCACCTTGCAACAAGTCTTGTCTCAGGTGGGCACCATATAATTATTTAAATATTTATTTATTGTCTTTTTAGGGCTGCACTCGTGGCAGTTCCCAGGCTAGGGGTCAAATCGGAGTTGCAGCCACTGGCCTATGACACAACCACAGCAACTGCAGAGCCAAGCCTCATCCTCAACTTATGCTGCAGCTTGGCGCAACTCTGGATCCTTAACCGACTGAGCAAGGCTAGGGATTGAACCCACATCCTCATGGATACTAGTTGCGTTCTTAACCTGCTGAGTCACAGTGGGAACTCCCACATAATTCTTTAAAAGTGGAGAAAATTTCCCAGCTGCAGGAAGAAAGATGCGGACATCGAGTCAGAGATACGGCAGTAGGATAAGGGCATTTGATTCCCTATTGCTGGTTCTGAGATAATAGCTTTGTGCTAGGACTGGAGAGGAAACCTAGAAGCCAAGGACAGCGCACGTCTGACAGCCAGCAAGATCAGAAGGTCCCAGCGCACTCAGTTACACAAGAACGTCCTTGAAGAAATTGTGACTTTGCAGATCCCCTCGGTACAACCAGAGAGCAGCTAGGGAACAGATGCCTCAGTCCTGCAATCACATGGAACTGAATTCTGCCGGCAACCCAGACAAGTAAGAATCTGGTTCCTCAAAGCCTCCAGAACGGAGCACAACCTGCCAACATTCAGAAGTAGCTGGAGCCCCAGGGACTAGGAGAGAGCTCTGTATTGGGGTGCACTGTATTCAGTTAGGAAGGAGCCTGGGGCCTCGCCAAGGCGGACTTTGCTTCTGATGGGAAAGAAAACAGCTCTGAAATCTCAAAACTGCTGGCTTGGGATGTGAGGTGTCAAGAGGTGGTACTTGGGCAGAAAGTACAGAGACGGCTCTAGTCTACCTGACTGGACCTCCCTGGGCTTTCTGGCCTCCAGGCTCTGGGTTCTGCTGCTTCCAACCCTTGCAACCCTTGCAATCCACAGCAGCCCAGCTGTGTGTTCTGTTGGCCTGGCCTAGGAATTCCCAGCTGACCTCTTAGCTCCTCCACATCCTCTGCCTAGACCCACCCCTCGCGCAGAATCCAGTGATGTGACCCCCACCCCATCCCACTCCTGGTTGCCGAGGCTACTTCTGGCACCCACTCCTCTGCCTTGAGCCCCAGTGACCCACCTTGTGTCTGCCTGCTTCCGTAGCTCCGAAGCCTTAGTCCCCAGCACCTCGAGCTTTCAGCTTCTCCCTGCCTCCCAACCCTGTTGTTAAATCACTCTGTCACCCTACACTGCAGAGGGAACACTGAAATAAGAGACGTAGCTGTGTTGAGTCTGGAGTAAGAGAAAGTGGTCCAGATGGGCCTAGAAGTCGTGGCGTCCTCGGGATGGTGCTGTCACACGGGCTATTCGTGGGAAACTCTGGGGCGTGTGGTGCCCACGTGAACAAGGCTACTTAGGCCACAGGCAGCGAGGCCTTTTCTAGCTCAGGTACTCCTAATGCAAGGCGAGTTCTAGGGAAGGTGTTTTTTTCCTGGGCCTTTTGCCTTTTTTTTTTTTTTTTTTTTTTTGTCACTTTATGGCCGCACCCGCGGCATGTAGAGGTTCCCAGGCTAGGGGTCTAATCGGAGCTGTAGCCACTGGCCTGCGCCGCAGCCACAGCAACGCAGGATCCGAGCCGCGTCTGCAACCTACACCACAGCGCACGGCAACGCCGGATCGTTAACCCACTGAGCAAGGGCAGGGATCGAACCCGCAACCTCATGGTTCCTAGTCGGATTCGTTAACCACTGCGCCACGGCGGGAACTCCTTTCCTGGGCCTTTTGAATGATTCCCTTGGAACAAGAGGCCTACTCTCGGGCAAATGCTGAAGTCTTCCCATCAAATAGAAAGACTGCTCTCAGAGTGGCCGGAATGTGGTCATAGTCAGCCTCTGGTCTATAGAGACTGTAATTCTTTTGAAAGTGTCTTAGAATCATTCTACTCAGTAGCTAGAAATTTAAGTAGTTGAAACCTGTAGCAGTAAACCTCTGAGGGCCAAAAATGTGACATATTTAGTAACAGTTCTTTGTTGTTGTTTTTTTTTGTCTTATCTAGGGCCGCACCCGGGGCATATGGAGGTTCCCAGGCTAGGGGCTGAATCGCACCTGTAGCCGCCGGCCTTCGCCACAGCCACAGCAACGCGGGATCCGAGCCGCGTCTGCGACCTACACCACAGCTCACGGCAACGCTGGATCCTTAACCCATTGAGCAAGGCCAGGGATCAAACCCGCAACTTCATGGTTCCTAGTCGGATTTGTTAACTACTGCGCCATGACGGGAACTCCTACTTTGTTTTGTGTAATGGGGGGAAAAGCTAGAAAGCCCCCCCCCAAAAAAGAAAAACTACTCTCAGACTGTGAGAGCTTCATTCTCTGGCTTTCCATTGTTTTCTGTATCTAGAAAAGACTCTTGCTTACTTAATTTCCTGTTTTTTGGTCTTCGTTTCAAGCTATTCAGTAAGTGTTAAGAAAATCCGAAGGAGCCCCTGGGTACTTTGCTTCCCAGAAGGGAAACAAAGGAGCGGGGCCCTGTGATTCCACCCATTTAGACCCTGGAGACACGACTCATGGTGCATGAGGCTAATGTGCCTAGAATTTAGAACTTGGGTGGCATGGGATGGGAGGGTCAGGAGCTAGAAATGGGTTCAGAGGAAGAGGAGGGGGAAAGAACTGAGGAAATTTCCTCTGAAATTGCTGGTTGTGTCCTGATGGGTACAAGGGTGAGTAAACTAGCCGAAGTTTAGAAAAGTACCAGTAGAGGGCATATGCCAAAAATTTCCTGGGGCTCTGGTAGGATTGAGGGTGGATTATGATATAAATGCAGGTGTTATCATCTACAGAACAATATGTAGAATTCTCAGAAAAACATCAACTAGATAGTGGGACTTTAAGATAATGGGACCAAAATCTGTTCTGGACTAGCCCTGAAAATGATTAAAAGGAAGTGTCCAAGTACCTTTACTGAAAGCCATGACAAAATCTGAGACTAAAGGGAAAGCAGATGCCACACTCAGTGTACAGTTTATCTCATCTGTTACACGATATATAGTTACTGGGCACACAGAGGAGCAGAAATGTAAGACAAATAGCATATTAACATAATTGAAACCTAATAAAAGCAAACAAAAATGACAGAAATGAGGGCATTCACATCGTGGCTCAGCGGTAACAAGCCCAACTAGGAGCCATGAGGATTCCAGTTCGATCCCTGGCCTTGCTCAGTGGGTTAAGGATCCGGCGTTGCTGTGAGCTGTGGCGTAGGTTGCAGACGTGGCTCAGATCCCATGTTGCTGTGGCTGTGGTTATAGGCCAGCAGCTATAGCTCTGATTCAACCCCTAGCCTGGGAACTTCCACATACCACAGGTTTGGCCCTAAAAAGCAAAAAAAAAAAAAAAAAAGACCAAAGTGATAAAATTAGCACATTAGTATGTTAAATAACTCTTGGTTTTATTGTCCATGCCTTCAGCATGTGGAAGTTCCCAGGCAAGGGATTGAAATCCCTTGATACCAGCGACCCAAGCTGCTGCAGTGACAACACTGGATCCTTAACCTGATGTGCCACAAGGGAACTCCCATGGCCTTTTCATGACAAAAGAATTATTGTCGTTTTTTATTATTTTTATTTTTTAATTTTTTTGCCATTTTAGGGCTGCACCTGAGGCATACGGAGGTTCCTAGGCTAGGGCTCTAATTAGAGCTACAGCTGCCGGCCTACACCACAGCCACAGCAATGCAGGATCTGAGCCTTGTCTGCAACCTACACCACAGCTCAAAGCAACGCTGGATCCTTAACCCACTGAGCAAAACCTAGTATCCTCATGGATACTAGTTGGATTCATTTCTGCTGTGCTATGACGAGAACTCTATTCTTTTTTAAATTGAACTATAATTGATTTCCATGTTGTGTTATTTTCAGGTGTACAGCAAAGTTATTCTGTTAATATATATGTATATCTATTTCTCTTTCGAATTTGCTTCCCAGATAGGTTATTACAGAATATTGAGTAGAGCTCCCTGTGCTATACAGTAGGTCCTTATTGGTTATCTATTATATATATCACAGTGGGTGTATTTTAACCCTAAACTGCTAATTTATCCCTCCCACCACCATTCCCCTTTAGTAACTGTAAGTCTTTCTCTATGTCTGTGGGTCTGTTTCTGTTTCGTAAAAAAGTTTATTTATATATATATTGTTTTGTTTTGTTTTGCTTTTTAGGACCACATCCATGGCATATGGATGTTCCCAGGCAGGGGCATAGAATTGGAGGTACAGCTCTCAGCCTACACCACAGCTCACGGCAGTGCCGGATCCTTAACCCACTGAGCAAGGCCAGGGGTCAAACCTATGACCTCATGGATGCTAATTGGGTTCATTAACTGATGAGCCATGACGGGAACTCCCTATATCATTTTTCTGATTCTGCGTATAAGCGGTATCATATGATGCTTGCCTTTGTCTGACTTCCTTAGTGTGATCATCTCTAAATCCATCCGTGTTGCTGCAAATGGCATTATTTCACTTTTTATGGCTGATATATTCCACTGTGTATATATATATATATTACATCTTCTTTATCCATAAATCTGCTGATGGACATTTAGGTTGCCTCCATGTCTTAGCTATTGTAAGTAGTGCTTCAGTGAACACTGGAGTGCATGTATCTTTTCACATTATAGTTTGCTCGGGATGTGTACCCAGGAGTGGGATTGCCAGATCATATGGCAACTCTTTTTTTTTTTTTGTCTTTTTGCCTTTATCTTGAGCCGCACCCGTGGCATGTGGAGGTTCCCAGGCTAGGGGTCTAACAGGAGCTGTAGCCGCTGGCCTACGCCGCAACCACAGCAACGCAGGATCCGAGCCGCGTCTGCGACCTACACCACAGCTCACGGCAACGCCGGATCCTTAACCCACTGAGTGAGGCCAGGGATCGAACCCGCTACCTCATGGTTCCTAGTCGGATTCGTTAACCACTGCACCACGACGGGAACTCCTGGCAACTCTTTTTAATTTCCTGAGGAAACTCCATACTGTTCTCCATAGTGGCTGCCCAAAATACATTCCCACCAACAATGCAGGAGGTTTCACTTTTCTCAGCACCCTTTTCAACATTTACACAGCCACGGCAACATAGGATCCAAGCCGAGTCTGTGACCTACACCACAACTCATGGCAACACCAGATCCTGAACCCACTGAGCGAGACCAGGGGTCAAACCCACAACCTCCTGGTTACTAGCTGGCTTCATTTCCACTGCGCCACAAACTCCTGTTTGTGGAGTTTTTGATGATGGCCCTTCTGACCGGTGTGAAGTGATACCCCATTGTAGTTTTGTTCCTTTTTTTGGCCGAACCTACAGCAGATGGAAGGTGCTGGGGCAGGGACTGAACCCATGCCACAGTTGTAGCCTACGCCACAGCTACAGCAATGCTGGATTCTTAACTCGCTGAACCAGAAGGGAACTTCTTCATTATAGGTTTTTGATTGTTTGCTTGTTTGTTTTGTCTTTTTAGGGCTGCACCCATGGCATGGAGGTTCCCAGGCTAGGGGTCGAATGAGAGCTGCAGCTTCCATCTTACACCACAGCCACAGCAACACTAGATCCAAGCCACATCTGCAGCCTACACCGCAGCAGCAATGCCAGATCCTTAACCTCCTGAACGAGGCCAGGGATCAAACTGCATTCTCAGGCCGGGAATCAGATTCTAGCCACAGTTGCAGCCTACAATTCAGCTGCAGCAATGCTGGATCCTTAACCCACTGTGCTGGGCTGGGGATTGAACTTGCGTCCAGCACTCCAAAGGCACTGCTCATCCCGCTGCACCGCAGTGGTAACTCCTCATTCTCTTTTTTGAATTGAAGCATTGTCGATTTACAGTATTGTGTTAATTTCTGCTGTACAGCGAAGTCATTCAGTGATATATACTCCTTTTTTTTTTTTTTTTTGGCTTTTTAAGGCCACGCTTGCAGCATATGAAAGTTTGGAGCTACAGCTTCCGGCCTACACCACAGCCATAGCAACGCCAGATCTGAACCGTGTCTTTGACCTACACCACAGCTCACGGCAACGCCAGATCCTTAACGCACTGCGCGAGGCCAGGGATCGAACCTGCATCCTCATGGGTGCTAGTCAGATTTGTTTCTGCTGAGCCATGACGGGAACTCCTATATACTCTCTATTAAATGTTCTTTTTCCTTATGGTTTATCATAGGACATTGAGTATAATTCTCTGTGTGATGGAGTAGGACTTGGTTGATTATCCCCTCCATGTACTATAGCTTACATCCACTAACCCCAACCTCCCACTGTATTCCTCCCACAAATCCCTCCGTGTTTTCTGCTAACCTTCCCGTGACATTTTTTAGACACCCAAAGTAAACTTTCCTCCAGTTATTTCTGTTTACCTCTTTGCCCTTTTGAATAACTTTACTAATTAACACTAAGAGCTGTCAGTTTTATGCACAAATCACAAATGTTTTTCAGAGCTAATCTGAAATCCCTGGACAGATACTGTCAGCGCAATTACCAGTGAAATGATAATTACTTCCCAGCAGAGTGATGATCTCTCCGAGTCTCCAACCTTTATCTTAGTGTCCAGGTGGCCCCGTCCACACCTGCATGCTGCTGCCCCTGCAGTCACTGTCCTGACATTGACCATCAGTTGGGTAAGTGCTTATTCTTTTCAAATCATTCTTCGGCTCTTAGAAGGAATAGAATTCATTTCATATTTCAGTAGGAGACAGTGTATGGGTTAAACAGGTCTGCCTGCTAGGGTCGGAACGTGAAAACAAATGGAGGCAGGAGGGAGGTGTTCTGAGGGATTTAGAGAAACACCGTTGCCCACGGCCCACACCTCTGGGCCGCCTGGCGTCACCTTCTGTCTTCTCTGTGGTCTGAAATCGCCTCTACTTGACCCTGAAAATATTTCCTCTAAAACTCTTCTACGTAGCTGCCTGAAGAGAATGAGATAATGTTTGTCACCCTGAGCAGATGCCTGCAGTCCACCAGCAACTTTCAGTGGTGGCATTTGCTTCTTCATACTTGAGAGTGTAAAATTTCTCCCCTTGGTAGATAACAGTACGCTTCCATCTCTCCAGATAGCAGTGCTTCTCACTAAAGGACATGTGACTAAAAGAATGAGGTTTTGGACTTTCCACTGTGGCACACAGCTGGAAGGATCCTGCATTGTCCCTGTGGCAGCAGGGGTTCGACCCCCAACCCAGGCCAGTGGGCTAAGGATTCGCTGTTGCCACAGGTGTGGCATAGGTCACAGCTGCGGCTCAGATTCGACCCCTGGATTTTGTGGGTGCAGCTGAAAAAGAAAAAAAAAATGAGGTTTTAAAATGTGCTCTGATACTCCTCTTCATTTAATAATGTATTAAAGTTTCTGTGTGGTGGGCCTTGGCTAGCCCTCTGGATCAGAGGGAGCTCTGAAAGTCACTCCGCCAGTCCATCCACTGTTAACTAGCGAGACGGCTTGTTACTCTGACATTCACAGTTCACAACTGGCTGTGTGCTTCCGTCTTTTCCTAGAGAAGGGTGCTCTAAGTGAAGTCAGCCATAGAATGCTTGTGAAGGGGGAGTTCTCTTCGTGGCTCGGTGGTTAACGAATACGACTAGGAACCATGAGGTTGCGGGTTCGATCCCTGGCCTCGCTCAGCGGGTTAAGGATCCGGCGTTGCCGTGAGCTGTGATGTAGGTCGCAGACGCGGCTCGGATCCCGCGTTGCTGTGGCTGTGGCGAAGGCCGGCGGCTACAGCTCCTGTTAGACCCCTAGCCTGGGAACCTCCATATGCTGCGAGTGCGGCCCTAGAAAAGGCAAAAAGACAAAAAAAAAAAAAAAATTAGAATGCCTGTGAAGGAGGAAGAGCTGCGACTTTATTTTTTGAGAATAGCATCAGTCCTTAATGGGTCAGCAGCCACAGCAATGTTAGGATTCTCAGACTCAGATGAGCTCTGGGTAATGCCAGCTTTGTTCATCGTCACAGCAAATTGTGCTGTTCACTATCAACATTTATGTCACAACTTATCTTGAGTAAAATTCGACTCTTTCTCTTCTCCCTTCACTTGGTTTGCTCCCTTGATCTAACTCTGCCTTTTTTTATCCTGATGATGCCTCCCCATTTTTTTCTTTTTACATGACGAGATGCTCCACGGATTCAAATACTTGCTGTGGAAGTTCTGGGCGAGCCCTCCGTGTGTGCCACGGGGGCGGGGGCCCCTGTCGGAGGCTCTCCGTAGCCCTCTTCTGCATCCAGAGGCTGTGCAACCTCACCATGTCTTGGTGTGTGTTCTTTCAGAAACACTGATGTATTCAGAAACGCACGGCACTTCCTCTCTTCCTTGCCCTTCTGGCGTGGTGAATCATCCTCTTCATTTCCTCTGTCAGACACGCTCACCGAAGTCCTCAGAATGTAAATCCTAACTGCTTGGAGGATGTGCTCTCTCACCCACTCTGTTCCCACATAGAAAACCATATATTTATCAAGAGTCGGTTGCTTTCTAGCCCAAATTCTTTTTTTTTTTTTTAATGGCCGCACCAGGGGCAGATGGAATTTCCAGGGCCAGGGAATGAATGCAAGGCACAGCTGCGGCAACACCTGACCCTCCACCCACCGCGCCGGCTGGGGGTCACACCTGCACCCCCACAGCGACCTGAGCCGCTGCAGGCGGACTCCCAGCTCACTACACCACAGTAGGAACGCGTCTACCCCAAATTCTTTTTTTTTCTTTTTAGGGCTGTACCTCTGGAGGTTCCCAGGCTAGGGGTCGAATCGGAGCTACAGCTTCTAGCCTACGCCACAGCCACAGCCACATCAGATCCAAGCCGTGTCTGCCACCTACGCCACAGCTCACAGCCGGATCCTTAACCCACTGAGCGAGGCCAGGGATCAAACCTGCAACCACGTGATTCCTAGTCAGATTTGTTTCTGCTGTGCCACAGTGGGAATTCCATTTACCCCAAATTCTTAATTCTAGTTTCATTTTTTTTTTGTCTTTTTTTTTTGCCTTTTCTAGGGCCGCACCCGCGGCATATGGAGGTTCCCAGGCTAGGGGTCTAACAGGAGCTGTAGCCGCCGGCCTTCGCCACAGCCACAGCAACGTGGGATCCAGGCCGTGTCTGCAACCTACACCACAGCTCACGACAACGCCGGATCCTTAACCCACTGAGCAAGGCCAGGGATCAAACCCGCAACCTCATTGGTCTTAGTCGGATTCGTTAACCACTGAGCCACGAAGGGAACTCCTAGTTTCATTTTTTAAAACACATTATTTATTTAACTGCAATGTATACCACTAAAATATAATTGCAAATAAAAGTTTTCATTTAAAAGATTCCATACTGCAAAGCTCTAGAAAGCTATAGAAAACAACAAAACTTTAGGTCTTTTCAGTATAATTCCATATGATTTAAAAGTGGCTGTTAAAACTTTAAATGATCAGGGGAGTTCCTGCCATGGTGCGATGGGTTAACAATCCAGCTTGTCTCAGTGGAGACTCTGGTTTGATTCTCCAGCTAGTACCCATGAGGATAAGGGTTCAGTCCCTGGCCTTGCTCAGTGAGTTAAGGATCTGTCGTTGCCATGAGCTGTGGTGTAGGTTGCAAAAGCAACTTGGATCCTGAATTGCTCTGGCTGTGGTGTAGGCCCGCAGCTACAGCTCTGATTCAAGCCCTAGCCTGGGAGCTTCCATATGCCTCGGATTAGGCCTTAAAAAAGCAAAAAAAAAAAAAAAAAAATGGAAGAAAGAAATCTTAGGCTACTTAAAGAACTCTAAAATATGAACTGTATCTAATTCATCATCATTATTATTATCACTGAACCCAGGCCATAGCATGACAGTAAGCCACAGCAGTGACAACACTGAATCCTTAAGTACTAGGCCACTAGGGAACTTCAATTCATTATTCTTTTTTATAGACAAAAACGATGATACAAATATTTATCAGAATAAAAATGTAAAATGTAAAAATATAAGAAATAATGGAAACTTGTACTTTAATGGTGAAAAATCAAATCTCAGTATTAAATGAGATGAGCATTTAATTCATGTTTGTGATATTTTTCCTCCTAGAATATTTATTTATAAGATTCGCTAGAATTTTTCTTTTCTTTTCTTTTCTTTTTTTTTACTTTTTAGGGCTGCACCCACAGCATATGGAAGTTCCCAGGCCAGGGATCAAATGAGAGCTGTAGCTGCCAGCCTACACCACAGACATACCAGATCCAAGCTGCGTCTGCAACCTACACCACAGCTCATGGCAACGCCAGATCCTTAACCCACTGAGCAAGGCCAGGAATCAAACCTGAATCCTCAAGGATACTAGGTGGATTCTTTTGTACTGTACCACAATGGGAAACCCCCCCCCCTTTTTTTTTCTTTTTTGGCTGCCCTGGGGCATATGGAGTTCTGGGGCCAGAGATCAGATCCAATCTGTAGTTGCAACCCAAGCCACAGCTGTGGCAATGCCATATCCTAACCCACTGTGCAGGCTAGGGATTGAACCTGCATCCCAGTCCTCCCAAGATGCCGCACCACAGAGGGAACTCTTAGAATTTTTATCTTTTATCAAACGGATTAATATGAATAATGAACAGCTTTCTGGGTTAATATGATTTATGTATTAAATATTTTATTTGGGTTACATCAAAATACTTCTTTTGGGAGTTACCATTGTGACTCAGCAGGTTAAGAACCTGACTAGTATCATGAGGATGCAAGTTGGATCTCTGGCCTTGCTCAGTGGGTCGGGGACCTGGCGTTGCCTTGAGGTGGGGCACAGGTCACAGGTGCAGCTCAGATCCTGTGTTCCTGTGGCTGTGGTGTAAGCTGGCAGCTGCAGCTCCGATTCAGCCCCTAGCCTGGGAACTTCCACATACTGCAGGTGTGGCTCTAAAAATGTATATATATTTATATATTTTAATGTAATATTTATATATTTCTTATATATTTATATGTATGTGTATATATACATATTTGTTTTCTTTTGGTATCACTCAGATCTGTCAAAATAATTTTACAGGGAAACTGGACCCTGGAAGCCATCAGATAGAATTCTTCTAGGGGAGTTCCTTTCGTGGCTCAGCAGTAATGAACTTGACTAGTATCCATGAGGATGCGGGTTTGATCCCTGGTCCCACTCAGTGGGTTAAAGATCCGGCTTTGCCGTGAGCTGTGGTGTAGGTCGCAGACACAGCTCAGATCCAGCATTGCTGTGGCTGTGACTGGCTGGCAGCTGCAGCTCCAATTTGACCCCTAGCCTGGGAACCTCCATATGCCCCATGAGTGGCCCTAAAAAGTAAAAAAAAAGCAAATAAAGTAAAATGTACAGTTTAGTGGTATTAAATACATTTGTATTTTTGTGCAGCTGTCACCACCGTCCATCCACAGAACTCTTTTCATCTTGAAAAACTGAAACTCCATACCCATAAAACAGATTTTATTTCCTTTATTTCCTCTTCCCCTGTCAACTAGTATTCTGCTTTCTGTGTCTGAGAATTGTACACTAAGGACGTCGTGCGAGTGGAATCATACAGTATCTTCTTGTGACTGGCTTATTTTGCTTACCATAATATCCTCAAGTTTCATCTGTCTGTAGCATGTGTCAGAATTTCCTTCCTTTTTAATAGTCCATTCTGTGTACAGAGCGCACTTTGCGATTCCATTCACCTGTCACTTGGGTTGCTTCCATCTTTGGCTATTGTGAATAATGCTGCTATGAATATGGGTGTATAAGTATCTCCTCAAGATCTTGCTTTCTGTTCTTTGGGGTATGCTCAAAAGTGGAATTGCTAGTTCATATGGTGATTCTATTTTTAGTTTTTGGAGGAATCGCCAGACTATTCTACAGAAGCTGCACGACTTTTCATTCCCACCAACAGTGCACAAGTTTTCCATTTGCTCCACATCCTTACAAACTCGTTATTTTCTGTTTTATAAAATATATTATTTTAGCCATTTTTTTGGTCTTTTTTTTTTTTTGTCTTTTTGCTTTTTCTAGGGCCGCACTCGCAGCATATGGAGGTTCCCAGGCTAGGGGTCTAACAGGAGCTGTAGCCGCCGGCCTTCGCCACAGCCACAGCAACGCAGGACCCAAGCCGCGTCTGCAACCTACACCACAGTTCACGGCAACGCTGGATCCTTAACCCACTAAGTGGTGCCAGGGATCGAACCCGCAACCTCATGGTTCCTAGTCGGATTCGTTAACCACTGAGCCACAACGGGAATTCCTGGTCTGTTTTTTTTTTAAAGGCACGCCTGCAGCATATGGAAGTTCCCAGGCCAGGGATCAAATCTGAGCCATAGCTGCAACCTATGCCACAGCTGTGTCAAGGCTGGAGCCTTAAGCCATTTTGCCACAGGAGGAACTCCAGTATCAGAATTTGTCTTTTTTTTTTCCTTTTTTTTTGGCTGCCCCCATAGCATATGGAGGTTCTTGGGCGAGGGACTGAATCTGAGTCAGAGCTGCTACCTACACCACAGCTGCAGCAATGCCTGATCCTTAGCCCAGTGTGCTGGGCCGGGGATGGAACTGGCACCTCCACGGAGGCAATCCAGATCATTAACCCGTTGCGCCACAGTTTGTTCTCAGTGTGGGAAAACTTGACATAATGGACACGTCTAGAAACAAGATTTAACGAAGTCTTTCTTGTCTTTTCCAGATTCTTCTGATTATAATTAGACTTTATCTCTTCGGTATTGACGTGATGGTTTCTACCAGCCTAGAGTGGGTGATTATCTTCCTTACTCAGATGAAACTTGGGGTTCTGGGAAACTCCTTACTTCTTTGTTTTTACACTTTCACTTTGATCACTGGGCAAAATCTCCGACCCACAGATCAAATCCTCAGCCATCTTGTCCTTGCCAACTGCTTAGTTCTTGTCTCCAAAGGGATCCCTCAGGAAATGGCAGTGCTTGGACTGAAATATTTCCTGGATGTTGCTGGATGTAAATTTATCTTCTGTTTTCATAGAGTAGCCAGAGGGGTTTCCCTCAGTACTACCTGCCTCCTCGGTGACTTCCAAGCCTTAAAGCTTTGTCCCAGTAGCTCTAAGTGGTTGGAGCTCAAAATTAGATTCCCAAAGTACATTGGCTTCTGCTGTTCCTTCTGCTGGATCCTCAATCTCCTAGTAAATATACATGTTGCTATCGAGGTGAATGGCCCAGACAACACCAAGAATATAAGTATAGAAAAAGTGTATAAATACTGTTCCCGACCCAGTCCAAACAAACTTAAAAGCTCACTGCTGTCAAGCATAATATTTTTCATTGACTATGTATTTTTGGGTCTCATGGTCTGGGCTAGTTGCTCCATGATCCTTGTCCTGCGCAGACACAAGCAAGGAGTCCAAAACCTTCACAGCAACAGACTTTCCCCCAGACCCTCCCACGAGGTCAGAGCAACACGCACCCTCCTGATTCTGGTGAGCACCTTTGTTTTATTCTACTCTCTTTCCCGGGTAATTTACCAACATGCCGGCTTTTGCCTCAGCTCGGAACAGAGTCCTTTTTCTTCAAGGTACCCTTTCAAACCAGTTCTGGAAATAATCATCTCCACTCCCACCATCTTTAGATAAGATTAGTGAAGTCCCTTTGGCTTTTCTATTAACTCTTCGCCAACAAAATTTCATTCTGTAGATTTCAGTCACTAATCCTATCCAACATATAAAAGTTTACAGATATGTGAGCTTTTTTAAAAAATTGAGATAGGAGTTCCCTTCGTGGCTCAGTGGTTAACGAATCCGACTAGGAACCATGAGGTAGCGGGTTCGATCCCTGGCCTCACTCAGTGGGTTAAGGATCCGGCGTTGTTGTGAGCTGTGGTGTAGGTTGCAGACGCGGCTCGGATCCCGCGTTGCTGTGGTGAAGGCCGGCAGTTACAGCTCCTGTTAGACCCCTAGCCTGGGAACCTCCATATGCCGCGGGTGCGGCTCCACATAAAGGCAAAAAGACAAAAAAAATAAATAAAAATAAAATAAAATAAAAAATTGAGATATGATTGACATATAACATTGTTAGTTTCAGGTGTACAGTATGATTTTGTATTTTAATATATTGCACAGTGATCACAATATGTCTAGTTAACATCCATCACTGTACACAGTTGCAATTTTTTTCTTATGAATTTTTTTTTTTTGGTCTTTTTGTCATTTTCAGGCTGCACCCGCGGCATATGGAGGTTCCCGGGCTAGGGGTCTAACAGGAGCTGTAGCTGCCGGCCTACACCACAGCCACAGCAACACGGGATCCAAGCCACGTCTGCAACCTATACCACAGCTCACGGCAACGCCGGATCCTTAACCCACTGAGCAAGGCCAGGGATCGAACCCGCAACCTCATGGTTCCTAGTCGGATTCGTTAACCACTGAGCCACGACAGGAACTCCGCTCATAGTAGTTTTGATGTTCATTTCTCTAATAATTAGTGATGTTGAACATCTTTTCATGTGTTTTTTGGCCATCTGTGTGTCTTCTTTGGAGAATTGTCTGTTGAGGTCTTCTGCCCATTTTTTGATTTTTTTTTTTTTTTCTGGTATTGAGCTGCAGGAGGTGTTTATTTTGGAGATTACTCTTGTCAGTTGCTTCATTTGCAAATCAGAAAAATATATATGTGGGACTGTATATACAAAAACATACATGTATGTGGTATGTTTGGGTGGTGAAAGAGAGAAAGGAAAAAAGAAAGTAAATGGAGCAAAAGATAAACAGTTGTTAAATTCGGAAAAAAGTGTTGACAGGTGTCTTTGAAATTCTTGCACCTTTTCTGTGAGTTGGAAATTATGTCAAAATTCTGAAATACAAGAATTGTTTCATATGTTTCATTGCTTAATAAGAGATGAAATTTATCATATAATCAATTTGTATCATATAATTTTACACAGCTTCAACCCTTCTTGATATTTCTTTTTGTCTTTTTAGAGCCACACCCTCGGCATATGGAAGTTCCTAGGCTATGGGTCAAATTGGAGCTACAGGTGGCATCCTACACCGCAGCCACAGCAACGCCAGATTCGAGCCGCGTCTTTAACCCGCAACCCCATGTTCCTAGTTGGATTCATTTCGGCTGCGCCACAACAGGAACTCCTAAACTTCTAGTAAGTATTAGCAACAACAAAACCCTACCACAAACACAAAAAATAAGATCCATTATTAAAATATTTCACCTGAGTTCAGGGATGAAAGGAGAACTATGACTGTATCTACTGTCTGTAAGGACTATTTTATAGTTAACGAGAAAACGGTCATATTTATTGGATTACAGTGGGAGAAATCAACCTGTTTTTCCTCATCTCATTAAAGCATTTTCTAAGTCATATCATCTGTTTGAGTTCTACTAGGAACATCGTACTCGATTTTGTGACCCGTACTATTCTCCACTGGTTTTTTTTTTTTTTTTTGCCTTTTCTAGGGCCGCACCCGGGGCATATGGAGGTTCCCAGGCTAAGGGTCTAATTGGAGCTGTAGCCGCTGGCTTTCGCCACAGCCACAGCAACACAGGATCCTTAACCCACTGAGCGAGGCCAGGGATCGAACCCGCAATTTCATGGTTCCCAGTTGGATTCGTTAACCGCTAAGCCATGACGAGAACTCCCTATTCTCTATGTTTTGTACAGCCCATCGACTTCTGGTGCTGTCCTGCTGCCTAATAATACGGGTGCCTCACTTACTGTCTGTTTCCCTCAACCAGAATGAAAGTGCCTCAGTGGAAGTTACTTTGATGGTTTCTGTACCGATATATCCCCTGGACCCAGAAAACGACATGATTCAAACTGTAAAATGAATATTTCTTTCTTTTTTTGGCCGCACCAACAGCACGTGGAAGTTCCCAGGCCAGGCATCAAACTTGCACTGCAGCAGCAACCCAGGTCTCTGCAGTGACAATGCTAGGTCCTTAACCCACTGCACCACAAGGGAACTCTTAAAAGAATATTTCCTGAAGCACTCGATGTCACAGTAATATTCGTATCTTTTTGATTCACTCTCACTACTCCTCCCAACTTTATTCATCGACTTGTCCCTTCAGAGTCTCAGGAATAAAAACAAGAATTGTATTTCAAAGACAAAACCAACAAGATGATTAAAACTGAGCAGAGCTGTGCATTCGACTTCTCTCATTTGTTGAACCTCAGCTCCCTCTGTTGAATGTCCACTGGGACTACTGTTCATTTCCAGTGAGTGGTTCCACTCCTCTCTTCTGCCGGTCCCGGTGGAGGCCGCCATCCCTCACCTTAAGAGCTTGCAGACTGTGCACAGTTGGCAGGCGCTTTCCCCAGACACCCTCCACTCCCTCTGCAGGGCTTGTCACTGCGCTTGCAGGTGAAATGAAGATCACTGCCGGCGAGGAGGTGAGAGCCCAGAAACCCGGACCGTATCTGAGGGTCGGGCCGCCTCTCCCGCGCCTGCACAGCTGCTGCCCAGTATCCACTGTCCTGGCAGGAAATGCTGGTCAGGCAGGTGGTGAACGTTCAAGTGTTAGACTGGAGACGGACTGCCTTACAAAATCCCGTCACACACATGGAAAAATAGTTGTTTGGAGGGATTGGAACGTGTACCTGCAAAGACGCCTGTGAGAGAGGCACACACATTCGGGACAGATTTTTTTTTTAGGAAACCCTCGGCATAGTGCTACCCTCGTTCGCTTGTGTAGAACTGTCTGCCATCTCCTTCTCCTTGCTGTCGCAGCCCTCTCTGAATTCGTGTCTCGTTGTCTCTGACTGAACACAGGGAGCCTCGCGTTGTTTGCCTTCAAGGATTCATGCTGGAGGCAAGTGACCAGTGACAACAGAGAGAAGATGAGTCCCTTCTGGTGTCTGATGGCTGAGCTGACATCTGGTGTCGGAGTGACACGTGCTGGTATGTGTATTTGTTTTTGCTTGGCCTTGATTTGCTTTAGGGGAAGAATATGTTGGGCTAAATGGAGTCAATATTAACTTCCCTTTGAATTTTTGTCTGTATTAGAAGAATGTTAACATTTAGAGAAAAGGAAGGCTCATTCTAACTCCCGTGTCAGGGAAAATTGAAAGGCTTATTTGAAGAGATGTGTAGCCGGAGGTCCTCTCTGACTCAGTGGCTTCAGGATCCAGTGTTATTACTGCAGCATTTCAGGTTGCTTTTGTGGTGCGGGTTCAGTCCCTGGCCCAGGAACTTCCACGTGCCATAGGCACAGACAGAAAAGAAAAGAAATGTGTAGGTAACTACTATTTTTGACAAGAATTTTTAGGGACATTTTGGACATTTTCTGCCCCACACCCAGAAGCATCATGTATCTTCAAGATATTTTGCTTTCTCTTAATGAGAAATGGCTGTTGGGTATCATAATCTTGGCACTTAAGATGGTTGTTACCCTAAACTTGTTTCCCTTTAAATGAAAATAAATAGGAAAGGCATATTTTTTTTTTTCCTTTTTCAGCCGCACCCATAGCATATGCAAGTTCCCGGGCCAGGGACTGAAGCCAAGCTGCGGCGGCGACGTGTGCCACAGATGCAGCAGCTCTGACCGTCAAGCCGCTGGCCCGCAGCCGCAACGCCTGCATATTTGTCTTAAAATTGTTTACTACATTCCTTATTTTTTCTAAAATGTATATGATTTTTGAGTTTATTTAAAAATTTGTATATTCTTTTGTCTTATACTGAAAGTATTATTTACCAATTATCTTAGTAAACTGTATATGTTTCTAATACTGTCAGGATAATTGGCAAGATATGAGTCTGAATAAATGTTTAATATGTCTCACAGGAACTTTCCCTTTCATATATGCCTCTGTGCACCTTGAGCTCTTTCTTACCTCGAGCATCACGCTGATGGGCAACCAGGAAATTTTCTTCATTTGGATTTGGAAATCTAATGTTGATCAGTAGATTAGTATTTTTTTTTGTCTTTTTGCCATATCTAGGGCCGCACCCGCGGCATATGGAGGTTCCCGGGCTAGGGGTCTAACAGGAGCTGTAGCCGCCGGCCTTTGCCACAGCCACAGCATTGCGGGATCCAAGCTGCGTCTGCAACCTACACCACAGCTCACGGCAATGCCGGATCCTTAACCCACTGAGCAAGGCCAGGGATCGAACCCACAACCTCGTGGTTTCTAGTCAGATTCGTTAACCGCTGAGTCACGACGGGAACTCCAGTAGATTAGTATTTTTCAACAGTTATGTGGCATGTTTATATTTGTGTAATATAAAAGATGTAACTGAGACTGCTTCATGAAGCCTAGCTTATACTCTTCTAGTCTTTCCTCCTGTTCAACCTCTGCGCCTAATTTATATTCCTTGACGTTGTTTAAAAAAAATTCAAAAAGGAAACATACACTACACACGTCCTGTATCTTGCCTTTTTGTATCAGAGTTTATCGTGGGGGAAAGTCCATATCAGTACATGGATGACTCCCTCACTTGTGTCTTATCTCTTCTAGTTAACCACTTATCTCTACTAGTTAACCACTTATTTCTGCTAGTTAACCACTTATCTCTGCTAGTTAACCACTTACCTCTACTAGTTAACCACTTATCTGTGCTAGTTAACCACTTATCTCTGCTAGTTAACCACTTACCTCTACTGGTTCATTGAGTGGGAGGAACTTCAGTGTGAGAGAGAATTACAGATGCTGGCCTATGAAGGAGGGTGTTGGAGTTCCGCTGTGGCCCAGTGGCAGCAAACCCAGCTAGTGCCCTTGAGTGTGTGGGCCGGATCCCTGCTCTCACTCAGTGGGTTAAGGATCCGGCGTTGCCACAGGCTGCGGGTGTAGGTTGCAGACGTGGCTCGGATTTCACTGGCTGTGGCTGTGGTGTGGGCTGGCAGCTGTAGCTCCAATTCCACTCCTAGCCTGGGAACTTCCACATGCTGTGGGGTGCAGCCCTTAAAAGAAGAAAAACGGGGTGTTTGTAGGCTCATTATACACCGTCACTCATATATTTTTCCCTTGACGTGTGAGCTGGGGTTTCACGGGCTGGCCAGCAGAGCCACGCTCTCCCCTGGCCTTCGCACTGGGCTAGGGCCACACGCGCCACTCTGACCTGCTGGCTCTTTGTGCTCATTTTTTGGCCACACCTGCAGCGCACGGGCGTTCCCGGGCCAGGGACGGAAGCCGTTCCGTGGCGGCGACCAGAGCCGCTGCCGTGACAGTGCCGGGCCTTACCCTGCCGAACCGCAGGGGAGCTCCCTGGCAGGCTCGTAATCTACCTTGTTTTTGACAGTATTTTTTTTTTTGGTCTCTTTAGGGCTGCCTCGGCAGCATATGGAGGTTCCCAGGCGAGGGGTCCGACTGGAGCTGGAGCTGCTGACCTGCACCACAGCTCACGGCAACAGCGGGTCCTTAACCCACTGAGTGATTAAACCTAGGTCCTCACAGATACTAGTCAGATTCGTGTCCGCTGAGCCACAACAGGCACTCCTGTTTTAACCGTTTGGATGACTCCGGTTGCAAATCGAGGCCAGTGGGATGGTGAACATCTCTGTGCCTGTGGCCACGTGTTTTTGGGCATTCAGGCCTTTACTGTTTTGTTCAGTTTTGTTTTGGCCGTGCCACCGGGGAACTGCAGCCTTCAGGCCTTTAGTGCCCATCCTCAGTGACAGCCGTGTCTCGGTTCTGCTTTGCCTGCAGGACAAGGAAAACAGTTTCCTAACCTGCTTGTGGTTCTGTGAGTCTCTTCTCAGGGGCATTCAGACGCCTGTGTCAATATGTGTGACTGTTTGGGGACCTGCTTTAAATGTCACAGACGCGTGACATTGTTGCAAGTTACCTGCAGTAACGTTTCTCCCTTTATCATTCTTAATAAGGAGCTGGAAATGGTCATGTATATATTAAAACAGATTCCTTGATCTGGAGTTCCCTCTGTGGTGCAGCAGATTAAGGATCGGACATTGTCTCTGTGTGGCTCAGGTCACTGCTGAGGCCCAGGTGCCGTCCCCGGCCTGGGAACTTCCACATGCCCTGGGCGTGGCCAAAAAATACAAAAAGGAGCAGCGCTCCTGGGAAATGCCCCCCTCGTTTGTCTTCCTAACTTTAGTTTGTTCACTGCACACAGAGTGAGGCCCACAGATCTGATTCTCAACCAGCTGGCCTTTGCCAGCTCCGTGGTGGTTTTCTCCAGGAGTGTCCTGCACGCAGTGGCAGTCTGGGGATGGAGATGTTTCCTGAGTGACAGTGGATATAAGCGTGTCACCATTTTCACAGAGTAGCCAGAAGAGTTACCCTTGGCACTGCTTGCCCCCTGAGTGTGTGTTGTGTGCCTGCGTCTTTATTTGTATCGCTGACTGTCGATACAGAGAGGTCAGTGCCATTGAAGAAAAGTTTTAATGATACTCATAGTCCCCCTAGAAATGAGAGGCATGACGCACCACAGAGGATTAACGGGTCAAGGTCATGCGCAAGAAGCAGGAAGCTGAGAGAGAAGGGAAAAGAGGGGGACTGGGACTGTGCCTTTATGACGAAGGCAGTAGGGGGAGCTGGGTGGCAGGAGGTGAAGGTATGTACCGCAGACGTGTGTGGTCAGGAGGTGAGTGACAGGGCTGCTGGGCAGCCGTGAGAGCCGGCTGCCGGGAAGATGCAGACAACTTGGCTGTGAGTTTGGCCCTATAATTAACTGGTGCCAGATAAATGCAGAAACTGGGAAAAAACGTTTTCCCACCCATTGATCCTTGCCCCACTTTGTCTCGATGGGCGGAGCGCTGGATTAGATCCCCTGAGGATATTGGCTTCTGCTGTTTCTGCTTGGATCCTGCATCTCTTATTAAATACGTTTATGTCTACGGTAGTGACCAGTCCATCGAACCACAGAGACGGCAGTGGGGCAGTAAGTTGTGGGTGCTGTCCTCACTCAGTCCAGAGAGGTCTCTGTTTGCCGCCATAATACCCACAGTTGACTTCACATTTTAGGGCCTCATGGTCTGGGCCAGTAGCTCCACGGTCCTTACCCCGGACAAGCTGTAAATCCAGCGTGTCTGCAGCGGCGGCCGTTCCCCCAGACCTGACTCCAAGGCCGGAGCCACACGCCCTGTCTCGATCCTGGTGGGCTCTTTGTCTCCCTTTATTCTCTTCCACCTGGCCGCGCAGATGACTGTGTCCACTGCTACAGGGCGGTGGGCACGTCTGTGGCCTCGTGTTCCCCAGCGTTCAGTCCCTGCGGGCTCACCGCAGCGATTCTTGTGTGTGTTTGGCTTGGCATGCCTGACAGGGAGAACGTTCTTCTGATGGGGTTGCGAGCATGGGTCCTCTCTACAGGGACATTCAGTCATTCTTTCTATTATTTGTTACCATTTAAGACTAATAAGTGTCAGATTTTTGCTAGGAATATGGGATTCTCTGTGGACCTGGGGTAAAAACTCCATAGTAGGTCTATACATGAACACTGTATGTAATGATACAAACATTTCTCAAACTGTGTTCACTTCTTTGGTTGAGAACCTAATGAAATCTTGAAAGAGTGTAGTGGAGGAAAATCTGAGAATTGGGGGATTTGGAGAAAGTTTCTCACTTTGGGTCTTACTGAGATTCCTAGAGATTTTGGATGTATTTTCAAAGCATAATTGTACTCACTGGGCAGAAGGAAAATCACCAAAAAATGTCCACGGTAGGCAGGTTGTGTGTTGTCAGTGAACTAGGAGGAGCCCTGTGTTTCTAGTTCAGAGAGATGAGGTGAGTGGGAAGATGGAAGCTGGAAGCAAGTTGGTGGGTTCCGAGTAAACACTTCAGACAGGCGAAGAATTCTAACTTTGTCTAAAGAAAAATGACTCGTGGAGTTCCCGTCGTGGTTCAGTGGTTAACGAATCCGACTAGGAACCATGAGGTTGCAGGTTCGATCCCTGGCCTTGCTCAGTGGGTTAAGGATCCAGCGTTGCCGTGAGCTGTGGTGTAGGTTGCAGACGCGGCTCGGATCCTGCGTTGCTGTAGCTGTGGCGAAGGCCGGCGGCTACAGCTCCTGTTAGACCCCTAGCCTGGGAACCTCCATATGCCGCGCGTGCGGCTCCATATAAAGGCAAAAAGCCAAAAAAAAAAAAAGTAAACATCTAAAGATTGGCATTAGGGTTGGCTCAGCAGAAAAGAACCCAACTAGTATCCATGAGAATGCAAGTTCAATCCCTGGTCTTGCTCAGTGGGTTAGGATCCCGTGTTGCCACTTGCTGCAGTGTACACTGCAGATGTAGTTTGGATCTGGCGTTGCTGTGGCTGTGGCCTAGGCCAGCAGCTATAGCTCCAGTTAGACCCCTAGCTTGGAAACTTCCATATGCCACGGGTGTGGCCCTAAGGAATAAATAATTACAATTTTAAAAATTGAAGTAAAGATTGGCATTAAATACTTAACATATACTGTGTTGCGGGTGACTTGTTCACTCCTCATGCAGTCGGCCCCCAGGCGGTGGGCCCGTGTTTGAGGGAAGGAAGCAAAGCTGACAGCCGGCGTCCGTGCTGGCGGTGGACCGCTCTCCAGAACCGGAGCCTGACGGACTCGAGTGGAGTCGGCTTGCTGCCAGCTGTCTCGCTGGTCACTCTGCGGGGTCGGTGACATTGTGGGGAGATGTCCCCTACAGAGGCCGCGGGAGGTAAGCCGCCCCAGAGTGCTTCCCCGGTGCTGATCTGAGGCCTGTTTCCATGGCCTTGAGTTGGGCCGGTGCCCAGTAGCACCGCTCCGGTACGTGGGGACACGAGGCCACACCCCAGTCAGGGTGACTCGGAGGCCCGGCCCACAAACCACGTGCTCTCGCTCCTGGAAGAGCCTGGGTGACTCACTGTCGTGTAGTGTGCGAAGAGGAAGTTGTTTGGGGAAGGCTCAGAGCACTGGCCTCATCCATTACGCGGAAGTCGGGGGAATTTCTGTGTTCTGGGTGTGAACAAGAGGCAGCTGCTGGGATCCAGAGGCTCCGCTGTCCCCCCCGCACAGGGGACAGAATGGTGAAGGCAAGCACAGCGCATTCGGGCGGGGGCCTGCAGTGAAGCGCGGGCTCTGTGGTCGCCGAGGTTTGTTTTCTGGCTGAAAGCAGCAGGAGTTCAAATTCTCAAGGTTTGGGGAGGACAGCTTTGCAGGATGTTTTGACCTCTAGCTTCCTTTTTTTTTTGTCGGAGATTTTGTTGTTGTTTTTTGTCCTTTTATGGCCGCACCCGCGGCATGTGGAGGTTCCCAGGCTAGGGGTCTAACAGGAGCTGTAGCCGCCGGCCTTCGCCACAACCACAGCAACGCAGGATCCCAGCCGCGTCTGCAACCTACACCACAGCTCACGGCAACGCCGGATCCTTGTTCGATCCCTGTCCTCAGTTTTGAGTGCTGTAGCGGGGGGCCCACTAAAATAGTCGAATAAAGGGATCGGGAGAGGGAGCACCAGCGGAGGGTGGGAGGATAAGGCAGGAGTGAAGAGTTTCCAACTGCTAACAGCACAAAGGTCTGAACAGAGTCTTGGTCATCAAATCCTAGCAGGATCCTTAACCCACTGAGCAAGGCCAGGGATCGAACCCATGACCTCATGGTTCCCAGTCGGATTCGTTTCCACTGTGCCGCGACAGGAACGCCTTGACCACCTCTAGCTTCTGATAAAGAATCACGAACCACTCAGGAACTCCCTGGTGGAGGACGCTGGGAAGCTGACCTTGGGGCTCCTGAATCGTGCGCTCCAGGGTTCCCAGGCCGGGCTGAGAAGCAGCACTGTTTGGGCTGCAGGATCTGCACGGGCCTGTCTGGGGCTTCTGGCCTCGGTGGTCAGAGGTGCTGTTCCTAGCAGGGCATTTGTTCTATTTTCTGCTCTCTCAGATGCAACTGTGCATTTCTTTTTCTTATTTTTTTAATTACTTAATGAATTTTATTACAGTTGTAGGTGTACAAAAGTCATCACAATCAAATTTTATAGCATTTCTATCCCAAACCCTCAGTGCATCGCCCCCCACCCCCCAATTTGTCTCCTTAGGAAACCATAAGTTTTCCAAAGTCTGTGAGTCAGTATCTGTCCTGCAAAGAAGTTCACTGTATCCTTTTTTGGAGTTCCCTTCGTGGCTCAGTGGTTAACGAAGCTGACTAAGAACCATGAGGTTGCGGGTTCGATCTCTGGCCTTGCTCAGTGGGTTAAGGATCCGGCGTTGCCGTGAGCTGTGGTGTAGGTTGCAGACGCGGCTCGGATCCCGCGTTGCTGGGGCTTTGGCGAAGGCCGGCGGCTACAGCTCCTGTTAGACCCCTAGCCTGGGAACCTCCATATGCCGCGGGTGCGGCCCCCCAAAATGACAAAAGACAAAAAAAAAGAAAAAAAAAGTTCACGGTGTCCTTTTTTTAGATTTCACATGTAAGCGGTAGCATTGGATGTTGGTGTCTCATTGTCTGACTGGTTTCACTTCGCATGATAATTTCTAGGTCCATCCATGTTGCTATAAATGCTGTTATTTCGTTTCTTTTAATGGCTGAATAATATTCCATTGTGTTTAAGTACCACATCATCTTTATCCACTCCTCTGTCGATGGGCATTTAGGTTGTTTCCATGACCCAGCTATTGCATAGAGTGCTGCAATGAACACTGGAGTACATGTGTCTTTTCGTGTCATGGATTTCTCTGGATAGATGCCCAGGAGTGGGATTGCTGGATCAAATGGTAATTCTACTTTTAGTTTTCCAAAGAATCTCTATACTGTTTTCCACAGCGGTTGCACTAATTTACATTCCCAACAGTGTAATAGGGATCCTTTTTCTCCACACCCTCTCCAGCACTTAGTGTTTGTAGACTTTTTGACGATGGCCATTCTGGCTGGTGTAAGGTGGTACCTCATAGTGGTTTTGATTTGCATTTCTCTAATAGTGATGTTGAACATCTTTTCATGTGTTTTTTGGCCATCTGTATGTCTTCTTTGGAGAAATGTCTGTTTAGATTTTCTGCCGATTTTTTGATGTGGTGGTTTGTTTTTTTGGTACTGAGCTGCAGAAGGTGTTTGTAAATTTTGGAGATTAATCTCTGGTCAGACGATTCATTTACAAATATTTTCTCCCATTCTGTGGGTTGTCTTTCCGTTTTGTTTAGGGTTTCCTTTGCTGTGCAGAAACTTTTAAGCTTAATTAAGTCCCATTTGTTTATTTTTCTTTTTATTGTCATTACTCTAAGAGGTGGATCTGAGAAGATGTTGCTGTCATTTATGTTGGAGAGTGTTTGGCTTATGTTTTCCTTTTAGTTTTATAGTATCTGGTCTTATATCCAGGTCTTTAATCCATTTTGAGTTTATTTTTGTGTATGGTGTTAGGAAGTGTTCTAATTTCATTTTTTGCATGTCATCCTTGCACAAGGGTCATGCTAGTCTTCTCTGTATCGTTCCAATTTTTAGTATATGTGCTGCCGAAGCAAGCACTGATTTCATTTTTTTACATGTGGTTGTCCAGTTTTCCAAGCACCACTTACTGAAAAGGCTGTCTTTTCTCCATTGTATATTCTTGCCTCCTTTGTCATAGATTAGTTGACTGCAGGTACGTGGGTTTAATTCTGGGCTTTCTTTCCTGTTTCACTGATCTATATTTCTGTCTTTGTGCCAGTACCATACAGTTTTGATGACTGTAGCTTTGTAGTATAGTCTGAAGTCAGGGAGCCTGATTCCTACAGCTCCATTTTTCTTTTTCAGGATGTCTTTGACTGTTCTGGGTCTTTTGTGCTTTCAAACAAACTTTAAAATATTTTGTTCTAGTTCTGTGAAAAATGTCCATTTCTAGTGGCTGTAAATTCCTACTTGCCTCGCCGCAGAGGGGCGGGGGGAGCGCTCAGCCTGTTGATGGTGGTAGAGAACAGAGGTTTCCTCTTCCTTTAGGAGTTTGTGCTTTGCTTGTTGGACAAACAGACGTCAGTACTAACCATACCTACAGTTGTAGGACTCACACAGGGAAGCTGCAGAAATGTTTGTGCTTTGGGCAGGATTCCTGGGTGCCAGTGAGGGTCCACCTGTGCGAGTTGTAAGGGGACGGAAATTCTTTGCTGGACCAAACTTTCTTGTTTCTGAACCTTCTCTAAGGCCAGCTGTGGATTTCCTTGTAAAACCTAGTTTTCACAAGGACTCTGCTAAGTAAGTTTAGCAAGAAATACTGCCCCATCTCCATGCTGGGTCAGGGGCCTCACCGTCTACCATCTCTCAGGTGGTGTCTCATCATGCCAGCCTGCCTTCCACGAGGATTCTGTTAGCTAGAATCCCCCTTACCTCTAATGTTTCTTTTTGGTAATATTTTCATCTTCTGACCCCCAGCTTGCCCCTTGGCTGTAAGTTCCCACTTGCCTGCGTAGCATTAGTTGAGCATAATCGCACCCCCACTGCAATAGATATTACCTC
The DNA here is from genome assembly GCA_004024745.2 of Catagonus wagneri. Classification (NCBI taxonomy): domain Eukaryota; kingdom Metazoa; phylum Chordata; class Mammalia; order Artiodactyla; family Tayassuidae; genus Catagonus; species Catagonus wagneri. Next base: position 3,391,206 of record PVHT020000439.1, read on the forward strand.
GTTTTGTTTTTTTATTTTTTTCCAAAGTTCACCTTGTTTCTTTTTCTTTTTCTTTCTTCTTCTTTTTTTTTTTTTTTTTGGTCTTTTTAGGGCAGCATCTGCGGCATATGGAAGTTCCCAGGCTAGGGGTTGGAAGCTGCAGCTGCCAGCTTACGCCACAGCCACAGCAATGCAGGATCTTTAACCAACTGAGTGAGGCCAGGGATTTAACCCGCATCCTCATGGATACTAGTTGGGTTTGTTACCGGTGGCCCACAACAGGAACTCCCCAAAGTATACTTTTAAGCCATTTTACTTTCAGGCAAGATCTCTAATAGTATCAGCATTCACTAACGAAAAAAAGTGTTCAGTGTTTGCCCTTCAGTCAATCATTATAGAAGCAGCAAGCACCCCAGGAGCCAGCTTAGCTCACCAGTTTTCATAGGAATGCTCTATTTTCTAAAAGAAAGGAATACCCCTGGAGTTCCTGAATTGGCTCAGTGGTTACCGAATCTGACTAGCATCCATGAGGACGCGGGTTCGATCCCTGGCCTTGCTCAGTGGGTTAAGGATCCAGTATTGCTGGGAGCTGAGGTGTAGGTCACAGACCTGGCTCGGATCCCGAGTTGCTGTGGCTGTGGTGTAGGCCGGCAGCTGCAACTCCGATTTGACCCCTAGCCTGGGAACCTCCATATATTGCAAGTGTGACCCTAAAAAGACAAAAGAAAAAGGAAAAAAGGAACACCCATATTCATTCTATCTACCTGTTGTGATAACTCACCCACTTGAATAATGGCTTCCTTATCATGATTTAGGAAGTATCATTAAACCTTTTTTTTTTTTTTTTTAACAATGATCAGGCATTTAAATGAGATCAGAGGCAAGTTTTTGCTTTTACCAGCCTCTTGACTGCTCCAGTGCAGGCCAGATGCCCTCTGCTGACAGACAGAAAGCAGAGCTTGATCTTGAAAGGTATCTTTTCTTAGTTTGTGAAGTGGGAATGCAGTCATTCAAGGAAAGCTTAGTAAGTTTCATCACCTCAGGCAACTTTTTTCTTTGGAAATGACCATAGCTATTCTTTTGTGAGTGCATAGAATGTGGTTGTTATACTTGAGGCCCATTAAGAATAGCCACGCTGGAGTTGCTGCGGTGGCACAGCAGGTTAAGGACTTGACTACAGAGGTTCAGGTTGCTGCAGAGACTCAGGTTCAATCCCTGGCCTGGAGCAGTGGGTTAAAGGATCTGGCAGTGCTGCAACTGTGGCTCAGATTCCGTCTCTGGGCCAAGAACTTCCATATGCTGTGGGTGCAGCCATAAAAGCAAAATTACAAAAAAAACCCAACCGAACAAACAAAAAAACAAAGAAAACACTGGGCCAGGTCTTTGGGCAAATGCAGGACCCCAGGGAAACTGAAAACACCTCTGACTTGAATCCAGCCAGAACCCAGCTTGGGACTTGGACGCACAGTATTTTTTAACTGGAATCACTCACCTGGTCTCTGGACTTACTGAGGTTCAGGTTTTTGTGTCTCTGCGTAGAAGGAATTCAGTGAGAGACAAAGTGAAAGGCAAGAAATAAGTATATGAAGATAGGATGCTTGTGAGGGCTACAGGCACGCAGGCAGAGACGCTCCGCCCCGAGGGTTAGGAGGGCGGTATTTTCATAACCCACGGAAAGTGGGGGGTGGGAAAAGACCGTCTTCTTTCCTGTTCCTTGAATAGAAGCCAGGCTTACAGCATTAGCTCCTTCTTCATGTCTAGTAAGAGAATATTTGACCATATGAGGTTAAACTAGGACTGTCATTGTGCTTTTCAAATCAGCAGAAGGGTGGTTATTTATGCTAATATGCTGAATCATCTTGGGTTTCTGTATAATGAGGGTCTTCTGCTTTGGAATATCTTACCTTTTTTTTAATTTTATTTCATTTTATTTTTATTTTTTGTCTTTTTATGGCTGCACCTGTGGCAGCAATGCAGGATCCGAGCTGTGTCTGCAACCTACACCACAGCTCACAGCAATGTCGGATCTTTAACCCACTGAGCAAGGCCAGGGATCAAACCCACAACCTTTTGGTTACTAGTCGGATTCATTTTCGCTGAGCCACAATGGGAACTCCCTGCTTGGTTTTTTTATCCTAAGGATTACTTTGACAATTTTGGGTCTTTTATGGTTCCATATAAATTTTTGGATTGTTCTAGTTCTGTGAAAAATGTTATAATTTGATAGGAATTGCATTGTAGGTTGCTTTGGGTAGTATGGCCATTTTAACAATATTAATTCTTCCAATCCAGGTGCATGAGATATCTTTCGATTTCTTTGAATCTGCTTTCATTTCCCTGATTTGATGTCTTATAGTTCTCAGTGTATAAGTCTTTCACTTCCATGGTCAGGTTTATTCCTAGGTATATTTGATTTTGGGGGGTGTGGTTTTAAAAGGTATTGTTCTTCCAGAAGTCCCATTGTGGCTCAGTGGAAACAAATCTGACTAGTATCCATGAGGACTGGGGATCTGGTGTTGCTGTGAGCTGTGGTGTAGGTTGCAGATGTGGCTCGGGCCCGGTGTTGCTGTGGCTGTGATATACGCTAGCAGCTGCAGTTCTGATGTGACCCCTAGCCTGGGAACTTCCATATGCCACAGGTGCAGCCCTAAAAAGAAAAAAAAAGGGTATTGCTCTTTTATATTCCTTTCCTAATATTTCGCTGTTAATATACAGAAGTGCAACTGATATCTGAATGTTAATCTTGTATCCTGCTGAATTCATTGATCAGTTCAAGTAGTTTCTGTGTGAAGTCCTTAAGGTTTTCTATATAGAATATCATGTCATCTGTATAGTGACAATTTTACCTCTTTTCCAATTTAGATACCTTTTATTTCTTTTGTTTGTCCGATTACTGTAGCTAGGACATCCAATACTATGTTAAATAAAAGTGGGCATCCTTGTCTTGTTCCAGATTTTAGTGGGAAGGCTTTCAGCTCTTCTCCATTGAGTATTATATTGGCTGTGGGTTTGTCATAAATGGCTTTGATTATGTTAAAATATGCTCCCTCTATACCCACTTTGGTAAGAATTTTTATCATGAATGGGTGTTGGATTTATCAAATCCCTTTCCTGCATCTGCTGAGATGATTATGTGGCATTTGGGGGGGGGGGTTCTTTTCAGGGACACCCCTGCAGTATATGGAATTTCCCAGGCTAGGGGTCAAATTGGAGCTGCAGCTGCTAGCCTGTGCCACAGCCACAGTGACGCCAGATCATTTAACCCACTGAGTGGAGTTCTGGTTGTGGCACAGTGGAAACAGATCCAGCTAGTATCCATGAGGATGCGGGCTTGATCCCTGGCCTCGCTCAGTGGGTTGGAGATCCAGTATTCCCCTCAACTATGGTGCAGGCTGACAGCTGTAGCTCTGATTTCACCCCTCAGCCTGGGAACATCCATATGCCACGGGTGCAGCCCTAAAAATGAAAAATAAATAAAAATCAAAATAACCCACTGAGCAAGGCCAGAGATCAAACCTGCAAACCTCATGGTTCCTAGTCAGATTCGTTTCTGCTGCACCACGACGGGAACTCCTTCGGTCTTTTTTAATTTCAACAGTTTTTTTTGGAGGTGTGGTGGTATCTTATTGTGACTTTAACGTACAGTTCCTTGCTAACTAATGACACAGAACATCATTTTGGTTTTTGCATTTTGGTAAAATATTCAAATACTGTTTTCCAACAATCAAATTTTAATTAAGAGTTGCATGTATATTCAGATTCTTTCTTGGATAAATGAATGTTGAATATCTGCTCCCATTTAATTGGCTTGCATTGCTTTCCTAATATTGTTTTGAAGTTTATTAAAGCCCACTTTATTAATATTTTCTTTTAAAAAAGCTTTTTACTTTTTCTCTACTCTCCACAGTCAGCCTGTTCCATGGTCACTAAGATAGACTGTTTTCTTATGGAACTTTTATTTAGTTCCACTTATTCTGGAGATGTGATGAAGCTTGATATTCAGTCTTACCGTTTAGACTCCATTCTGGCTCCATTTATTGAAAAGACTTTTCCTTCCCTATTGGCACTTTATCAGGAGTCTATTTGCTATATTCAGGCTGTTTGCATGCATCTATTTCTGAAGTGTCTAATCTGCCTATTAATTTCTTTTCTTTTCGCCAATACAACAGTCTTGATTATTGTAGCTTTTATACTAAGACTTGAAGTCAGTTAGTGTAAGTTTTTGTTCTCTTCAAAAACTGCTTTGTTTATCCCAAGACGTTTGCATTTCCACAGTTTTACAATCAGTTTGTCAGCATCCAAAATAAAGCCTGTTGGGACTTAATTGGGATGAATCTGTAGATCGGTAGTTGTTATCTAAACAGTATCAACTCTTGCATTCTATTTCCTATTTAATTGGTTCTTTTAAAATTTATCTCTGTAGTGTTTTGTGTTTTTTTGTAGTTATTAGATAGCTGTTTAAAGATTTTTTGGGAGCTCCTGCTGTGGCGCAGCAGGATCTGCAGTGTCTTGGGGGCACTGAGATGCGGGTTTGATGCCCAGCATGGCACAGTGGGTTAAAGACCTGGCATTGCCACAGCCATGGCTTAGGGCAAGACTGTGGCTTGGACCTGACCTCTGGCCCAGGAGCTCCATATGCTGCAGGGTGGCCGAAGTGAAAAAATTTTTTTTGTTTTTTACCATTATAGTAAATATATTTTTCTTTTTGTATTCATTTTTCAAAAAATTTAAAAATACAGTTGATTTGCAGTGTTGTATCAGTTTCTGCTGGATGGCAGAGTGAATCAGTTATTTATATAGACATAGCCATTCTTTTTCAGATTCTTTTCCCATATAGGTTTTCACCGAATATTGAGTTCCCTGTGTTATAGATCAGGTCCCCTTGGACCATCCATTCCATATACAATAGTGTGTGTACATATATACCAGCCCGTCCCTCCCGCCCACCCTTCCCCTTTGGTAACCATACCTTTGTTTTCAAAGTCTGTGAGTCTTACTGTTTTGTAAAAAAGTTAATTTGTATCATCTTTTTGGATTCCACCTGTAAGTGATATCATATGATGTTTGTCTTTCATTTTACTTCACTTAGCACGATAATCTGTAGGTCCATCTATGTTGCTGCATATGGCATTATTTCTATTTCTTTTTTTGTAAGGGCCACACTTGCAGCATATGGAAGTTCCTGGGCTGGGGGTCAAATTGGAGCTGTAGCTGCTGACTTATACCACAGTCCACAGCAATGCGGGATCCGAGCTGCATCTGCAACCTACACCACAGCTTGTGTCAATGCCAGATCCTTAACCCACTAGGTGATGAGGACAGTGATCGAACCCACATCCTCATGGATACTACCTGGTTTTGTTATTGCTGAACCACAATGGAAACTCCTATTTCATTCAGTTCTGTGGCTGAGTAGTTTTCCATTGTATATATATATCACATCTTCATCCATTCCTCTGTCCACATTTACGTTGCGTCCACATCTTCCTTATTGTGAACAGTGCTGCAGTGAACACTGACGTACCTGGATCCTTTTCCAGTTATGGTTTTTCTATGGACACATGCCCAGGAGTGGGATTGCTGGATCATATGGTAATTCTATTTTTAAATTCTGGAGAAACCTCCAGACTGTTTTCCATAGTGGCTATACCAGTTTACATTCCCATGTACAATGTAGGAGGATTCCTTTTTTTTTTTTTTTTTTTTTTGGTCTTTTTAGGGCCACAACTGTGGCATCTGGAAGTTTCCAGTCTAGGTGTCAAATTGGAGCTGTAGCTGCCGGCCTACACCATGCCAGATCCAAGCCACATTTGCAGCATAAACCACAGCTCGTGGTAATGCTGGATCCTTAATCCGCTGAGTGAGGCCAGGGATTGAACCTGCGTCCTCATGGATATGAGATGGGTTTGTTACCACTGAGCCACAACGGGAACTCCTAGGAGGGTTCCTTTTGTCCACACCCTCTCTGGCAATTTTTTTCCTTTTTGGCTGTGCTCAAGGCATAGACTTCCTGGGCCAGGGATTAAACACAAACCACAGCAACAACCAAAGCAACAGCAGTGGCAATGCCAGATGCTTTACCCACTGAGCCACCAGGGAACTCCTAGTTTTGATTATGGCCATCTAGACCAGTGTGAGGTGATACCTCATTGCAGTTTTAATTTGCATTTCTCTAATAATTAATTTTGTTGAGCATCTTTTCATGTGTTTTTTGGTCATCCGTTTGTATTTTTTGGCATAATTTGTACCTAGATACTCTGCCCATTTTTTGATTGGGTTGTTTATTTGTGATATTGAGTTGCATGAGTTGTATATATATTTTGGAGATTAATCCCTTTTCTGTCACTTAATTTGTAAATATTTTCTTCTATTCTGTAGGATGTCATTTTATGTTTCCCTTTGCTGTGCAAAAGCTTTTAAGTTTGTTTATTTTTATTTTCATTACTGCAAGAGGTGGATCCAAAAAGATATTGTTACAATTTATGTCAGAGTGTTTTGCCTATGTTTTTGTCTAAGAGTTTTATAGTATCTGTCCTTAAATTTAGGTCTTTAATCAAATTTTGAGTTTATTTTTGCATATGGTATAAGAGAATGTCCTAATGTCATTTTCGTACATGTAGCTGTCCAGTTTTACCAGCACCACTTATCAAAGAAACTGTCAGAGTTCCTGTTGTGGCTCAGTGGTTAATGAATCCGACTGGGAACCATGAGGTTGCAGGTTTGATCCCTGGCCTCGCTCAGTGGGTTAAGGATCCGGCGTTGCTGTGAGCTGGGGTGTAGGTTGCAGATGCAGCTTGGATCCCACGTTGCTGTGGCTGTGGTGTAGGCCAGCGGCTACAGCTCCGATAGACCCCTAGCCTGGGAACCTCTATATGCCACGAGTGCAGCCCTAGAAAAGGCAAAAAGACAAAAAAAAAAAAGTCTTCTCTCCACTGTGTATTCTTGCCCCCTTTGTTGTAGATTGACTGTAGCTGTATGGGTTTATTTTTGGATTTTCTGTTCTGTTCCAGTAGACCTATATTTTGTTTTTGTACCATATGGTTTTGATGAATGTAGCTTTGTAGTACAATCTGAAGTTAGTGAACTTGATTCCTCAAGCTCTGTTTTTCTCAGGATTGCTTTGGCTTTTCAGGCTCCTTTGTATTTGTAAAATTAAAAAATTGTTCTAGTTCTATGAAAAAATACCAATGGCTATTTGATAAGAGATTTCACTGAATCTACAGGTTGCCTTAGATAGTTTAGTCATTTTGATAGTATTGATTCTTCCAATTCAAGAGCATGTCATTTTCTTCAGAGTAGGGAGATGGGCATTTTTGTCTGCTCCCTCTGCACTGAGGTGTACTGGGTTGATAGCCAGGTAACAACTGTTTGCTTTTGTCCTGTGTTGAGCCTGTGTAATATAAGCCCAACTGGACACCAGACCCAGGTGATCTAGGAGTATATTCTGTGTAGCAGCCACAAAACAGGGGAACAGACATGTACACAGGCTGCTTTCCAAGATATTACTTACCTGGAGTGAGATGAAGGTGAGTGAAAAGACTATGCCCTCCCTCATCTCTGGAGAGTACCGGCAGTCAGCACCTTGAAATATATTAAATGAGAAGCCTGCCCCTCAGGACACTTTTTTTTCCCCCTAGGGCCACACCTGCAGCATATGGAGGTTCCCAGGCTAGGGGTCAAATTGGAGCTGTAGCCGCCGGCCTACACCAGAGCTACAGCAGTGCAGGATCCGAGCCACATCTGTGGCCTGCACCACAGCTCATGGCAATGCTGGATCCATAATCCAGTAAGCAAGGCCAGGGATTGAACCTGTGTCCTCATGGATGCTAGTCGGGTTCATTAACCACTGAGCCACGATAGGAACTCCAGGACACCATTTTTAAGACAGACAAATAGGGAGTTCCCGTCACGGCACAGTGGTTAATGAATCCGACTAGGAACCATGAGGTTGCAGGTTTGATTCCTGGCCTTGCTCAGTGGGTTAAGGATCCGGCATTGCCATGAGCTGTGGTGTAGGTTGCAGATATGGCTTGGATCTAGCATTGCTGTGATATAGGCCAGCAGCTATAGCTCCGATTCGATCCCTAGCCTGGGATATGCCACAGGTTCAGCCCTTAAAAAAAAAAAAAAAAGACAAACAGGACTCTTTCCAGAGAAGTGTTTATTTCGGTCTGTCGCCCTTCATCAGGCCTCGGAGGGACAGCCACTTGCTTGTCACCCATAAGCTGTGCTAGCTTCCACAGCCGGGAGTTCAAGCCAGGAGTGCCTGTGGGGCCCCTTGTATGTCCATAAGCTCCTTTCCTTGAGATACGGGCAACCCGGAGAAAGGTGGCGTGGGAAGATGGCGTCTGCCAGCCTAGGTGGTGTCTGTAGATTCTCAGCGTTGGGCTGTAGATGTCTTTTTTTTTTTCCCCAGTCACACCCACAGCATAAAGAAGCTTCTGGGTCAGGAAATCAGAGCCACGGCTGCAACCTACGCACAACATGGTGGCAATCCCAGAACCTCAAGCTCCTGAGCCAGAGCGGGAACACCTCGGTGTGCTGTAAGTTAGAAGTCTGCCCTCAGGCCAACGCTTGTACGGTCAGTAAATAAGCCCCTTTCACGGAGAGACTGGGCATCTCTACCTGTCGCCACCGCACGTGAGCCCTTAGCCCTTTCTCCGAGTTCACTTTCAAAGCTGAATATAGCGGGGGTCCATCTGTCAGAGAAAGCCTCAAGAGCTGAAAGTGGTGAGTCCCTCGTGGTTGTGCTATCTGCTGGGGGTGAGGTTCGTGACGGTGTTTTCCTTGCAAACTCTTAACAGTTTTGATCTGAGTTTTTTTCTCATTCACCCAGTACGTAGGAACCACTCAGCTCGTTCCTGGTTTCTTTCAGAGGGAATCGTTCCATATTTAGCTGTAGATTTGGTATGTCCCTGGGAAAAGGTGAGTTCAGAGTCCTCCCACATCACCATCCCGTAGTGGATTCAACACCTTGTTTCTTTGTATGACAGGAATACGCTCACTAGTATCCTCACAGGACCAAGATGTTGATCCCTCTGGTGGAGAGGTGAAGTGGGGTCACATAAATTCGCAGTTCCTGCTGTGACGCAAGGGGCTAGGCAGCACCTCTGGAGCTCTGGGACACAGGTTCGACCCCAGCCCAGCACCGCAGGTCAAAGGATCTGGCATTGCCGCGCCTGCAGCATAGGTTGCAACTCCTGCTCAGATCTGGCCCCGGAAGTCCGCAGGCGGTGGGGTAGCCAAAAACTAAATTCAGATTAGCTAATGAACGCTGATTTTTTATGATTTCCTGTCCTTAGCTTTAGGAAATTAGCAATACACTATGAAAGAGGGGCTCTCATACATCATGCCTTCCACACATCATTTTTCAATGCTTTTATTAATTTTTTTTTTTTTTTTTTGGCTGAGGCATGCAAAATTTCCCGAGCCAAAGAAGTAACAATGAACCCCCAGCAGCTAGGCCACCAGGGAACTCCCAACATTCTGTCAGTTCTTTACGTGTGGCTGTAATGCCTATGTTTTTAAAAGAGAACCGTAGTTTATACGTATTCTGTAGTTCATGCATACATTTTTTAAGTGTTACCATTGATGAGGGTTCCATGTTCGAGGTTACTATGAACAAGGTTGCTGAGAACAGGTGTGTTACACACACACTGGGTGTACACGTGCATGTATTTTTCTTTTTCTTCCCTTTTAGCTGCCCTGTGGCATATGGAGTTCCTGGTCCAGGGATCAGCTCCATATAGGAGCTGCAGCCTATACCACAGCTGCGGAAACGCCGGATTCTTTGACCGCCTGTGCCAGGCTGGGAATCAGACCCGTGTCGCTGCTGATCCCCTTGTGACACAGTGGGGACTCTGACATCTGCACGTGTTTCTACTGCGTAGACCTGAACTAGAATTTGTCTCATAAGACATATGTAGCTCTTCCACATAATGCCACACCTGTCCAAGGTAATTAAAGCATTTTACTCTGAATAACCACAATTGGAAATCTCCCTTGACATATTCCCTGTTAACGCTCAGTAATGTCTTAATTTTCAATAGTTATTTGTTACTACTGATAAACCTGGGTATGTAAAATTTTACTCATTCTGTTTTTTTGTGTGTCTTTTTGTCTTTTTAGGACTGTGCCCCCAGCATATGGAAGTTCCCAGGCTAGGGGTCAAATCAGAGCTATAGCTGCCAGCCTACGCCACAGCAACGCAGGAAACAGCTGTGTCCATCACCTACACCACAACTCCTGGCCACGCTGGGATCCTTAACCCACCGAGAAAAGCCAGGGATCGAACTTGCATGCTCATGGATACTAGTTAGGTCTGTTAACCGCTGAGCCATGACAGGAATTCCTACTCATTCTGTTTCCGTATGCGTTTCTCGAAGGCTGAGGTTGAGTAACTTCCTTAAAGTATTTGGCTTTTAAATTTTTCATTTTTGTTAAATTACCTGTCAAATTTGTGCCCATTTTTCCTCTTGGGTTGTCCTAATAATTTATAGAATTTATGTGCATTCTGGATAAATAGTCTTTTGTCAATTGTACATTTAGTAAATGTCTCCTCTAAGTCTGGAGAACATGAAGAATTCTAGTTTTTGTTAAATTGACTATGAAAAAAACATTCAATTTGACATAGTTTCAAACTTACAATTAATTGCAACAGTATTAAAGATTTTTCTTTTAGGAGTTGCCATCGTGGCTCAGTGGTTAACCAATCCGATTAGGAACCACGAGGTTGCAGGTTCGATCCCCGGCTCACTCAGTGGGTTAAGGATCCGGCGCTGCCATGAGCTGTGGTGTAGGCTGCAGACGCAGCTCAGATCCCACGTTGCTGTGGCTGTGGCGTAGGCCGGCGGCTGTGGCTTGGATTAGACTGCTAGCCTGGGAAACTCCACATGCTACGGGTGCAGCCCTAAAAACGACAAAAGACAAAAGAAAAGAAAAAAAAGATTTCTCTTTTGGGAGGGACTGCAGAAAAACGGCAATGCAGGAGAACCAGCGCTGCTGTTCCTCTGCGGAGAAACATTGCGTGGCTGTTTGTGAACAAAAACAGGTCTGGGAGAACGAAGAGTCCACACAGGTTTTAGCAGCACAGTGGAACGAAACAAGAAGGAAATGAAAACCACCTCATTTTATCTACATCGTTTCCATTCGCACACCAGCACTGCTGAGCTCTAAGAAGGAAGGTCCCAGCTTGGAAGTTTCTTTGCCAGGTGCAGAGGAACAGGTGAAGGCCCATCTCTGCTAGCCTCTGGGGGCACCGGGTCAAGGCCTGCCTTCTGTTTCCCCCCTTGGAACTGGCAAAGCTAAGATGTATTTCACCAGCTAGAAACAAGGAAGAAAAACAGGCTGTCGGCAGACATGCAGTGGGAACAATCATGGTTCACAGAGTGGTTTTGCAGACAAACACAGCAGATTTTGTGATTGATGGAGCCAGTAGCTGGCACAACCACCAGAGACCCCTCCACTCCCCCTGCAGATCTCAGCAGCTTTCCCCCCACAGGTATTTGGACTTGGCGACCCCAGCCACCTGCTTCCCTCCTTGAGCCACACCTTCAGCCATCTCTGCCTTCTGCAACTATAACAGTACAAGATGCCAGCCTAGGCCCTAAGAGGTGACTCAGACCAAGCCGACATTCAGGGCTTGTAGCACCCTCTACCTGTATAGCTTTCTGATAGCTATTACCAACCTCGAGTGTGGTGCACACACTTGGATGGAAAATGTGCAGCCATGGGTGAGTGTACTGCTAGCCAGGGCCACTGCACCACTTTCTGGGCCTAAATCAGGCTGTGCCTTCAGTCACTGTCTGGAACTACTCTGCACCTGGATGCCAACAGCCAGGGTCTCTACATCTGCCTGAGAGCACCGCTGAATCCAGCTTTTGTTCCCTGGCCTGGCCTCCATCACTTCATGTGTCTCTAACAGGGCTCTGCAATTGTAGGCACCTACTGCTGGCTCCAAAGCCAAGTGCACGTTAAACTAAATATATGACACCCCTTGGTCAGAGTGCGACCAGATGCCACAGTACCACATCCTGCACCACTGGGACCCAGGTCACGGGCATTCACTGACAGATGAGAGGTTTCCCTTACCACAGCCAGTGCGTCAAGTCTAGAAGAGGTCACTGCTTTTTCAAATGCACAAAAACCTGCACAAGGTTAAGAGGGTCACAAAGAGTAAGAGACATACAGCTTCTCCAAAGGAGTACAGTAAACCTGAAATACATGGCCCCAAAGAAATCGAAGACCCGGAAACTACCAGAGAAAGGTTTGTTTGCCTTTTTTTTTTTTTTTGGTTGTGCCTACAGCATGAGGGGGTTCTGAGGCCAGGGATCAAATCCACACCATAGCAGTGACCCAAGCTACTGCAGTGACAATGCCATATCCTTTACCTGCTGTGCCACAAGGAAACGCCGAGATTTTCTAAAAATTTAGAGTATAAAAAACCCAATGATACTAGGAAAACAATACAAAACAAACAAAATGAAGAGTTCAGCAAAGATAGGGAATGTAAAAAAGACCCCCCAACATTTTGGAACTAAAGAATGCTCTAAGTGAAATGAATACAAAGCTGACTCAAGCAACCAGAAGAATCAGTGAGCCAGACAGATCAACTGAAACAATCCAATCACAGGAGAAAAAATGAAAAAGAATTAAGAAAGCATATTTTACAGGCCTTAAGGAACACCACCAAGAGAAATAATGTACACATCACTGGAGTCCCAAAAGAAGAATAGAGGGAAAGGGGTAAAAAGATTAAAGAAATAATGGCCACGAACATCCAAATCTGGGGAGATTTGGACATGCAAGTACCTGAAGCTAATACATAACCTCAAAATTCAGTGCAAAAGGACCTTCTAAAAGACACATAACAGTAAAATAGTCTAAAGCCACCGCCCCCCCAAAAAAAAAACACCAAAAAAGAGGAATTTTAAAAGCTGGAAGGAGAGGGGAAAAAATCTCTCACACAAGGGAACACCCATGAGGCTCTCAGTGACCTTCTCAGCAGAGAGCTCGTATGCAGGAGAAAATGAGATGATATATTCCATGTGCTGAAAGAAACTGCCAACAAAGAATACTTGACCCAAGAAAGCTATCCTTCAGAAATAAAGGGGGGATAAAGACTTTCGATAAAGCTAAGGGACTTCATCAATACTAAACTGCCTTATAAACAACACTGCAAGGAGTACACACTAGTAATACGAAAACATCTACATTTTCAACATACTGGTAAAGGGAAGCATATAGTCAGATTTAGAATACCCTAAAACTGTAATAATGATGTATTAACCACCTTTTTTTTTTGGTCTTTTTATGGAGGATCCCAGGCTAGGAGTCTAATCAGAGCTACAGCTGCTGGCCTCTGCAGCCACAGCAAGGCAGGATCCAAGATGTGTTTGCGACCTACACCACAGCTCACAGCAGTGCTGGATCCTTAACTCACTAAAGTCAGGGATCAAACCTGTGCCCTCATGGATACTAGTCAGGTTCATTAACCACTGAGCCATGATAGGAACTCCATATATTAACTACTTCAGTATTTTATCCTTGAACTTTCAAGGACAAAGGTATTAAAAATAGCTAGATTTGTTAATGAATACACAATAAAATATCCCTGTTAATGGATACGTGATATAAATTGGTAATGGTTAAACCTAAAAGAGAATATCAAAGGATAGATTTTCTCTGTATGTATGTACATATGTTTTATGAAAACCTAATGAGACCCACAAAGCAAAAAAAGAGAATATCAAAGGATAGATTTTCTCTGTATGTATGTACATATGTTTTATGAAAACCTAATGAGACCCACAGTAGATATATAAAAAAAAAGAGAAGGGAATCAAAGCATAACTCTCCAGATAATCAATTTACAAAGGAAAAGAGCAAAAAAGGAAAAAATGGAAGAAAAAGAAGTAATTACTAAGATACCATTTACTAATGTCTTTACCTAGCAACAGTTACTATAAGTGATAATGTATTGAACTTTTCAATCAAAAGGCATAGATTGGCAGGGTGCATTTAAAAAAAGAGCCCCCAACTATATGCTGCCTACAAGAGACATGTGCTCTAAGTGAAGGAATGACAAATGGTATTCCATGCAACAGAAACCAAAAGAAAGCAGTGATAGCTATACTGATAACAGATAAATTAGTCTTTAAGGTAAACAGTGATGACCAGGCTAGTTCAAGAAAATAAAACAATCATAACTATATATGCACCCAACATGAGAAACACACACACACACACACACACACATATATATATTTGTTATTTTAGGGCTGCACCCATAGCATATGGGCACACCTGCAGCATGTGGAGGTTCCCAGGCTAGGAGTCTAATTGGAGATATAGCCACCAGCCTATGCCACAGCCACAACACAGCTTCCAAGCCACATTTGCAACCTACACCACAACTTACGGCAATGCCAGATCCTTAACCCACTGAGCGAGGCCAGAGATTGAACCCACAACCTCATAGTTCCTAGTCGGATTCATTTCCGCTTGCCACAATGGGAACTCCTAAATATATTATTAAATATGAACAGATGTGAATGAAGAAAGAGCAATACATTATTAGGGGACCCTGATACCCCACTGTCAACAATAGATAAGTCATCTAGACAGAAAATTAAAAATGAAATGGTGGATTTGCATATTTTACAAGAAATGCAGCAGACATATTCATAGAATTTCATCCAACATCAACAGAATACACTCCTCAAACGGACATGAAACGTTCTCTAAGATCACGTGATAGGTCACAAAACAAGGCTTAGCATAGTTAAGACTGAGAGCATGCCAGCTATCTTTTCTGACTACCATAGAACAAAACCAGAAATAGCTATAAGAAGAACACTGGAAAATTCACAAATACGAGGGGATTAATGAACAGCTAATTACATTAATGAACAGCTTCTTTCTTTCTGTGAAAGAAGAAATCAAAAGGGAAAACAAATATCTTGAAACAATTAAATACCTTGGAATAGACTGACCGAGGAGGTGAAAGACTCATGTGCTGAGACCTATAAAACATTAATCAAGGAAGTTAAAGAGGATTCAAAGAAATGCAAAGATATTCCATGCTCCTGGATTGGAAGAATTCTTATCTTTAAAATGGCCATGCTGGGAGTTTCCGTCATGGCACAGTGGTTAATGAATCCGACTAGGAACCATGAGGTTGTGGGTTCGATCCCTGGCCTTGCTCAGTGTGTTAAGGATCCGGCGTTTCCGTGAGCTGTGGTGTAGGTTGTGAACACAACTTGGATCTGGCGTTGCTGTGGCTGTGGCGTAGGTCTGCGGCTGTGGCTCCGATTCAGCCCCTAGCCTGGGAACCTCCATATGCCACGGGTGTGGCCCTAAGAAAAAAAAAAATGGCCATGCTACCCAAAGCAATCTATGGATTCATTATAAACCCTATCAGGTTACCATGAAGTTTTTCACAGAACTGGAACAAACAATCCATGAATTTCTATGGAACCATAAAAGACCCAGAATTGCCAAACTAAGAGGCATAACTCTCCCAAACTTCAGACAATATTGCAAAGTTACAGTAATTAAGACAGTGTGGCACTGCTACCAAAACATACATACAGACCAATGGAACAAAACAGAGAACACAAAAATAAACCCAGACACCTGCTGTCAATTAATCTTCAACAAAGAAGGCAAGAATATAAAATGGGGAAAAGTTTCTTCAGCAAGTGGTGCTGGGAAAACGGGACAGCTGTATGTAAATCAACAAAACTACAACATACCCTCATACCATGCACAAAAATAAACTAAAATTACTTAAATAATTAAACATAAGACACCATAAAATTCCTAGAAGAGTTTTCAAAAAATGGGCACAAGATCTAGACAGACAGTTCTCCAAAGAAGACATACATATGGTGAAATAACACATGAAAAGATGTTCAACATCACTAATTTTTAGAGAAATGCACATCAAAACTACTGTGAGGTACCACCTTACACTAGTCAGAATGGCCATCATCCAAAAGTCTACAAATAATAAAATGCTGGAGAGGGTGTCGAGAAAAGGGAACCGTCTTACACTACTGGTGGGAATGTACATTGGTGCCACCCTATGGAAAACTGTGGAGAGTCCTCAAAAAACTAAAAATAGAATTACCATATGATCCAGCAGTCCCACTCCTGGCACATCTATCCAGAGAAAACCATGGCTCAAAAAGATACATGCACCCCAATGTTCATTGCAGCACTATATACAATAGCCAAGACCTAATTAGGATGCAACCTAAATACTCACTGACAGAGTGGATAAAGACGATGCGGTACATATGCACAAAATATTACTCAGCCATAAAAAGGAATGAAATAATGGCATTTGCAGCAACATGGATGGACCTAGAAATTATCATGCTAAGTGAAGTCAGACAGTGAGACACAAACGTCATATGCTATCACTTATATGTGGAATCTAAAATAAGGATACAATGAGCTGCTGCTGCTGCTTTTGTTTTTGTTTTTGTCTTTTCAGGGTGCACCCGCGGCATATGGAGGTTCCCAGGCTAGGGGTTGAATCAGAGCCACAGCTGCCAGACAACACCACAACCACAGCAACGCGGGATCCAAGCCGTGTCTGCGACCTACACCACAGCTCACGGCAACGCCAGATCCTTAACCCACTGAGCAAGGCCAGGGATCGAACCCACAACCTCATGGTTCCTAGTCAGATTTGTTAACCACTGAGCCATGATGGGAGCTCCACAATGAGCTTCTTTTAAGAACATAAACAGACTCACAGACTTTGAAAACCTTATGGTTTCCAAAGGAGATATGTTGGTGAGGGAGGGATGGACTAGGGTTTTGGGATGGAATTGTTGTAAAAAATGGGTTGTGATGATGGTTGTACAACTATAAACATAATAAAATTCACTGAGTTAAAGAAAAAAAAAAAGACAACACCATAAAATTCCTAGAAGAGAATGTAGGCAAAACAATCTCTGACATCAACTGTACATATATTTTCTAAGATCAGTCTCCCAAAGCAACAGACAAAAACAAAAATAAACCAAACTTCCTTTGCACAGCAAAGGAAACCATTTATTTTTACTTTATTTTTTGCTTTTTTTAAGGCTGTACCCAAGGCATATGGAGGTTGTTCCCAGGCTAGGCCTCGAATCAGAGCTACAGCTGCCAGCCTATACCACAGCCGCAGCAACTTGGGATCCAAGCCACATCTGCGACCTACACCACAGCTCATGGCAATGCCAGATCCTTAACCCATTGAGCAAGGCCAGGGGTCGAACCTGTGTCCTCATGGATGCTAATTAGGTTTGTTTCCGCTGTGCCACAATGGGAACTCCAAAGGAAACCATTTAAAAAAAAAAAAAAAGAGTTCCCACTGCGGCTTAGTGGTTAGCCAATCTGACTAGCATCCACAAGGATGCAGATTTGATCCCTGAGGCCTTGCTCTGTGGGTTAAGGATCTGGTGTTGCCGTGAGCTGTGGTGTAGGTCACAGACGCGGCTCAGATCCTGTGCTGCTGTGGCTGTGGCACAGGCCAGCAGTTACAGCTCCAATTTGACCCTTAGTCTGGGAACCTCTGTATGCAGCAGGTGCAACCCTAAAAAGCAAAAAAAAAAAAAGTCAACCTACATAATGGGAGAAAATAATTTCAAATGATGCAACTGACAAGGGCTTAATCTCCAAAATATACAAACACCTTATATAACTCATACAATTCAACTTCAAAAAAACAAACATCCCAATTGGAAAATGGGCAGAAGACCTGAATAGACATGTCTCCAAAGAAGACATATAGATGGCCAACAGGCACATGAAACACCACTAATTATTAGAGAAATGCAAATCAAAACTACAATGAGGTACCACCACATAACGATCAGAATGGCCATCATTTGTAAGTCTACAAATAACAAATGCTCAAGAATGTGTAGAGAAAAGGGAACCCTCACACACTGCTGATGGGAATATAAACTGGTACAACCACTATGGAAAACAGTATGCAGGTACCTCAGAAAACTAAATACAGAACTACCATATGATCCAGCAATCCCACTCCTGGGCATCTATCTGGATAAAATTTTCATTGAAAAAAATACACACACACACTGTGTTCATTACAGAACTATCCACAATAGCCAAGACATGGAAACCACCTAAATGTCCACCGACAGATGATGGATTAAGAAAATACAGTATATATACACAACTGAATACTAGTCAGCCATAAAAAAGAACAAAATGCCACTTGTAGCAACGTAGATAGAATAGAGACTCTCATACTGAGTGAAGTCAGAGAAAGACAAATACTGTATGATATCACTTACGTGTGGAGTCTAATATATGGCACAAATGAGCCTAGCTATAGAAACAAACTCATGTACATGGAGAACAGACCTGTTCCCAAAGGGGAGGGCATGGAATGGACTCGGAATCTGGGGTTAGTAGATGCCAACTATAGCATTTGGAGTGGATAAGCAATGAGATCCTGCTGTGTAACACAGGGAAGTATATCTAATCACTTGTGATGGCACGTGATGGAGGATAATGTGAGAGAAAGAATGTATATGTACGTATATACACTTTGCTGTACAGAAAAAACCGACACAACATTGTGAACTACTATAATAAAAAATAAAAATGTTAAAACAAATGAAATGGAAGCACAATTTATCAAAGCCTATGGTATGCTGCAAAGCAGCTCTAAGACAGAAATTCATAATGATAAACATGTACATTAAGAAACAGCGGTTAACGAACCTGACTAGCATCCATGAGGATGCGGGTTCGATCCCTGGCCTCACTCAGTGGGTTAAGGATCTGGTGTTGCAGTGAGCTGTGGTGTAAGTTGCAGATACGGCTTGGATCCCTTATTGCTGTGGTGTAGGCCAGCAGCTACAGCTCCGATTTGACCCCTAGCCTAGGAATCTCCATATGCCACAGGTGCGGCCCTAAAAAGACAAAAGGAAAAAAAAAAAGAACAAAGAAGATCTCAAATAAATGACTGAAACTTTAGATCTTATGGAACTAGGAAAAGAAGAATAAACTAAGTGAAAGTTACTGAAGAAAAGAAATAACAAAGATCAGAGCAGAAATACATGAACTACAGGAGATTGGATTAAGATGGCGGAATAGAAAGACTGGAGCTCAACTTCTCTCCCGAAAAACAGCAAAAATACAGCCAAATGCCGAGCAACCTTCAACCAAATGGACTGTAAACTTCCAAAAAAGATACTCTGCTCCAGAAGACACAGCGGAGACCACATCAAGAGGTAGGAGGGGCGATTACGCGATAGAAGCAACC
>PVHT020000439.1:3415564-3425871 GCA_004024745.2 Catagonus wagneri
GCAGGGGGCGACCCGGGGCACGCAGCGCTCACCTCGGCCGGGTCCCTCGGCGCGGCCGCCGCCATCCGCGCTTCTGGCCGGAGAGGAGCGACCGCTGCCCAGCGCCCGGGTCGGACTCGGCACCGAGACTCCCCGCGGGCGGCGGTGTCCCTGCCCCTCAGGCCGCCCTGGGCAGCGCCCGCGGGGCCTCCTCCTGCGCCTTCTAAGCCGGACACCTCGCCCCCAAAGCTGCTCAGCCGAGCTTCGCTCCAGATCTGCAGACTCTACCGCAATCAAAGTGCCCGCCTCGTGCGCCGGAAGTCCGTCTCCAGGAGGCTCTCCCTCCCGGAAATAAGTCTGTTCTGGGTTTTCATTGGATGATGCGCCCTGTCCCTTAGCGCAAGTTATTCTGGGTAACGTAGTGCAAAATCTAGGAAGGTTGCCGCTTAGCCGATTCACCTGGAAAGAAGCAAAGCAATATTCCGAGAAAAGCTAGGAAATGACCTCTATGGTGGGGTGTGGGGAGCTCAGTTCTTAATGGAACTGAGCAACTTTTCGGGCGTGTTAGGAGCATTTAGTGAGTCCTTAGTGCTGCTGATCAGAAAGTTATTCAAACGTTATCTCAGATTCGGAGAAACCAACCCAAGTTGACATCCACTGGCACATGGAAGCAAATAAACCTCATCCTACTGCTCTTGAAACGCAAGCAGCCTGAAGCGTGAGTCACGTTTTAAGTTTGACCAGGGACAATAAAAGCACCAGAGCTTGGGAACCTCCTCTGCGGCACAGGCTTGATCCCTGGCTCAGGAACAGCCACATGCCACCTGTCGCCCCCCCTCCCCGGGGGAAAAACAAACCAAAAACACGCAAGTCAGGTTCCTGACTGGAAATATCCTGCAATGCTTAAGCAGAAGGAAAGGGGAGCGAGCGGGGGAGCACCAGAAAAGGCTACCGCGTGCATAGTTGTGCCCAACTCACTGAGAAGGGCTGGTGTATCATCAGGCCACCAAAGATGGCTGTTTCCTTCTCTGCACATCCACTCTGCCACCTACACCCTACTCACTAGTCTGACGTTCCGTCTTAATCATAAGGCCTAATCAGTAAATGCCTATTTACTTGTCCTGTCAACAACTATAATTGTTCGTTTTTAGATTAAACGTCTTCACTGTGGAAGTTCCCATCGTGGCTCAGTGGTTATCGAATCCGACTAGGAACCATGAGGTTGCCGGTTCTATCCCTGGCCTTGCTCAGTGGGTTAAGGATCCGGCGTTGCCGTGAGCTGTGGTGTAGGTCGCAGACGCGGCTCGGACCTGGCGTTGCTGTGGCTGTGGCCTAGGCCGGCGGCTACAGTTCTGATTAGACTCCTAGCCTGGGAACCTCTATATGCCATGGGTGCAGCTCTAAAAGGACAAAAAAAGACAAAAAAAAATACACACTGCTATTTTAAATGAGTAAAATACCAAAAGGGCTATTGTTAGCAAATGTGTACTGGAGTATACAGACTTATTAAAAAAAATATGAGGAGTTCCCATCATGGCTCACTGATTAACGAACCCGGCTAGTATCCATAAGGACATGGGTTCAATCCCTGCCCCGTTCAGTGGGTTAAAGATCTGGCATTTCTGTGAGCTGTGGTGTAGGTCGCTGACATAACTTGGATCTGAAGTTGCTGTGGCTGTGGTGCAGGCCGTCAGCTACAGCTTCCATTCAACCCCTAGTCTGGGAACCTCCATATGCCGCAAATGTGGCCCTAAAAAGACCAAAGAAAAAAAAAAGAAATGTCTCAGGGAGAAATACAAAGTTTACAGCTTGGCATTTTCACAATTCTTTCTGCACATGGATACACACCTCTTTGTGTGGCACAGGGCCAGATATATTCAGATAGATTTGTTTCTTTTGTTTAGTAAAAATAGTTATACTTTATATACAGACTTCTAGTTTACTTTCCTCACTTAACAGTTTGTCTTGCACAACTTCAATCTACTTGTCTTCCTCCTAACAGCCCCTTACTGTGACCACTTGTCCAACTACAACTTGTCACCTTCCTTTAGGGCATTAATTACTGTCCGTTTTCTGAGTGTACCACAGAGTCTGGCTCTGGGCTACCGATGCCCTCTCAGTCCCCGCAGGGCCCCTTGTTTGAGGCACAGAAACTGCCTGGAGCCCTGCAGTGCTCTTCCTGTGATCAGACCCCTTTCGGACCAGCTATCATTCTCTCCAGCTCAGGACAAAGATGGGCCAGGTGGCCGATGCACTGAGGTGGGATAGCATTCAAAAAATGGGAGTTCCCATTGTGCCACAGTGGAAATGAATCCAACTAGTATTCATGAGGATGGGGGTTCAATCCCTGGCCTCGCTCAGTGAGTTAAGGATCCAGCATTGCCGTGAGCTGTGGTGTTAAGTCACAGACACAGCTTGGATCCCGCATTGCTGTGGCTGTGGCCAGCAGCTACAGCTCCAATTCAACACCTAGCCTGGGAATTTCCATATACGGTCTTAAAAAGCAAAAAAAAAAAAAAAAGACAAAAACAAAAAACATAAAAACCCCCAAAACTAAAAATTTGTCACAATGTGTCATCAGTTGCGCTGATATACACTAATACATATAATAGTTTCTCCACTGTATAGCACAGGGAACTATATCTGATCACTTGTAAGGGAACATGATGATCATGTTAAAAAAAACAGTGTATATGAACGTATAGCTGGGTCATTTTGCTATGCAACAGAAAGTGACAGAACATTATAAATTAACTATAATAATATTTTTAATTTTAAAAAGCAAAAAAGAATACTTTCATGTTCAATAAAGTTACTGGAGTTAGGAAAGGGTTCGTTTACTTTAGAAATGCATTCTAAGAAGTTATACACTCAACTTGATGTCTAGGATCATAGATTTAAAAAAACACAAAGTACATGATGATACACAAATATAAACGAGCATTAAAATAAGTGATATAGGACTTCCCATTGTGGCTCAGTGGTTAACGAATCCGACTAGAAATCATGAGGCTGTGGGTTCACTCCCTGGCCTCGCTCAATGGGTCAAGGATCTGGCACTGCCATGAGCTGTGGTGTAGGCTGCAGAAGCGGCTCGGATGCTGCATTGCTGTGGCTGTGGTGTAGGCCAGTGACTACAGCTCCAATTCGACCCCTAGCCTGGGAATTTCCATATGCTTTGGGTACGGCCCTAGAAAGATTTAAAAAATAAATAAAAATAACTGATGTAATACTGAGGAAGGACCCAACTCAATCATTGCATTTACATGTACATTTGAAAACAATCATTACTATGCAAATGATTACATTTTATTTATTTATTTATTTATTTATTTATTTGTTGCCTTCTTTGTCGTTTTAGGGCCACACCCACGGCATGTGGAGGTTCCCAGGCTAGGGGTCTAATGCGAGTTGTAGCCGCCGGCCTTCACCACAGCCACAATTCCCAGACAGAGAGTCACTGAGGAAGGGAATAAAAGGGACATCCTGAAGCATGTTTATGAAGATGGATAGGACTTTGATAAAAATCACCTGCTCTGACACCGATGACCCTGTCTAGGGTGCCTGGCTCGGTCTTGCCAACCTACTGAAAAACTTTTCAAGGAGGGTGTTTGCAGGCAAGAGATGTGCACGGGGGGGTGGACCTGGAGGCCCTGCTGGAGATGCTGACGTAGGGTGTGGACGGTTTACTGTCAGGACACAGCAGAGGGAGTCCCTGCTGGGAAGGGGCACAAGAAAAGCTAGGGAACCTGTGCAGTGCAGATGAATGACTCTCATCAAAGGCCTGGCAGCTGTGCGCCCTTATGGAAGTCCCTCGACCTCTCTGAGCCACAGACCTCTCCTTTCACAAACAGGAACAGTAACAGAGTTTGAGCACTGAATATGCTGAGTAGATAAACAGGGTCACTCACAGGAAAGCTGTTACTGTTGGTGCCCAAAGATACTCCAAGCGGTCAGCATGGGGTGAAAGGTACGAGCAGGGCTCTTGGGGTTAGGGGAGGAAGAGGTGGCAGGATGGATAAGGCCGGGAGGGGAAGAGGACTGCCGTCACCGAAATGCTCATGTCCCGGACCTGGCAGCCCAGCACCGCATCCCAGGTCCTGTCCACACTGCAGGTTCACGAAGAGGTAACATATCCTGTGCCACGGGTTCCTCCTTAGACAGGGTCCATGTGCTGCACAGTGAACGCATGGGTTCCTTCCCCTTTTACCACTTCAAACTACTTCAATATCAGGGCCGCCCACATTCACTATATTCCTAAGGCCATTTCTCTACGTGTAAACTCCCTGATGTTGAATCAAGTGGCATCTATGGATAAAAGATTTATCGCAGTTCTTGGAATTCCCGTCGTGGCGCAGCCGAAATGAATCCAACTAGGAACCGTAAGGTTCGATCCCTGGCCTCGCTCAGTGGGATAAGGATCCAGTGTTGCTGTGAACTGTAGTGCAGGTCACAGACGTGGCTTAGATCCTGCATTGCTACGGCTATGGTGTAGTCCAGCAACTACAGCTTCAATTCGACCTCTAGCCTGGGAACCTCCATAGGCTGTGGGTGTAGCCCTAAAAACCAGAAAAGATTTATCATAGTTCTTGTACTTACAGGACTTTTCTCCGGGATAGTGTTCCCTATGGACATGGAGGTGCTCCATAAAAAGGATTTTCCACATTCATTCCACTCATAAAGTCTTTCTCCCGTGTGAACTCTCTGATGAGCATAAGAAAGGACCTCCTGGAAAAAAATTTCCAATTCTCCACTGTGAATTCTGATGACACTGAAGGCTCGACTTAGCAGTAAAACATTTCCAGCATTCACTGCACTCAGAAGGTCTTTCTCCAGTGTGAATTCTCTAATGAACATAGAGATTAAATAGTAAAACATTTCCCACACTGCATTCATAAGACCTTCCTCCACTGTGAAATCTCTGATGATGATGAAGCCTTGAAATATCAGTAAACATTTTCTACATTCCCTGCATAGATAAGGTTTTTCTCGTGTGTAAAATTGGATGAACACAGAGATCAGATCTAAGAGTAAAACAGTTCTGGAATTCCCAACATGGCTCAGCACTTAACCTGACTAGTATCCATGAGGAGGCAGGTTCAGTCCCTGGCTTTGCTCAGTAGGTTAAGGATCCAGCGTTGCTGTGAGCTAAGGTGTAGGTCGCAGATACTGGTTCTGATCCCGCCTTGATGTGGCTGTGGTGTAGGCCGGCAGCTACAACTCCAATTGAACCCCTAGCCTGGGGAACCTCCATATGCCACGGGGGCAGCCCTGAAAAGACCAAAAAAAAAAAAAGTAAAACACTTCCCACATTTATTGCACTGATAAGGGCTTTTCCCATGTGAACTTTCTGATGACACTGGAGACCAGTTCTAGCAGTGAAAGATTTCCCACATGTACTGCACTCATAAGGCATTTCTCCAGTGTGAGGTTCTGATGATACTGGAGGCCAGACTTGGCAGAAAGAGACGTCAAACATCACCAGCACTCAGAGGGCATTTATACAATGTGTACTCCCGTGATTACGAAGCCTAGAGCCACGAGTAAAAGATTTTCCACAGTGACTGCACTCATAAAGTGTGTCTCCACTGTAAACTCTCTGATAATGAAGGCTCCATCTAACAGAAAAAGATTTCCCACATTTATTGCACTCATAAGGCTTTTATCCACTGTGAAGTTCTGATGGGAACTAAGCTATTCATTTCGGCAACTGATTAAGTTCCTACATTCACGGCACTCAAAAGGCCTTTCCCCAGGGTGAACTCTCTGATGATTATGAAGTATCTACCTAGCAGTAACCATTTCCCACATTTATTGCAATCATAAGGCTTTTCCCAGTGTAAATTTTCTTATGGGCCCTGAGATACTGGCTATGGATAAACAATTTCCCACAGCACTTATAGGCCTTTCTCCAGTGTGTACTCTCTGATGAACAAAGAGATAGGATTTACTAGTGCAAGTAAGATCTCCCACACTCACTGCACTCGTAAGGCTCTTCTCCAGTGTGAACTCTCTGATGTGCAAGGAAATTGGATTTGCAAGTAAAAAAATTTCCACGTTGGCTGCATCGAACAGGACTTTTTCCAGTGTGAACTTTCTCATTCTGAAAAAGGTTACATGTTTGGCTTACACATTTGTTGCACTCACGAAACCCTTCACCAGTGGAAACTCTCTCATCCTGAACAAGTATCTCTGTGTGGCAGAAGACACTCCCTTCTACACAGCTGTGAAGACTTTTTCCACTGTAAAATAACAGCTTAAATCGACTTACCATTGTTTTCTTTCTTCCCGGTATTAGTGGCCTCTTCCTGAAGTCCCATGTTGGCTACAAAGCTGTTCACACTCTCTGTGGAGGCAGATAAGATTCTTCGATCCATGGGCTGTGCATCTCTTCAAAAATGAGGGTCTCTCTTAAGAGTTCCCTTCGTGGCTCAGTGGTTAACGAATCCGACTAAGAACCATTAGGTTGAGGGTTCGATCCCTGGCCTTGCTCAGTGGGTTAGGGATCCAGCGTTGCTGTGAGCTGTGGTGCAGGCTGCAGGCGCGGCTCAGATCCCACGTTGCTGTGGCTGTGGCGAAGGCCGGAAGCTACAGCTCCTGTTAGACCCCCAGCCTGGGAACCTCCACGTGCCGCGGGTGCGGCTCTACATAAAGGCAAAAAGACAAAAAAACAATGAGGGTCTCTCAACATCACATATGAAGGGTTTCTCTCTAATTGGGTGCTTCTAGAGCTCTTGAAGGTTGCTGTGAAACAGAATTGTTTCCCACATGCCCAGCACGTGTATGCCTTCCGGCCCCTACTTGTTCCCTGTTGTTCAACCAAGTGCAAAATGCCTCTCACGCTGGGACATACATCTTACAGGGCTGGGCCTTCTTGGACGACAAAGCTTCCCTGGGGGTCCTCATCTGTGACATTCCTTTTGCAGATGTGCCCTGTTCAGAAGGTGTCTCTTCATCCTTGATTCCATGCCAAGAATCTGAAAACAAAGAGATGCTGGTTAAGTACATGTGCACTTTACTGGATTGGAGTGACACCATCGCAATTGTACATCAAACACATGAAAGAACCAGTCAACGGGACTGTGTTCAGGAATGGAATTGAAGTCAAATTTAGGAAGCAGCTACTCTCAGCAAGCAACAGACACATGGACTGGATGTAGCCCAACAAAAAGGCTTGTTCTATAGATCACTCCTCTGTCAATAGCTTTGACCAGGACCACATCCACTGGTGACTTGTGCTACTGTGCAAAAGTGTGTTTAGGCCCCAGAAAATCTGAATGAAACAGCGAGATGGTATTCAAGGAATATTAAAGGATACCTGTGTATCTGAGGACATAAACAATGTCAGTCAGTACTACGGGGAAAACAGTGTGAAGACCACATGAGATTAAGTGGTTTAGAGAGGTGGTAGGGAGTCAATCCCAGGCTGGAGTCAGACTGAAAATGTGCAGTAGAAATGACAAGTTGGCAGAATGTCAAGAACGGAGCAAGGACTAAAGAAGTGATCTCTGGAGTTCCCTTCGTGGTGCAGCGGAAAAGAATCTGACTAGGAACCATGAGGTTGCGGGTTCGATCCCTGGCCTCAATCAGTGGGTTAAGGATCTGGTGCTGTCATGAGCTGTGGTATAAATTGCAGATGCGGTGGCTCGGATCCCGCGTTACTGTGGCTGTGGCGAAGGCCAGCGGCTACAGCTCCAATTAGACCCCTAGCCTGGGAACCTCCATGTGCCACAGGTGTGGCCCTAAAATGACAAAAAGAAAAAAAAAAACAAAAAAAAAAAACAAAGAGTAAATGCTGGAAACGGTATGGATGAAAGGGAACGCTCTCCTACATTGTTGGTGGAAATGTAAATCAGTGCTGCAGCTAAGGGGAACAGTATGAAGTTTCCTCAAAAACAGCAATCCCACTCCGGGGTGTTTATTCAGAGAAAATTTTAATTTGAAAGATATATGCACTTCCATGTTTGTAGCAACATTTCTCAAATAGCCAAGATATGTAAGCAACCTAAAAGTACCTCCACAGAGGAATGGATCAAAACCATGTGAGATACACACACACACAATGGAATATTACCCAGCCATAAAAAATAATGAAATAACGCCATTTGCAGGAACATGGACAGACCTAGAAATTCTCACAGTAAGTGAAATAAGTGAGACAGAGAAAGGCAAATTTCATGTGATATCACTTATATGTGTAAATTAATTTAAAAAAACAACAAAATGAACGTCTTAAAAATAAACAATTTTGGGGAATTCTCTTGTAGTGAAGTTGGTTAAGGAATCAGTGTTGCAGCAGCTTGGGTCACTGCTTTGGCAAGGGTTCTACCCCTAGCCCAGGAACTTTCCACATGCCTTGAACACAGCCCAGAAAATAATTTTTTTAATTTTTTTTTTTTGCTTTTTAGGGCCACACCCATGGTATGTGGAGGTTTCCAGGGTAGGCGCTGAATAGGAGCTACAGCTGCCAGCCTACACCACAGCCACAGCAATGCCAGATCCAAGCAGCGTCTACAACCTACACCACAGCTCATGGCAACGCCAGATCATTAACCCACGGAGCAAGGCCAAGGATCAAACCCGCAACCTCATAGTTCCTAGTCAGATTCGTTAACTGCTGTACCACGACAGGAACTCCTAATTTTTTTTTTAAATGAACAATTTTTGTAGTTCCTGCACGGCCCATTGCATCTGGTGTCATGAGTGCTGTGGCTCTGCTTACAGCCATGTTGCAGGTTCAGTCCCTGGCCCTGAATCTTCTACATGCTGAAGGTGCAGCCACGAAAGAAAGAAAAAGAAAGAAGGCTGTGGCTGTGGCAAAGGCCAGCAACTGCACCTCCAATTTGAACCCTAGCCTGGGAACTTCTATATGCCGCACCTGTGGCCCTTAAAAAAAAGAAAGAAGGAACAATTTTTGCAGCATACCTTGATCTTACACAATATGTCAATTATACTTCAAGAAAGCTGGCAGAAAAAATAAAAAAAGGGAACAACTTTTATACATCAACAGACACTATGAACACAATAAAGAGGAAACCAGAGAATGAGAGAAAATAATTCCATATATTAGATATATAGCAAGTTATTAACATTCAGAATATATGGCTAAAGCTTAGAACTCAACAATAAACAAAAAAATCAACCTGGTTAAAAAATGGACAATGGGAGTTCCCAGTTCCCATCGTGGTACAGTGGAAACGAATCCAGCTAGGAACCCTGAGGTTGCGGGTTCAATCCCTGGCCTTGCTCAATGGGTTAAGGATCTGGCGTTGCTGTGAGCTGTGGTGTAGGTCGCAGACACGGCTCGGATCTGGCATTGCTGTGGCTCTGGAATAGGCTGACAGCTAGAGCTCCGATTAGACTTCTAGCCTGGGAACGGCAGGGGTGGCCCTAAAAAGACAAAAGGCCAAAAAAAATTTTTTTTTCAAAAAATGGAAAATGAATTAAAATACACTTTGCTTAAAGATATACAAATGACCAATAAACACAACATTAGAGATATACAATCGAAACAGTAAAAATACACGATTTGACAGCCATTAAGATGACTGTATCAAAAACAAAATAACAGATGTTGTCCTGGATGTAGAGAAATTGGAACCGTAGAAAAGGGTCCTGCAAGAACAGTTTACACGGTCTGTTTTATTTATTTATTTATTTTTGTCTTTTTGCCTATTCTAAGGCCACACTCGCGGCATATGGTGGTTCCCAGGTTAGGGGTCTAATCGGAGCTGTAGCCGCGGGCCGACGCCAGAACCACAGCCACGCGGGATCCGAGCCGCATCTGCAACCTACACCACAGTTCACGGCAACGCCGGATCTTTAACCCCGGATCTTTAACCCACTAATCGAGGCCAGGGATCGAACCCGCAACCTCATGGCTCTTAGTCGGATTTGTTAACCACTGAGCCACGACGGGAACTCCTACGGTCTTTTTTTTTTTTTTTTTTTTTTTTTTTTTTTTTTTTGTCTTTTTGCCTTATCTAGGGCCACACCCGCGGCATATGGAGGTTCCCAGGCTAGGGGTCTAACATGAGCTGTAGCCGCCGGCCTTCTCCAGAGCCACAGCAACGCGGGATCCGAGCCTATGGTCTGTTTTAGAAGTGACCATGTCAATGACGACAGTATGTTGCACAGTGTCAGGCATAAGTAAACGTTAGGTACAGGAATGGGGTACCAAGCATCTGGACAGTCACCTGGTCAAAAGGAAAGCCAGGAAGGCTTGCCAATAGTCTATCGGGCTGACTGCAAAAATACTGACCTTGGAGTTCCCGCTGTGGCTCAGTGGAAACAAACCCGACTGGTATCCAGGGCCCTAAGAAGGTACG
>PVHT020000439.1:3425971-3492555 GCA_004024745.2 Catagonus wagneri
CCACACCCCGTTACCCTGAGGGTCAGAACCAGGGAAGCCACCCCCGAGGGCCTCCCCGTCCTGGACCAGCGGCCGCTCCCTCGGGCCCCTCCTGTTCGGGTGGGGAGACGCGCAGGGGGCGACCCGGGGCACGCAGCGCTCACCTCGGCCGGGTCCCTCGGCGCGGCCGCCGCCATCCGCGCTTCTGGCCGGAGAGGAGAGACCGCTGCCCAGCGCCCGAGTCGGACTCGGCACCGAGACTCCCCGCGGGCGGCGGTGTCCCTGCCCCTCAGGCCGCCCTGGGCAGCGCCCGCGGGGCCTCCTCCTGCGCCTTCTAAGCCCTACCACTTCGCTCCCAAAGCCGCACAGTCGAGCTTCGGACCTTCTCTACAGACCCCAGAGCAATCAAATTGTTCGCCACAAGACGACGGAAGTCCCTCTACAGCAGGCCCGCCCTCCCGGAAATGCGCCCTTTCTGGATTTTCACTGGATGATGCTCCCTGTCCCTTAGCGCAAGTTACTCTGGGTAATGTAGTTCAAAGCTCTCAAGGAAGGTTTCCCCAGCACGTGAATCACCTGGAAAAGAGCCGCGCATAAAGCTGGGAGCAGTAGGAAAGACTTCTAGGGCTGGACTGGAGCGCCATCCTTCTCAATAGCGCGGGGGACACTTTCACAAGAGTGTTAATAACATTTAAGAATCTTTGGTAATAATGATCACTGAAGTGTTACACTGGATATTATCTCACACTCCTAGAGGCCAACCCAAGTTGCCATCCACTGGAAGTGGAAGCGAATAAACATTATCCTAATGCTCTCAAAATGCATGCAGCCTGAAATGTTAAAGACATTTTGTAAGTTATGATCAAGGAGGAGAAAAGAAACGTGTCTGAGACTGGTAACATGGAGAGGAGATACAGGCAACGTTACAGGCAACACTCCAGCAGCTGGACAACAGGGACACTGCTACTTCTGTTTGTTCACTCAAGAAAAGGGTCTCCTGGACTTCTCTTTGTGGTGCAGCAGAAACGAATCCAACTAGGAACCGTGAGGTTGCAGGTTCGATTCCTGGCCTTGCTCAGTGGGTTAAGGATCTGCCCTTGCTGTGAGCTGTGGTGTAGGTTGCAGACGCGGCTCGGATCCTGGGGTGCTGTGGGTGTGGCATAGTTTTGATTCGACCCCTAGCCTGGGAATTTCCGTATGTTTTGGGTGCAGCTCTAAAAAGACAAAAGGCAAAAAAAAAAGAAAGGGAAAGGAAAAGTAAAGAAGAGAAAAAAAGAAGAGTCTCCTGCTTGTACAGTGATCATGCCCAACTGAGTGAGAAACACTGATGTATGATCAGGTCACCCAAGATGGCTATTTTCTTGGCTCTTTCTGTGTCCCCTGCCCTACCAATCTGATTCACCTATACTCTACTCACATGGCTGAACCTCCCTCTTAATAATAAAGCCGAATCAGTAAATAAATGCCTAGATATTTGTCTCAGCCCCAGCTACTGATTTTTCTAGTATTTAGATCAGAAAGTCTTCAGTTGTAAGGAGCATGCTCCTGTGCTCATGTCCTTGATAACAAATGATCCATCCTGATAGCAATTCCCTCTAAAGCAGGTAACCTTCCTCTCTTCCCCAGTAGGAGTGCTGCTACACTCCTGCCTACTCAGATGGAGTGTATCTCCAGGACCTTACTCTGCGTAAAGTACATCCCTGTCTCAAAAACTGTCTCCTTCCTCTAGGGCCTGCATGATCAGCCCTTGTCTATAGAATACCCTGGCTCCTCAGCCTGGCAGGAACCCTCCTCCAGAGCAAGGCAACTGCTTGCAGGTCCTCAGGGTTTCTCCTGTGCTGCTCTTGCCACTTTTTGACCTCCTCCATGCTCTCACCTCTTTCGGAAAAAGATCAGTCCCCATGGCTGAGGGCGGAAGTAGAGGGGGTGTCTCAAGGCCACAGTGCCTGGAAGAATACAAGAAGTGGTGAGGGCCATATCTTCTGGGCTCCTTCCTGTCCTGGGGACCCACACGAAGGTCCTGGCAGGAGTGCAGGGTGTTGGAAAGGACGCCGAATTCTGACACCCGAACTGCTCCACAAACCTCTTCTTTCCTTCTCTTCTCAGAGTGTCCTCTGGGTCAAGGAAGGAGGACTCGAGGGGGCCAGGAGGAGACGAACTCATTGGCCTCACCCAGAGGTGCACTTCTGGCCTGAAGCAAGGGCTGAAAAAGCGGGACTCACCTTTGAGGCTAACATTCTGGATTTCAAGTGCTGGGTCAAGGTAGGACTCCAACGACTTAGCCAGCCTCAGGGACACAGCCTTTGGCATGAGGAAGGGGTCTAAGTTAGGGGGCGTTTCCTAAACCGCACATCGCAACCGCCTCCATTTGTCTCCTACATCCCCGAGCCACCCCAGCCTTCTTTTGTGGCACCACTAACCCCAAATTCCCAATCCATCCCTCCGCAGCCCCTCCACCTTGGCAACCAAAAGTCTGTTCTCTGAGTCTGTGAGTCTGTTTCTCTTTCCCAAGTTCATTTGTGTCATATTTTATTTATTTATTTACTTTTGCTTTTTAGGGCCGTACCCGCAGCATATGGAGGTTCCCAGTCTAGCAGTCTAATCGGAGCTGTTGCTGCCAGCCTACAGCACAGCCACAGCAACACCATATCCGAGCCGCATCTGCAACCTACACCACACCTCACGGCAATGCCAGATCGTTAACCCACTGAGCAAGGCCAGGGATCGAACCTACAACCTCATGGTTCCAAGTGAGATTCGTTATCCACTGTGCCATGATGGGAACTCCTGTGTCATATTTTAGATTCCACTTATAAGTGACACCATTTGGTCTTTCCTCTTTCTCACATACTTAGCATAATCTCTAGATCCCACCACTATGCTGCAAATGACATTATTTCACTCTTTTCTCTTTCTTTTAAAGGCCATACCTGCAGCATATGGAAGTTTCCAGGCTAGGGGTTGAACTGGAGATGCAGCTGAGGCCTAGGGCACACACAAAGCAACGCCAGATCTGAGCTGCCCCTGCAACCTACACAGCAGCTTGTGGCAATGCCAGATACTTAACCCACTACATAAAGCTAGGGTTCAAACCTGCATCCTCGTGGACACTATTTTGGGTTCTGAACCTGCTGAGCCACAACTAGACCTTCTATTTCATTCCTTTTAATGGCTGAACAGTATTCTATTGCATACACACCACATTTTCTTTATTCTTTCATCATTGATGGACATTTAGGTTGCTTCCATGTCTTGGCTATCGTAAACAGTGTTGCTATTAATGCAGGGGTACATTATCTTGTTTTTCTTTTTTTTGTCGTTTTGCCTTATCTAGAGCCGCACCTGCAGCATATGGAGGTTCCCAGGCTAGGGGTCTAACAGGAGCTGTAGCCGCCGGCCTTCGCCACAACCATAGCAACGCGGGATCCGAGCCGCGTCTGCAACCTACACCACAGCTCACGGCAACGCCAGATCCTTAACGCACTGAGTAAGGCCAGGGACCGAACCCGCAACCTCATGGTTCTTAGTCGGATTCATTAGCCACTGAGCCACGACAGGAACTCCCTACATTATCTTTTTGAATTATAGTTTTGTCTTGTTATATGGCCCGGAGTGGGATTGTTGGTTCATATGATAACTCTATCTTTAGTTTTTTGGAAAGACTGTGCTTTGACATAAAGTATTTCTGTGATTTATTTATTTTGCTTTTTAGGGCTGCACCCCCAACATATGGAAGTTCCCAGGTTAGGGGTCTAATCGCAGCTATATCTGCTGGCCTACACCAGCAACGTGGGATCCGAGCCGCGTCTGCGACCTACACCACAGCTCACGGCAACGCTGGATCATCAACCCACTGAGCAAGGCCAGGGATTGAACCTGAAAGCTCATAGTTTCTAGTCAGATTCAATTCCGCTGCACTAGGATGGAAATTGCATAAAGTGTTTCAATAAAAAAAGTCTTTGCATTCTGGAGTTACTGTGGTGGCCCAGCGGAAATGAATCTGACTAGTATCCATGAGGATGCAGGTTTGATTCCTGGGCTCGCTCAGTGGGTTAAGTCTCCAGCATTGTGTTTACCTGTGGTATAGGTTGCAGATGAAGCTTGGCTCCTATGTTGCTGTGGTTGCGATGCAGGCCAGTGGCTGCAACTCCGATTCAAACCCTATCCTAGGAACCTCCTTATGCCACAGGTGCAGCCACAAAAAGACAAAAAAAAAAAAAAAAAGATTATGCAGTCTTAAAGACATATTTTTTGGGTTTTTCCCAATCAATGCAAAAAAACATATAACATAAAATTTAAATTTTTACCATTTTTTATTATAGGTGATTTACAATATTGTCTTTGTTTCAGATGCACAATAGAGCGATTCAGTTTTTTTTTTTTTTTTTTGTCTTTTTAGGGCCACACCTGCGGCATATGGAGGTTCCCAGGCTAGGGGTCCAATCGGAGCCATTGCTGCCGGCCTACGCCAGAGCCACAGAAGCGCCAGATCCGAGCCATGTCTGCAGCCTACACCACAGCTCACGGCAAAGCCGGATGGTTAACCCATGAGCAAGGCCAGGGATCGAACCTGCAACCTCATGGTTCCTAGTTGAATTTGTTTCCAATATACCATGATGGGAACTCCATGATTCAGTTTTTTTAAGGATTCTATTCTATTATAGGTTATTACAACTTATTGACTATAATTTCCTGTGCATACAAGTACATTGCTGTTGCTTATCTTTTATGTATAGTAGTTTGTATTTGATAATCCTGTACTCATTTGTCCTTTCCTCCTTTCCTCTCCTCTTTATTTATTTACTTATTTAGCCAAGCTTGGGGCATGTGGAAGTTCCTGGGCCAGGGCCTGAACCAGCACAAAAGCAGCCACCCAAGCCAGTGAGGCGACAACACTGGATCCTTAACCTGCTACACCACAAGAGGAGTCCTTTCCCTCCCACCTAGTAAACCGTAAGTTGGTTTTCTATCTCTGTTTCTGTTTTGTGTCTATATTCATTTGTTCTGTTTTTTAGATTCCAGATATAAGTGATAGAATATAGTATTTCTCTTTTTCTTATTTCACTAAGAATCATGTTTTCTAGGTTCATCTGCATTGCTACAAATTGTAGTATTTGATTCATTTCATGGCAGAGTAATATTTTATGGCTGAGTAAAAAAAAAAACAAAAAACTCCATATTGGAGTTCCCATTGTGGCGCAGCGGAAACGAATCTGACTAGGAACCATGTGGTTGCGGGTTCAATCCCTGGCTTAGCTCAGTGGGTTAAGGATCCAGCGTTGCCATGAGCTGTGGTGTAGGTCACAGACACGACTCGGATCTGGCATTGCTGTGGCTG
Organism: Catagonus wagneri; assembly: GCA_004024745.2. NCBI lineage: Eukaryota > Metazoa > Chordata > Mammalia > Artiodactyla > Tayassuidae > Catagonus > Catagonus wagneri. The sequence goes on from PVHT020000439.1 coordinate 3,431,289, forward strand.
TGGGGTAGGATAGCACCTGTAGCTCCAATTAGATCCCTGGGCTGGGAACCTCCATATGCTGTGCGTGCGGCCCTAAAACACACACAAAAAAAATAAAAATAAAAAAATAAATTACAGATTCTATTTCACTTCTAGTGATCATTATGCTCATGTAATTTATTTATTCTTTCTTTTTTTTTTTTTTTTTTTTTTTGGTCTGTTTAGGGCAGCACCTGCAGCATATGGAAGTTCCCAGGCTAGGGGTCAAATCAGAGCTACAGCTTCTGGCCTATGCCACAGCTATAGCAATGTGGGATCCAAGCCAAGTCTGCCACCCACACCACAGTTCACAGTAATGCCAGATCCTTAACCCCCTGAGCTGAGGCCAGGGATCAAACCGGCATCCTCGTGGAGACTAGCTGGATTCATTACTGCTGAGCCATGATGGGAACTCCCAATTTATTTATTTCTGATCTACTTTTGGTGGGCTATGATTCTAGAAACTTGTCCATTTCTTCTAGTTTTTGAATTTTTTGGCAGGCAATTGTTCATATTATGCCCGTAAGATTTTTTCTATTTCTGCAGTGTTGGTTGTTATGTCTCCTTTTTCTATTTAAAACATTTTTTTATTAAAGTCTAGTTGATTTGCAAAGTTCTGCCCATTTCTTCTGTATATACACTTTTTTTTTTCTTTTTAAGGCTGCACCCAGGGCATATGAAGGTTCCCAGGCTAGGGACTGAATCAGAGCTGCAGCTGCCGGCCTACACCACAGGTCACGGAAATGCTGGATCCTTAACCCACTGTCAGAGGCCAGGGATCGAACCTGCGTTCTCACAGATACTAGTCAGATTCCTTTCTACTGAGCCACTATGGATTCTTTTATTTTTATTTTATTTTATTATTATTTTTTTTTTTTACCTTTTCTAGGGCCGCACCAGAGGCATATGGAGGTTCCCAGGCTAGGGGTCTAATTGGAGCTGTAGCTGCTGGCCTACACCACAGCCACAGCGACTCGGGATCCGAGCCGCGTCTGCAACCTACACCACAGCTCACAGTAACGCCGGATCCTTAACCCATTGAGCAAGGCCAGGGATCGAACCCGTGACCTCATGGTTCCTAGTCAGACTTATTAACCACTGAGCCATGATGGGAACTCCTATACACACATTTCTGAAGGAAACCTTTTTTTTTTTTTTTTTTGGCCATACCCACGGCATGCACTTACCAGGGCTAGGGATCAAACTGAAGCACAGCAGCGAACCAAGCCACAGCTACGAAAATGACAGATCCCTAACTGCTAGACCACCACAAAACTCCAAAAGAAACATTCTTAAAGGAAATATGGATCCTTCAATTTTTTTTTTTGCTTTTTTAGGGCCAAACTTGCAGCCTATCTGAACTTAAGGGCTATCAAGTTGCTACTATTAATATCCTCATTTTATGAAAGAGAAAACTGAAGCTCAGAAACATTAAGTACTTTTTTTTTTTGTCTTTTTAGGGCTGCACCTGAGGCATATGGAAGTTCCCAGGCTAAGGGTCAGATCGGAGCTGGAGCTGCCAGCCTATGCTACAGCCACAGCAATGCAGGATCCAAGCAGAGTCTGGAACCTTCATGACAGCCCATGTCAACACCAAATCCTTAACCCACTAAGTGAGGTCAGGGATTGAACTCACATCCTCGTGGATACTAGCAAGGTTCGTAACCCACTGAGCCACACTGGGCACTCCCAATTTTATATATATATATATATATATATATTTTTTTTTTTTTTTTTTTCCTTTTTAGGGCCAAAGGTGTGGCATATGGAAGTTCCCAGGCTAGGGGTGGAATCAGAGCTGTAGCCGCTGGCCTACACCACAGCCACAGGCATGTGGAATCTGAGGAGCATGTCTGCAAACTACACCACACACAGCTCACAGCAATGCTAGATCCTTAACCCACTGAGTGAGGCCAGGTATTGAACCCGCAACCTCACGGTTCCTAGGATTTGTTTCCACTGTGCCACAGTGGGAACTCCCCGAAGATACTTTTATCTGATAAACACAGTGGCCATCCTCAGGTTGCTGAAGAAGGGCAGTATCGTGTGCCACACAGAATTTTCCTAATGTAGATTTTATACATTTCAATATTGGTGTATTCTGACGTCATGTTTGATTCTTTATTCTATGTTTTTTTGAAACCTACACCCCAAAAAATTTAATAACTGGCCTAGTTAAGAAGCACTTGTATATTAGGTGCAATTTACCTTCTCCAGATTCCTCAGTAAACATTTACCTGGTACTTCTGCATACAGGATTCATTTGAATCCGTTACTTCAAAATTTAAGGAAAAACTTTCAATATTTTAAGAATAAAACATGCCAGGGACTTCCATGGTAGTTTAACACTCAGGGCTTTCACTGCTGCTGCCGCCTGGGTCCAATCCCTGGTCTGGGAACTGAGATCCCACATCAAGCAACTGCATGCCACAGCCAGAAAAAGAATAAAATACAGCAAACATAAAGAACAATGAATAGGAGTTCCCACTGTGGTTTAGCGTGTTAAGAACCTGACTAGTATCCATATGGATGTGGGTTCCATCCCTGGCCTAGCTTGGTGGGTTAAGGATCTGGTGTTGCTGCAAGTTGCAACATAAGTCACAGATGTGGCTTGGCTCTCTGGTGTTACTGTGGTAAAGGCACTAGCTGTGGCTCCAATTAGATCCCCAGCCTAGGAATTTCCGTATGCCAAGGGTACAGCCCTAAAAAGAAAACAAATAAACAAACCCAACGAAAAACAATGAGTAACGTCATATTGCCTAAAAATCAAATATAGTACAATAGTGCAACAAAATTCACAAAATTTGTTGATACAAAGAACATTTTATGGAAGTTGCTATAACTGCTTTACAATGAAAAATGTCAGATATATATAGAAAAAGAAAAGTTTAATAAGTCCCATAGATGAATCACAAACTTTGAACGTTAAATACATAACCATCTAATTTAACCTATACCTCATGCATGTAACTCTAACAACTTATTTACAGAAAATGCAAGGTATATCATTAAAAAATAATCATGAACGTACAGTCATCCCTCAGTATCCACAGGGAATTGTTTCCAGAAAGTCCAAGGACATTGAACTCTGAGCATCCTTAATGTATACTTTAAATCTTTTCTAGATCACTTGTACTACCTAATACAACATAAAAATGCTATGGAAATATTTGTAAATATAACACAAATACTATGTAAATAGTTGCCAGCATAAGAGAAATTCAAGCTTCAGACTTTGGAAAGTTTTGGAGTCTTTTCTTCTGAAAAAAAGAATTTTTTTTTTTTAAATTTTGGCCATACCTGTGGAATATGGAAGTTCTTGGGTCAGGGATGGAATCCTAGCCCCAGCTGCAACACACCACAGCTACAGCAATTCTGGATCCTCGGCCCAATGAGGTGAGCTGGGGATCAAACCCTTGCTGCCACAGAGACAACATCAGATCTTAAACTGCTGCGCCACAATGGGAATTCCATGAATATTTTGACCCACAGTCTTTTGAACCTGCAGATGCAGAATGCCAGACATGGAGGGTCAAATGCCTTGCTCTAATTGGAACTTATTTATGAATAGAAAAGACCTATGTGCTACACACCTACAAAAATAACAATATTAACTACACGGACAGGAGCCACGCTTTCCCAATGTTTTGGAGAGAAAAAAATATATATATATATATATTTTTTTTTTTTTATGTCTGCACCCAGGGCATATGTAAGCTCCCAGGCTAGGGGTCAAATTGGAGCTACAGCTGCTGGTCTACGCCACAGTCACACAAGATCCAAGACATGTCTGTGACCTACACCACAGCTCACGGCAATGTTGGATCCTTAAAAAGAAATAATTTTTTTTTTAAGATTTGTAACTTTTTTTTTTTTAATTTTAAGGGCCTCACCTGTGGAATATGGAAGCTCCCAGGACAGGGGTCGAATTGGAGCTGCAGCTGCTGGCCTACACCACAGCCACACCAGACCGGAGATGCGTCTGCAACCTACAATGCCACTCACAGCAATGTCAGATCCTTAGCCCACTGAATGGTGCCTGAGACTGAACCTGAAGCCTCGTGGATACTAGTCAGGTTCCTTACCACTGAGCCACAACGGGAACTTCAGATTTAGATCAATTGAATCAGAATTTCCATGTTACCCTAAAAAAACAAAACAAAACAAAAAGAAGCGGGAATGGCACTAAAACAACAAAAAGTTTCCATATTATACCTACATGGTATCTACCTCATACATCTTTTTAATAAATATCTCATCCCAATTTTCGACATTGCTTTCCTTATTTGTATAAAGAAGAAAACAGACCATTTGTTTAGGACTATCTCCATCATCCTATTGCTAATTGTGTTCCTTAATTAATTCATTTCTTGGATGCCCCAGAGCACCTGGGAGTTCCTGAGCCTGGACTGAACTTGGGCCACGGCAGCCACCCAAGCTACCGCAGTGACACCGGACCCTTAACCCACTATGCCTAATCGCGCCCTTTTCAATGTTTTCTCACATGTTCCCTAAATTGGGAATCAGAGCATGATTAGATTTAAAGGATAATATAGTCAGGTACAGTTTCCTGTCTAGGAAACTCGAGAGGTTGTGCGGTGCCCTTTTCACTTCTTACAACTGTGTGCCATTATTGGAGGGTGTAGCCCTTTACATGACATGTTTTGTTTTCCTTTTAGGACTGCACCCGAGGCATATGGAAGTTCCCAAGCTAGGCTTCAAATGAAAGCTACAGCCAGCAGCCTGTGCCACGGCCACAGCAATGCAGGATCTGAGCCACATCTGCAACCTACACCACAGCTCATGGTAACATGGGGTCCCCTAAACCCAGAGTGAGGCCAGGGACCGAACCCGAATCCTCATGGATACTAGTTGGATTTGTTTCCACTGCACCACAACAGGAACTCCATATGACATGCCGTTTGATGAGCAGACCCATGTTTGTTAGTGTTTCCTAATACCAATTTTTCCACAGCCTGCCATCTACTGGTTCCAGCTATCACTGACAATCATTCTGTAGGTCTGCTGCTACACAAGAGGAAGTAAAATGTTAATATCCTACCACTATCTGTGTTTTCACTTGGAATATTTATACAAGAATTCTTCCTCATCTTCTATTTGGTTATTCTGAAACAGTCTGTATTAGAAAAGTAGAGGAATGATTCATATTTCTTGCTCTGTTTTTCAGCCTCCACAATAACTTGTCAGTTCCTTAAGTTGATGCAAGAAGCTTAACCATTGCGACTTTCTTCCACTAAGCAGCAGCAGGGTAATTAAAATATTTAATATATTTAAATATTGTCCAGATTCTTTTGACATTTAATTTGTATCATTATTGTGGAGTGGCATTCTCTTCAAGTCAAATCTTGCAGCGTCCTTATCCTAGAGCGGTCCTAGGTGCAGGTGGGTGGAGGAGTCTTGGGCCTTGATAAACAAATCCGAGCAGCGAGCCCAGTATAACGTTAATGATGTCCAGGGCGCTGTTTCGCCGGCTGTGGCCAGAGGAGCTGGGAGGCGCCGGCAGGAGCCCTGGCAAGGACGCACCTTTCCCTGCCTCAGAAAGGTAGTTGGAGAGAATGGGTGGATGTAGTCTGGCCCGGAAAAGAACACCTTCTCGTTAACCAAGGAAAAAAAGAAACAGAATACAAACACGGCAAAAATACATTATCTCAAGCATCACCCATTCAGAATTCATATTTAAATCAGTAAGTGTCATTTTTACTGGACTGACTCAATTGGGGGAAAATAGCATTGTCTTTGGTTTCCGGGGTGTTATTTTGTTGGGTTTTTTTTTTTTCTTCTTCTTTCTAGGGCTGCACGGGCACATGGAAGTTACCAGGCCGGGGGTAAGTCAAAGCAGCCACTTGCAGACTTACACCACAACCACAGTCACAGCAACTCGGGATCCCAGCTGCATCTGCGGTCTACACCACAACTTGCAGCAACGCTGGACCCTTTTTTTTTCCCCGCTTTTTAGGGTCGCACCCGCAGCACATGGAGGTTCCCAGGCTAGGGGTCGAATGGGAGCTACGGCTGCCAGCCTATGCCACAAACGCTGGATCCTTAACCCACTGAGCTTGCATCCAGACGGAGACTATGTCAGTGTCTTTACCCAATGAGATACAACTGGAACTCTTCCAGGGTGTTTTTGAGTAAGGAAAATGTTAAAATAAGATGGAGACGGGATAGTAAATAAAAATTTAAAAAATAAAGTGATACCAGTCCTCTGGTAAAGCTTCCTTGTCCTGGTTTGAGTACACGTTCCATAATGAATATCTCTTGTCTTGGACCTGGAATTGGCAATTTTTTCAGACACAAATTTACTTTTAGTGAGAAACGGCATTTGAAGAACAAGCTCTGGGGAAATGAGATGGTAATTACTTGGAGAAAGGTCAACATCTGTAATTACTGCAATGGAAATGCATAAAATACACATAGCCACACAGGTTAAACCACATACATATGAAGACATAAATCACATACAGATGAACCTGCATTTATTCTCCAAATTGAAAACGATACAATGTTTACTTAAATTCTCCTCAAATAGCTTTTTTCCCCTCTTTTGGTCAAATCTTTCCTACTTATATAGTATACTTGTGCATTAATTTCAAAACATTAGTATAAGTCTATGAAAAGCATAATTATGGGTAAAATTTAAAAGTTTTACTAGGTATTTCACATGAGTATGTCTGAATAGAAATATACAGTACAAGGTGAATTTTTACAAGATTTACTGGAAATATTACTGTTTTTTACTGATAGGATACAAATTTAGTACATTCAGGATTATGTGTTTTGTTTTGGTTCTCATTAAATTTAGTCATTTTAATTCTGATGTAATTCTGATGTACTATGTAAAATCTTATTTCTCCAAAAGGTAAAACTATAACTAAGGTAAAGCCAGCTAAGGCTATTTTTCTTGTCCCACACATTTCATCTCCGCCCCTCTATATCATTATTCCAAAAAGTTTCTAGAAGATTTCTAACGCAATTGTGTGTATATATATGTATATTTATTTACATGTAATTTTATACATACCATAGGGATCACAATCATAAAAATATCTGTGATATCTCACAGTTGTTTTGATTGCATTGCAATTTGCTGGACATCTTTTCATGTAGCTGTTAGCCATTTGTATATCTCCTTTGGAATGATGTTTATTCAGGTCTTCTGTCCACTTTTTTTTTCTTTTGCTTTTTTAGGGCCTCATTTACAGCATATGGAAGTTCCCAGGCTAGGGGTCAGAATTGGAGCTACAGCTGCCAATCCACACCACAACCACAGCAATGCCAGATCCAAGCCACATATAGGACCTACGTCACAGCTCAGGGCAGTGACAGATCATTAACCCACTGAGTGAGGCCAAGAATGGAACCCGAGTCCTCATGGATACTAGTCTGATTCATTTCCGCTAAGCCACAGGGGAACTCCTGCCCATTTCTTAATTGGAGAGTTCAATTTTTTAAATATTGAGTAACATAAGCTGTTTATGTACTTTGGATATTAGCCCCTTTTCAGTCATGAGTAGCAAGTAATTTCCCCATTCCGGAAGCTGACCTTTTGTCAAGTTTGCTTTTCGTGTAAAACATTTCAGATTTAACTAGGTCCTATTTGTTTATTTTGGCTTTTCTTTCTTTTGCCCTAGGAGACAGATCCTAAAAAACTGTGCTATGATTTATGTCAAACAGTGTTTCATCTATGTTCACTTCCAAAAGTTTTGTTTTCAGGTCTTACATTTAGATCTTTAATTCATTTTGAGATTAATTTTTATACAGAGTGAGGTAATTTGTTTTAGATACAGCTGTCCAATTTTTCCAGGACTACTTAAGAGATTGCCTTTTCTCGGTTGTATATTCTTGCCTCCTTTGTTGTGTATTAATTAACCATAGGTGTGTGGGTTTATTTCTATGCTCTGTATTCTGCTACATTGACCTATGTGTTTTATGCCAGTGCCACACAGTATTACTATAGTCTAAATTCTGGGAGGATGTAAAATCCAGCTTTGCTCTTTTTCTTGAAATTACCTTGGCAGGTATCTTCAGTTTATCCTTCCCTATGAATTTTAGGATTATTTGTCTTAAACCTGTGAATAGTATAATGGGTATACTGATACAGAATGCATTAAATCTGTAGATTGCCTTGGGTAATATGGGCATTTTAATAATAGTAATTCTTCTAAGAGAACAGGCTTTCAATTTCTTTGTATTGTTTTCAATTTCCTTCATCAGTGTTTTATAGTTTTCTGAGTATAGGTCTCTCACACCCCTCAGTAATTTGTTCCTAGATATTTTATTGTTTTTCACGAGACTGGAAAGGGGATTTTAAATTTTACTTTCTTCTGACAGTTCATCATTAGTATATACAAGTGCAACGGACTTCTGGGTATTTTTCCAGTATTTTACAGCTTTGCTGAATTCATTAATTAGTTGTTTGTTCTTTTTGCCTTTTCTAGGCCCACGCTTGCAGCATATGGAGGTTCCCAGTCTAGGGGTCTAATCAGAGCTACAGCTGCTGGCCACAGCCACAGCCACACGGGATCCAAGCCTCATCTGCGACCTACACCACAGCTCATGGCAATGCCAGATCCTTAACCCACTGAGTGAGGCCAGGGATAGAACCTGCAACCTCATGGTTCCTAGTCGAATTCATTAACCACTGAGCCATGACGGGAACTCCCATTAATTAGTTCTAACAATTTGTGAGCGGACACTTTAGGAAAGCATCACATTACCTGTAAACAGAAGCAGATTTACCTCTTCTCTTCCAAGTCAGATATCATGTATTATGTTTGTCTGATCACTGAGGCTACAACTTTTAATACTAGAAGGTGCAACACTGGGTATCCTTGTTTTATTTCAGAATTCGGGATAAAGTCTTTCAGCTTTTCAACAGTGAATATCATTCTGGATGTGGATTTTTCATAAACGATCATTATTATGTTGAGATATGTTACTTCTATACCCACCTGGGTAAGTTGTTTTTTTTTTTAATCATGAATGGAGAACTTCATCAAATGCCTTTCTGTCTAAAGAGATGATCATGTCACTTTTAACCTTCCTTTTTATTAACGTGCAGTTATTGCATTAATTTGTGAATGCTGAACCATCTTTGTGACCCTGGAATAAATCCACCTTGGTCATGGTGTGTGATCCTGTGCAGCCACCATCCAGGGGCTAATGGCCAGCCCACAGTGAGGATAGAGACTGCAGCATCTAAACTAAAAGCAGCCCTCACACCAAAAATCTTAAACCCAGACAAGCTAAACAGGGACACCTCCATATATAAAATAGCCTTCCAAGACCACAGTAGTTAACTGTTTCTCCTATAAGTACAGAGAAAGAGAAATATAAGTTAAATGCAGAAGCAGAGGAACAACTCCGAGTTGAAAGTCCGAGACTTTCCCCGAAGGAACAGTAAAACAAACTTCTACAAAGCATACCTACAAAAAAGAAAAAAACTCATAGACCAGGAAAACAGACTACAGGTTGCCAAGGGGTAAGGGGCTGGCTGAGGGACAGAGTGGGAGGCTGAAGTGAGCAGATAAAAGCTATTATACAGGGAGGACACAAACAGCAAGGTCCTACTGTATAGCAGAGAACTATATTCAATGTATGATTATAAACACTAACAGAAAATATTTTTTTTAAGTTTATATAGGAGTTCCCTGGTGGCCTACCAGGCTAAGGATCTGGGATGGTCACTGCATTGGCTTGGATCACTGCTGTGGCTTGGGTTCAATCCCTCCCAGGAATTTCCACATACGATGAATGCGGGAAAAAAAAAAAAGGTAGGAGTAAATGGTTTCAGGATGTACTAAAGTATCACAATGTGGAAATGTACATTTTACACACATGCAATTTACTTTGTCTACTATACATGCATTAAACTATTTTTAAAACAACTCTGTAAAACTTGTCACGTCATCATCATTCTACTATGGTTTACTAGCTACATTCATAAAATTATTGCAGTTACTGTACCTATATGGTGGGAAAAGAATACAATGACTACTGGCAATGCTTCCCAACTCCACGTTCAGTGACATAACGTTGGCAATTTGATATTGGCTATGGTAGAAATATTTACAAGAGAGAAGTTAGCAAACACTACAAACCAGGGACTGATTTACTGTTACTGAATGTCTGATCTTAAGACTGAGGTAGCATATGTTAATAATGCAGATATATCGTGAATGTGTATAAATGTATGCAGCCATTCCATTATGCGGAGTTAAAAAAAACTTGAGAAAAAAGATAAGAACATATTCTTTCAGGATTCCAAATTACAGTTCCATGCAGAAAAGTCACTAACATTACCGGTGAAAGAGAAAAATCTCAACACGTCTTTGCTGTCTCCCTGATTTCCTACTTGTCAATGAAAGAGAATATAATACAGCCAAAACTCACAATATAAAAGCAGACAAAACATAGGAATAGAAAGACAACCAAACAATACACACAGATGAAATTAGACACAGGGAAAAAAAAAAAAGAAAAAACTCAACATCAAAAATCCTAGGAGAAATGCAATTAAAACTGAAATGATTTTCTAGTAAGGTTTTAAGTCTTCAAGCGAGGGGTCAGCCTGTATTCATTCTTAAGCTTTTAAGCTAAGGTTGGTCAAATGTGGGGCCTGAAGTAGGAAGACCAAGTTCTTGTTGATTAACAACCATGATTTGCTGAGTTGTATTTTTCTGGTGGGACGGAAGCAGTGGGCAAACGGGTAACAGGGCTGGAAGGAGGAGCCTGGAGACTGGGGCGTGTGAAGGGCACAGTGGACTTCCTTAGACCTTCACTGTCCCTCAGAGTGCGCAGACAGTGAGTCAACTGCATAACCAGGCAACAGACATCCTGATTAGGTTTATGAAGACGGGCAAGACCTTGGAAACAACTCACTGCTCACGGCAATGGAGGAAGTGTCACATCTACTGTGATACCAATGACTGTGTCTGGGGTCTGGCTGGATGCAGCTGTCCCTTTGAAGAACTTGTCAACAGGGAGGGGTTTGCAGGAAGGAGATGTGCACTGGGGGAGGCGGACCTAGAAACCCTGGTGACGATGCAGACACTGGATGGGCGCTTACTGTCGGAACACCACCGGAGCGGGGGAGAAGAGTAGCCGGTGGACCTGCGCAATACAGAGGAACCGCTCTCGTCAAAGGCCCGGCAGCTGTGTGCCCTCGGGGAAATCCCTGAACCGCTTCAAGCAGCACACCCCTTCTGTTACAAACGTGAATGACAGATTTTAAGCAGTAGGTAAGCAGGGTAAACAAACGGAGGCATTCGAATGCCGTCAAGGCTGGTTCCCATGCGAAAAGACAGTCTGGTCCGTCACCACGCAGTTAGGGTGCGAGCACGTCGCTCGGCTTGGGGGCAGAGGTGTCAGGACAGACAAGGTATCCTTTGCGTCCCCAAAGCTGAGTGAAGCGGGAAGAAAACTGCAGTGACCAGACTCTGCGTGCCCTGAACCAGGCAAGCCGGCGCTGGATCCCAGATCCCTGTCCACTGCTGGCAGATCATAAACCCAGACCACATTCTCTCTGTGCCTCAGTCTCCTCCTAGAAAGGGTCAATTTACTGCACAGTGACTGCACAGGTTCTTTCCACACCATACCACCTCAAATTCCTCCAACATTAATGCCATCCACATTCGTTGTATTCATAAGGCCCTTTCTCCACTGAAATCTCTGATGTGGGATCAAGTGACACCTTTGGGTAAGGTTTATCACATTCCTTGTACTCATAAGGCTTCTCTCCAGTGTGGATTTTCCTATGGTCACGGAGGAGCTGCCATCCGCTAAAGAATTTGCCACATTTACGGCACTCAAAATGCCTTTCTCCACTGTGAACTCTCTGATGATGACGACGAAGGCTCGATCGGTGAGTAAAACACTTCCCACAATCACTGCACGAATAAGGCCTTTCACCAGTGTGAACTCTTTGATGAACATAGAGAAAAGATCTCCTAGCAAAACATTTCCCACATTCACTGCACTCATAAGGCTTTTCTCCACTGTGAACACTCTGATGATGACGACGAAGGCTTGACTTACCAGTAAAACATTTCCCACACTCACTACACTCATAAGGCCTTTCGCCAGTGTGAACTCTCTGATGAAGATAGAGATCATACCTAACAGTAAAACACTTCCCACATTCACTGCACTGATAAGGCCTTTCTCCCATGTGAACTTTCTGATGATACCGGAGGCCAGTTCTAGCAGCAAAAAATTTCCCACATTCACGGCACTCATAAGGCATTTCCCCAGTATGAACTCTCTGATGATTACGAAGGCTCCATCTAGCACGAAAAGACTTCCCACATTCACTGCACACATAAGGCCGTTCTCCAGTGTGAACTCTCTGATGATTACAAAGAATCGACTTAGTTGTAAAACATTTCCCACATTTACTGCACTCATAAGGCTTTTCTCCAGTGTGAACTTTCTTATGGGCATTGAGGTGTTCATTTCGAGTGAAGAATTTCCCACACTCAATGCACTCAAAAGGCCTTTCTCCACTGTGAACTCTCAGATGATTACAAAGGATGGACCTAGCAGCAAAAGACTTCCCACACTCACTGCACACATAAGGCCTTTCTCCAGTGTGACCTCTCTGATGGTAATACAGGCCAGACCTAGTGGTGAAAGATTTACCACATTCATTGCACTGATAAATCCTTTTTCCACTGTGAACCCTCTGATGTGTGAGGAAACTGGAATTGTGGGTAAAAAATTTTCCATACTGGTTGCATTCATAAGGCCTTTCACCAGTGTGAACTTTCTCATGCTGAATAAGGTTACAATTTTGAGTGCAGGCTTTCCCAAATTTGCTGCACTCACAAAACCCTTGACCAGTGAAAACTCTCTCATCCTGAACAAATATGTCTGTGTGGCTCAAGGCTTCCTTGCCTTCTCCCCAGCTATAACAAATTTTTCCACTGTGAAAAACAGCTTCGTACTCCATACTGTTGTCTGGTTTATATCTGGGAACAGTGGCTTGTTGCTGAAGTCCCATGTTGGCCACAAAGTCATTCCCTATCTCCGTGTAAGAAGAGAGACTTCCTGATGCAAAGATCGTGCAGCCCTTCAGAAATGAGGGCTTCTCGACATCGAATAAGAAGGCTTTCTCTCTAATGTGCTGGTTCTGGTGCTGCTGAAGGTTTGCAGTGAAATACAACTGTTTCCCACATGGCCCACAGGTGTATTCTTTCTGATCCTTAAGTGTTCCTTGCTGTTCACCCAAGTAAAAAGTGTCTCTCAAGCCTGGAACATACATCTTACAAGGCTGGGCCTTCTCAGGAGACAAACCTGCCCTGGGGGTCCTCACGTACAACATTCCTTCTCCAGATACGCTCTGGTCAGGGTGTGTCCCTTCATTCTCGACTTCACGCCAAGGACCTGAAAACAAAGAAGTAAAGGTGAAGCTCGTGCTGACTTTACTAGGAGAGGGACACCGTCATAATCGTACATCTGACACGTAAGAGAACCAGTCCAAGCGACTGTGTTCAGGAAATGGAGCTGGGATGACACCGAGGAAGCAGCTAGTCTCTCTAAGCGCAGGCGCGAGGACCGGATGTGGCCCAAGGAGAAAAGCACACTCTATAGCTCACTCCTCTGTCGGTGGCTCTGACTAGGACCGCGTCTGCTGGCGCCCGGCGACACTGTGCCAAAGGTGTTCAGGCCTCAGCAAGTCTGACTGCAACAAGTAGCTGGTATTCAAGGATACATTTGAGAACATAAACTACGTCACTAGGTATTAAGTGAAAACCACTTGAGATAAGCGGTTTAAAGAGAAGACAGGACCCAGACTGGAGTCAAATTAAGACGGGGAGCAGCAGGAAGGAGAGGGTGGCGGAAAGTCAAGACCGTACCAAGGAGATTAGGCCCCTAAGGGTCACTCCGTTCGCAAATATTTTCTCCCATTTATTTATTTATTTACTTATTTCTTATCTTTTTTGTCTATTTTAGGGTCACAACTTGGCATATGGAGGTTCCCAGGCTAGAGGTGGAGTAAGAGCTGTAGCGGCTGGCCTACGCCACAGCCACAGCAACACGAGATCCAAGCAACCTACAGATCTGCGACCTATAACAGAGATCACAGCAACACCGGATTCCTAAACTCACTGAGCAAGGTTAGGGATTGAACTTGAGTCTTCAATGGATGTCAGTCAGATTTATTTCCACTGAGCCACAATGAGAACTCTTTTTCCCCCTTTTCATTTTTGTTTGTTTTCCTTTGCTGTGCAGAAGCCTTTAAGTTTAATTAGGTCCCAATTGCGGCTGTTTCGTATTTTTCTCTTTTGACCGCCCCAAGGCACATGGAATTCTCAGGCCAGGGATCAGATCCCAGCCGCAGTTGCTATCTACACCACAGCTGCAGCAACACCAGATCCTTAACCCACTGTGCCAGGACAGGGATCAAACCTGTGTCCCAGCACTCCAGAGATGCCACCAATCCTACAGCAGGAACTCCCAGGTCCTTTTAGTTTATTTTTGTTTTTATTTTCATTACTCCAAGAGGTGGATTCAAAAAGATAATGCCGCAATTTATGTCATGGAGAAAATATTTGAGAATGAAAACAACCAACAAGGGATAAGTTTCCAAAATACACAAACAACTCATAAAGATGGCCAAAAAGCAAATGAAAAGATGCTCAACACTGCTATTAGAGAAATACAAAGCAGTACTATAAAGATGTATCACCTCGTGTGGCTCAGAACTGCCATCATCAAAGTCCACAGACAATACATGCTGGAGTGGGCTCAGAGAAAAGGAAACCCTCCAACACTACTGGTGGGAATTTAACAGGTACAATTATTAGGGAAAACAGTATGTAGGTTCTTCAAAAAACTAAAAATAGAGCTACCATATGATCCAGAGATCCCACTCCGGGGCATAATCCGGACAAAACTGTAATTCAAAATGATACATGTACCCCTCAATTCACAGCAGCACTATTCACAACAGTCAAGACACGGAAGCAACCTAAATGTCCATGGACAGAGGAATGGATAAAGAAGATATGGTAAACACATACAATGGAATAACATTCAGTCAAAAAAAAGAATAAAATAATGCCATCTGCACATACTAAGTGAAGTCACAAAGAGAAAGACAAATACCATACGATATCACCTACATGTGGAATCTAAAGAAACGATACAACTGAACTTATTTACAAAACAGAAACAGACTCACAGATTTTTTTTTTTTTTTTGGTCTTTTTGCCTTTATGTAGAGCCTCACTCGCGGCATATGGAGGTTCCCAGGCTAGGGGTCTAACAGGAACTGTAGCCGCCGGCCTACGCCACAGCCACAGCAATGCGGGATCCAAGCCACGTCTGCAACCTACACCGCAGCTCACAGCAACGCTGGATCCTTAACCCACTGAGCGAGGCCAGGGATCGAACCCGCAACCTCATGGTTCTTAGTCGGATTCGTTAACCACTGAGCCACGAAGGGAACTCCATACTCACAGATTTTGAAAACAAACTTTTGGTTACCAAAAAGGAAAGGCAGGGAGGGGATGGAATATGAGTTTGGACCGGCATATGCACAGCGCTCTATATGGAACAGATGGTCAACAGGGACCTGATGTATAGCAAGGGAACTCTACTTAATACCTGTGATCACCTATTCGGGAAAAGAATCTTGAACAAGAATGGATATGTATGCATATATAACTGACTCACTTTGCTGTACAGCAGAAATTACCACAAAGTTATAAATCAACTATACTTCAATAAAACTTTAAAAATTTTAAAAAATAAATGATAAATGACTGTTGAGCTTATTCACAGACTGGACACAGCTGAGGAAAGAATCTCTGAGCTTGATGTTCTCTTAGGAGACTCTACCGAAACTGCAAAGGCAAAGAGAAAAAGGACTAAAAAAGTTAGAGAGAATATCCAAGAACTGTGGGACAACTACAAAAGGTTAGCACATACATACAGAAGCAGCACAAGAAAAGAAAGGGGTAGAAGAAGTCTTTAAAGCAACACTGATGGAGAATGTGCACCATATTCATGTCAAAAACCAACAGATCCAGGAAGCTCAGAAAAGAAACAGGTTTAGGCCCCAAACACACACTTGGGCATATCACATTCAAATGCAAACAAAAACAAAAACAGACCTGAAAGAAACAAGAGGAATAAACACCTTACCCTTAGAAGAGCAACAAAAAAGAATTACATCTGAATTCTCCTCAGACCTCATTCAGACAAAAAGAAGGAAAGGTGAAACATTTAATGTGCTGGGGGTGGCGGAGGGACCTCACCAACTTAGACTCTGGAATCCAGTAAAATTACCCTTCAAAAGTGGTGGTGACATTAAGACGTTTTTAGAAACAGAAATATTTAAATATATTCAAAGAAGTACTTCACAGAGACAGAAAATGATGCAGATTAGAAATGTGGGTTTTTGGAGTTCCCATGGTAGCTCAGCAGAAACAACTCCAACTGGTACTCATGAGAATGAAGGTTCGATCCCCAGCCTCACTCAGTGGATCGGAGCTGTGGTGTAGGTTACAGATGTGGCTTGGATCCCTTGTTGCTGTGGCTGTGGTGTAGGCCGGCAGCTGTAGCTCCAATTTGACCCCTAGCCTGGGAGCTTCCATATGCTGTGGGTGCGGCCCTAAAAAGCAAAAAAATTAAAAATAAAACGAGAAGTTCCTGCTGTGGCACAACAGATCAAGGATAAGTATCGCCTCTGTAATGGCGCGGTTTTGATCCCTGGCCCAGGACCCAGGGCTGCCGTAGCTGTGATGAAGATTGCAGCTGCAGCTCGGATTTGATTCTTAGCCCAGAAACTTTCACAGGCCACGTGTGGCAAAAAAAAAGTAAAATGCATGACAGCAGTAATACAATGAAGGAGAAAAAGCAATTAGGATTTTTAAAATTATATGGTATTCAAACTATGTAAGAATTCATATAATGTTATGTGAAAGTGAACTTCAATTAGTTGTAAATACATAACGCAAACTCTAGCACAACCACTTAAAAAACTGAAAAGACGCAATCCCCTTGAGGCACACCAGGTTAAGGGTCCAGGAGTTGTCACTGCAGTGGTTCGAGTTGCTGCAGTGGCGCAGATTAGATCTCTGAGCCAGGAACTTCCATATGCTGTGGGCATGGTCAAAAAAATAAATAAAATAGAAACACGAATATATGATATGCTAACAAAGGACAGAAAGTAAAATAATGTAAAATGCTCGGTTGAAACCATAAAGAGTGCAAGACCACAACAGGAACAAGGGCAATGAATAGAAAATGGTGGAGTTCCCGCTGTGGCTCAGCGGTAATGAACCTGACTAGTATCCATGATGACGAAGGTTTGATCCCTGGCCCAGCTCAGTGGGTTAGGGATCCAGCTCTGCTGTGGCTGTGGTGTAGGCCAGAGGCTACAGGTTTGATTCAACCTCTGGCCTGCGAACTGCCACATGCCACCAGTATGGCCTTAAAAAGACCAAAAAAAAAAAAAAAAAAAAAAAAAAAAAAAAAAAAAGGAAAGAAGGAAAAAGAAAAAGGTAAAAAATATTAGGTATTTATCGAACTATTATCAGTCTCAAAGCACCAATTAAGATTACCAGAGTGAATAAAAAACAGGATTCAACCATATGCTGTCTCCAAGATACCCACTTTGAAACAAAGATGCATACAGATTAAAAGTAAACGGATTGAGAGAGACTAACACAAATTAAAAAAAGTTAACTATATTAATATCACAACAGATTTCATGAAAACAAAGTAACCAGGGATAACGAGAAAGACACAATGATAAAGGGATCGATTTTCCAGGATACACAACAATCCTTAACATGTCTGCATCTAACAACAGAATGTCAAAATATGAGGAAAAATGACCTACAAGTAAGAGAAAGATGAATATGCTCTCACAGTCTAAGACTTCATTCAACACGCCTCTATAGAAACAGATTCAACAGAGAGAATACCAGTGAGGACACTACTGAAAAGCACCATCTGTGTCAGCTGGATATAACGGACACCGACAAATCACTATGAAACCGTGTCCAACAGCAGCAGAATAGCCTTCTCAAGCCAATATAGACGATTCATCAGGTAGCCTGCCTTACTGGCCATAGAGCACACCTTCAATCTTAAAAACAGGAGTTCCTACTTTGGGGCAACAGGTTAAGGAACCCCCCTTCTCTCTGCAGTGGCTCAAGGTCACTGCTGAGGTGCAGGTTCAATCCCCACACCAGCACAGTGGGTTAAAGATCCAGTGGTGCTACAGCTGCAGTGAAGGTTGGACTTGTGGTTCAGATTCAGTCCCTGGTCTGGGAATTTCCACCTGTCCCAAGTGCAACCAAGAAACAAAAAAAGACAGCTGGAGGAGAGCCTGTTGTGGCTCAGCAGAAACAAATCCAACTAGTATCCATGAGCTTACAGGTTCAATCCCTGGCCCTGCTCAGTAGGTTAAGGATCCAGCATTGCCACGAGCTGTGGTATATAGGTCGCAGATGAAGCTTGGATCTGGCGTTCCTGTGGCTGTGGTGTAGGCTGGCAACTGTAGCTCCTATTCGACCTGTAGCCTGGGAACTTGCATATGCTGTACCTGGGGCCCTTTAAAAAAAAAAAAAGGCTGGAGAATCACAAAATACTGATAAATAATACATGGATCAAAAAAGAAATCTCGGAGTTCCCGTTGTGGCGCAGTGGTTAACGAATCCGACTAGGAACCATGAGGTTGCGGGTTCGATCCCTGCCCTTGCTCAGTGGGTTAATGATCCGGCGTTGCCGTGAGCTGTGGTGTAGGTTGCAGACGCGGCTCGGATCCTGCGATGCTGTGGCTGCAGCGCAGGCCAGTGGCCACAGCTCCGATTAGACCCCTAGCCTGGGAACCTCCACATGCCACGGGTGCGGCCATAAAATGACAAAAAGGCAAAAAAAAAAAAGAAATCTCAACACCAGGAACTATGTCTAATCACTTGTGACGAATTTATATATGTATGTGTAACCAGGTCACCATGCTGTACAGTTGAAAAATTGACAGAAAACTGTAAACCAGCTATAATGGAAAAATTTTTTAAAAATTAAAAAAAATAAATCTCAAGATAAATTTCTAAATATTTTGAAATAAACATAATACTTCTCAAAATATGCAAATGTTGTGAAACCAGCGTTTACAGGGAAATTTACAGCATTGAATGGGTATGTCTGAAAAGAAAGATATAAAATCAATCGTCTGTGCCTCTACCTTAGGAAACCAGAATAGAAGAAAATTAAATCCAAATGAAGAAAAATTTAAAAAATCAACAGAGAGGAGTTCCCATTGTGACACAGCGGAAACGAATCCGACTAGGAACCATGAGGTTACAGGTTTGATCCCTGGCCTTGCTCAGTGGGTTAAGGATCCGGCATTGCCGTGAGCTGTGGTGTAGGTTACAGACACAGCTCGGATCCTGCGCTTCTATGGCTGTGGCGTAGGCCAGCAGCTACAGCTTCGATTCAACCCCTACCCTGGGAACCCCCATATGCAGCCCTCAAAAGCAAAAAAAAAAAAAAAAATCAACAGAGAGGGAGTTCCTTGATGGGTAGTGGTTAGCACTTAGCACTTTCACCACTGCAACCTGGGTTCAATCCCTGGTCTGAGAACTGAAATCCCACAAAGCTGCAGCATGATGTGGCCACCAAAAAAAAAAAAATCTATGGAGAAAAATCAACAATGCCAAAAAAAAAAAAGCTGGTTCTTTAAAATTAACAATAAAATCAAAAAGATTCTAGTCAGGATAATTAAGAAGAAAAGAAGACAAAATAATCATTAATATCAAAATCAAGAGTTTTCTTGTGCCACGGTGGGTTAAGGATCTGGTGGTGTCACTGCTGTGGTTGGAGTCACTGCTGTGGCATAGATTTGACTGCTAGCCCAGGAAAAGTCCACATGATGCAGGCATGGCAAACAAAACAAAACAAAACACATCAAAGAGTACCCACTGTGGTGCTGTGAGTTAAGAATCTGAGCACAGAGGCTTGGGTTGTTGCAGACAACAACTGGTTGTTTAATTCCCAGCCTGGCACAGTGGGTTAAGGGCCCAGAATTGCCACGGCTGTGGTATATGTCACATTTGATCACTAGCTGGGGAATTTCCATATGCAACAAGAATGGCCAAAAAAAAAAAAAAAATCAAAGAGGAAACATCACTACAGATACCATGGACAATAAATTCAACAACCTAAATGAAACGGATGGATTTCCTGAAACATATAGTCTACCAAAACGAATACAACAATAAATAGACAATCTGAACAGGTCTCCATCTGTTCAAGAATTTGAATCAATAATAAGTACCCTTTCAAAACTGAAATCAACTGGCCCAGATTGGTTCAATGGTCAAATGACAAACATTTAAGGTACTACAAAATTCTCTACAATTTCTTTCAGAAAACAAAAACAGAATACTCCCTGCCTATGAGGCCAGCATTAGTCTAATACCAAATGAAAGACATTACAAAAAATGTATAAACAAACATTTCTTATGAATAGAGATGCAATAATTCTCACAGAATGTCGGTGAAATAATTTCAAAACTATATAAAAAGAATTATACACCATGACCAAATGGGATGCATGCCAAGTATGCATGGCTAATTTAATATTGAAAAATTAATAGAATCCATGTCATCAACAGGTTACAACCAACACATGATCTTATCAATAGATGCAAAAAAACCTATCTGACAAAATCTAATACCTATTCATGATAAAAATCTCCATCACCTAGTAACCTAAAAACAGAAACTTCAATTTGGAGTTCCCATTGTGGCTCAGCAGTGATGAAACTGACTAGTATTCATGAGGACGCTGGTTCGATCCCGGGCCTCACTAAGTGGGTTAAGGATACAGCGTTGCCGTGAACTGTGGTGCAGATCACAGACACATCCTGGATCTGGAGTTCCTGTGGCTGTGGTGCAGGCCGGGAGCTGCAGCTCCAATTTGACCCCTAGCCCAGGAACCTCCGTATGCTGTGGGTACAGCCCCAAAAAAGCAAAGAAAAAAAACCCAAAAAACCTTCAGCTTGATATAAAACCCTATAGCTCTACAGCCATCATCATACTTACCCGGAGAAAAGCTGGAAACTTTCTCAGTATTATGAAGAAGGAGGCAAGGATGTTTTCTCTTACAACTCCCTTTCAACTCTATACTGGAAGTCAAAACTGATAAAATGAGAGAAGGTTATATAAAAGGCATACTAATCAGGAAGGGTGGAATAAAACTGTCTTCATTCTCAGATACCATGACCAGCTATGTAAAAAACATAAAAAAAGACCAAAAATAAGTAAATAAACAAATAAAAGTCCTGGAATCAAGAAGCAAATATAGCAAGGTCTCGGGATACAAGGTTAATGTACAAAAGTCAATCACTTTCCTAAAACCAAGATAAACAAGTGAATTTGAGATTAAAAACACAGTATCATGGGGAGTTCCCTTCATGGCTCAGGTTAACGAACCCAACGAGGAACCACAAGGTTGCAGGTTCGATCCCTGGCCTCGCTCAGTGGGTTAAGGATCTGGCATTGCCGTGAGCTGTGGTGTAGCTGACAGACTTGGCTCGGATCCCGCGTTGCTGTGGATGCAGTGTAGACCGGCGGCTATAGCTCCTATTTGACCACTAGCCTGGAAAGTTCCATATGCCGTGGGTGTGGCTCTAAAAAGCAAAAGAAAAACAAAAACAAAAACACAACCTCATGAGAGTTGCCTCATGGCTCAGCAGGTTAAGGATCCAACACTGTCACTGCTGTGCCTGTTTACAGATGTGGCACAGGTTCAGTCACTGGCCTGGGAACTTCTGCATGCCCCGGGCACGGCGGGAAGAGGGTGGGGCACAAAACAACATGTATATTAGTAAGCACCGCCCCAGGAAAAAAGACAAAGTAGAACGAAAGAGATACTCCTTTATACATCTACGAGGACAGGCAGAAATTGTACATGGTGGGAAAGTATAAAGCTCTAATGAAGAAATCATAGAAATAAATAAATGAAGAGAGATTCCATAGGTATAAATAGGAAAACTCCCTACTGTCAAGAGAGTAATTGTTTCCAACTTGATTATAGAGTCAATGCAATCCAAACCAAAATCCCAGAAGTTATTTTGTGGATAAAAACAAACTGATCCTAAAGTATATACGGAGAGGCAGGAGTCCTAGAGTAGCCGACGTGATGTTAAGAACAAAGACATGAGACTGACATAATCAATTTCAAGACTTAATATCCACAGTAATCAAGCCAGTGTAGTGCTGCCGAAAGAAGAGGGAAATTGATCAACTGACAGCCCAGAAATAGACCTATATAAATATACTCGACTGATCTTTGACAGATGACCAAGTGCAAATACCATGGAGGAGAAAGAAGTCTTTTTAATAAATGGGACTGGAAAAACTAACATGGCATGCCAAAAAAAAAAAAAATCGATCTAGACCCAAACCTTACACCTTTTCAAAAAATATACTCAAAATGGATCAGAGACTTAAATGTTAAATACAAAACACTCTTAAAACTTATTAAGAAAACTGGAGTTCCCTTCGTGGCTCAGTGTTAACGAACCCTGACAGGTATCCCTGGCCTTGCTCAGTGGATTAAGGATACAGAACTGTAGTGAGCTGTGGTGTAGGCTGCAGATGCAGCTCGGATCTAGTGTTGCTGTGGCTGTGGTGCAGGCCGGCAGATGCAGCTCTGATTCCCTAGCGTGGGAACTTCCATATGCTGAGGGTTCGGCCCTAAAAAGCAAATTAAATAAATAAATAAATAAATTTTTTAAAAAGACAAAAAAAGTACAATATGAACACAGTAAAAACAACACAGAATGGGAGAAAACATTTCCAAAAAAGTTATACAAAAAATAAATTAATATTGAGGCTATAGGGATAAATTTAATAACAACAAAAAATACTTGATATAAAAATGAAAAAAGGGAGTTCCTATGGTGGCTCAGTGGTTAACGAATCTGACTAGGAACCATGAGGTTGTGGGTTAGATCCCTGGCCTTGCTCAGTGGGTTAGGGATCCGGCGTTGCTCTGAGCTGTGGTGTAGGTTGCAGATGTGGCTCAGATCCCGCGTTGCTGTGGCTGTGGCGAAGGCTGGCGGCTACAGCTCCTGTTAGACCCCTAGCCTGGGAACCTCCATATGCCGCGAGTGCGGCCCTAGATAAGGCAAAAAGACCAAAAAAAAAAAAAAAAAGACTTAAATAGGTACTTTTCTAAAGATACAGAAATGACCAATAAGCACAATTAGGGAAATGCAATGGAAATGGTAAAGATATACACTTTACACTTATCATCAAATGGCTATCATCAAAACAACAGAAAATAGTAGACGCTGGCATGGAAGTAGAGAAATTGGGAACTTTAAAAAAGATACTGCAGGAGTTCCCGTCCTGGCTCAGTGGTTAAAAGAATTTTGACTAGGAATCATGAGGTTGCGGTTTCAATCCCTAGCCTCGCTCAGTGGGTTAAGGATCTGGCGTTGCCATGAGCTGTGGTGTAGGTTGCAGACGCGGCTCGGATCCCACATTGCTGTGGCTGTGGCTGTGGCTGGAAGCTACAGCTCCGATTAGACCTGTAGCCTGGGAACCACCATATGCCACGAGTGCGGCCCTAAAAAGTCAAAAAGACCAAAAGGGGGGGGGGTACTTCAAAAACTGCTCATGGTCAGGAGTTCCTACTGCGGTGCAGTGGGTTAAGAATCTGACTCCAGTGGCTCCGGTGTCTGTGAAGGCCCAGGATTCCATTCCTGGTGAGCACAGGCAGTGGGTTAAAGGATCCAGGGTTGCCAAGGCTGCAGCATAGGTTGCAACTAGGACTTGAATTCAATCCCTGGACCAGGGAACTTCCACATGTTGAGGGTGCAGCCACAAGAACTAAAAAAGAAAAAAAAAAACAAAGAAAACCAGTTCATGGTCTATTTCAGTAGTGACCGTGTCAGTGACAACAGCTTCTTGAACAGTCAGGTACAAAGAAATTTCAGGTACAGGACCTTGGATACCGTGCATCTGGAGAGTCACCTGGCCAAAGGGCAGGCCATGAAGGAGGGAGCCACAGAACTGTCTACAAGGCTAAAGAATCCGAATACTCATCTGCAAGAACTTGGGGCTACAGGCATTGGGGCACTAAGGAGCAGCAATACACTCCATCCGGCCACTGCAGCCTCAGCATATGATGAAGGGATTTAAGAATAGGAGTGTTCATGGTCCAGACAGGAGGACAGAGCTGCCCTTGAAGAAAAGGAGAAGGCAGAGCTTGGCTCAGAGGATGGGGTGGTGTGAGGCTCTTACCCAGCATGGATACCAGCGCAAAGTTCTCCAGCATGACATCAAGGTACAGGTGTATCTGAACCTCATCAAGAAGACACCACTCCTCCCAGGAGAAGTACACGGCCACGTCTTCAAAGGTCACGCTGCCCTGCTGTAACAGGACAAATTAAACCATGAACAGGCTCACCCCCGAAGATCCACAGCCCATCTCCCCACACAGCTCCCGTACTGCCCACCAAGGACGGAGCCTCTTGAGACCTGGGGAAGCCTCTTGAGATCCCTCCTCTGATCTGAACCTCCCACTGCCTCCAGAATACACAGGCGGTCATTTCAAGCCTAACTCCCGCTCTTCCCTGCTTGCTCTTCCCTGCTCGTTATTACAAGAAAGGAAACCTGCTCTTACCTAAACCAGCTCAGGCTCACCTCAAAGCACTTGCACCATGTCCCAGGAGTAACCGGGACACCTCCTTCCGCTGCTGGTGGGAAATGGGGACCCCCTCAACAGAACCCAGCCTGCACTCAGGACACTGAACGTGGAGTTCTCCAAGGTCCCCAAACCAAAGGGCTGGGAGAATGGCAGGTGAAGGTACCCTGGACACATCAAACTCAGAGAATAGCAATAAAACCCTGCTTACAGCACTAGGAACTAAAGCTAGTCATTTGTGATGGTACATGGTGGAAAATAATGTGAGAAATAGAATATGTACATATATGAATGACTGGGTTACTTTGCTGTACAGTAGAAACTGACAGAACACTGTAAGGAAACTCTAATAAAAACATCTGAAAAAAAAAAAAAAAAATCCAGAGAATGTGTGCGTGGGCCTCAGAACCAGTGAGGGACTGGGACAACCTCCACCTACCCAATGTGCTGCCGCAGCCCTGGGAATCTACGGAAAAGGCGGGTCAGGAATGAAAGTGACCACGCCACTGCTCCAGGGCTGCAAGCCTCCTCTGCCTCTGTGCCCGTACCGGAGCCAGGTAAGCTCCAGCTGATCTGCTAACCTCCATGCCCCCGTCCCCAGTGCTACCTCTTACTTACTGCGACCTTCCCTCTGCCTCAATGTCCTCATCGCCTCCTACGGTCTTTTCTTCCAATGAAAAGGCTTTTGAGTATTTTTAACTGAGACCGTGTCCTTCTTTTGCTCACTACCCTCCACGGCTCCCAGGGCCCTAAGAAGTACAACCACTCATCTACCACTCCAGGGGCAGCCCGGCCTCAAACTCTGTTCCTCACGGAAACAGGATGGATTCCAGGTTCCCCAGGTTCCTGCTTCAGTAGCATCTCCAAGCCTCACCCACAAGCCAATACACTGGGGTCAGAAAATGCACACTACTGGAATTCCCTTAACTCCTAGCACTTAAGGATCCAGAGTTCTAACTGCTCTGTCGCAGGTTCCAGCACTGGCCGGGGAACGTCTGCGTGCCGCGGGTGCGGCCAACAACAACAAAAGATACAGGGACACCACCCCCGAAGGCCTCCCTGTCCCGCACTAAACTGACCGCAACCAGCGCCGCTCCCTCGGGCCCCTCCTGTTCGGGTGGGGAGACGCGCAGGGGGCGACCCGGGGCACGCAGCGCTCACCTCGGCCGGGTCCCTCGGCGCGGCCGCCGCCATCGGAGCCTCTGGGCGGAGCGGAGCGACCACAGCCCAGCGACCAGGTTTGCCTCGGCGCCGAGACTCCCCGCGGGCGGCGGTGTCCCTGCCCCTCGGTCCGCCCCGTGCAGCGCCCGCAGGGCCTCCTCCTGCGCCTTCTAGGCCGGACACCTCGCTCCTAACACTGGACACCGGAGCCTCTGACCACCCCCTGGGCTTCACAGCAATAAAATGTCCGCCACGAAGTCGCCGGAAGTCCCTCTCCAGGATGTTCTCCCTTCCGGAAATGCTCCCTGTCTGAATTTTTATTGGATGAAACGCGCCGCTCTTATCGCATGTCCTTCTGGGTAATGTAGTGCAAAGATCCGCGAAGGGCGCCGCAAGCCGTGATCGCAGGAGAAAAAACCAATAGAAGTTCCCTGATTCCCTAGGGGTTAGAGACCCAGCGTTATCCCTGCTGTGGCTCCCGCCGCTGCTGTGGCCCGGAATCGATCCTGGCCTGTGAACTTCCGCATGCCCCGGACGGGGCCAAAAAGCAAACAAACCGGGAAAAAGCTAAGCCTCTAGGGTGTCGGGGGGGCTGCATAGGTGTTGGTTTCTGGTCGGGCTGAGCTTTGGGGTAGGTTCTTTGCTAGGGATCTCAACGGAGAAGCAGCAGTAACAAGGCAGAATCGTTAACGCCTAGGCCACTAGGGAACTCCAACATACTTCTTAAGGGGCACGGATGCCTAGGGAAGGGAGGGGTGAACTTAAGAGCATTTAAGCGTTTTTAATGCTACTGATCACTGAAGTCTGGACATGATCTCAGCCTCCTTGAAGCCAAATAAAACTGACTCTACTGGTCACTGGAAACAAACGCATATTATCTTATTGCTCTTAAAATTCAGACAGTCTGAAGTGTTAAAATCTTTTTGTAAGCTTTGGTCAGGAACAAAAAAATGTCAGATAGGACCCTGACTGGTAAAAAGGGGAGAAAAGATATTGACCAGGACTGAAGCAGCTGCACAGGAGAGAGAGAGCCGCTTCCGGTTCCCCTAAAAGAGGCTCTCCTGACTGCATAGTCAGTGAGTGTGCCCACGTAGTGAGAAACATCAGTGGGTGATCAGGCCACCCAAGATGGCTGCTCTTTTGCTCTTCACCCATCCCCCGCACCACTAGTCTGATTCCCTGATATCCTGCTCATATTGCTGAACTTCCCTCTGAACGGCGAGGCCTAATCAGTAAATGCCTGGGTACTTGATGGCCACAGCTAGTGACTGTTCTCGTCTTTAGATCACAACAACTTCACATTGGTACTTTATCAAAAAGGCTCTAAGTGGCATGCTCCTGCACTGCTTTCCCTAATAACGGATGAACAAACCTGACCTCAATTCCCTCAAAGCTGGTCGCCTCCCTGTCCTCCCAGTGAGAAAGGCTGCCGCCACATCCTGCCTGCTGTCTGCAGACCACGGTGTGGTGTCTCCCCAGGACCCTGCTTTGGACAAGGAGGACGCCCCATCCATTAAATCACTCATGGCTCTGTTCTTGTCTCTGGTCTTGAGGCCGGGCAACTGTAAGACTTTACAAGCCTGCGGGGTGCAGCCCAACAACCGATGTATTCCTAAAACAGAACAATTTTTGTACATAGAATATGAAACTGTTTTATAGAGAAATGTTTTTCTTCAGTATACACTTTTCGTTGTTGTTGTTTTTTGTTTGTTTGTTTTGCTACACCTGCAGCATTCAGAAGTTCGCAGGCCAGGGATCAAACCTGCCCCACAGCAGGGATCCAAGCCACAGCAGTGACAATGTTGGGTCCTTAAGCCACTGTGCCACCCTAGAATTCCATTCAATACATACTCCAACTTTAAATGAATAAAATGCCAAAATGACTATGGTTAATAAAGGTGTACTACAGTATACAGATTTTTTATGAAAAGGAAAGTGAAAATTTTCATGGAGAAAAACAAAGTGCAGCATGGTATGTTTTTAGCTTTCTGCAGCTCTCTGCACATGGATAAAGTCTTTGGTGTGTGGCTGCAGGGCCATAAATGTTCTGATGTATTTGTTCTTTATTTAGTAAAAATAAAATAATACTTTTATACAGATCTGTAGTTTGCATTCCTCACTTAATATATCTTGCACAGGAGTTCCTGTTGTGGCGCAGCAGAAATGAATCTGACTAGAAGCCATGAGGTTGCAGGTTCATTCCCTGGCCTCACTCAGTTTGTTAAGGATCCGGCGTAGCCGTGAGCTGTGGTGTAGGTCGCAGATGCAGCTCGGATCTGGCATTGTTGTGGCTATAGCATAGGTCGGGAGCTGTAGTTCTGATTCGACCCCTGGTCTGGGAACCTCCATACGTCGTGGGTGTGGCCCTAAAAAGAAAAAAAAAGTATCAATAGATTGACATGTCATTAATTGTGTAAAGTATGAGTAATATTTCCTTAGGGATTTAGAATGATAGAAGTAGGAGTTCCTGCTGTGGAACAAGGAGATCAGCAGTGGCTCAGAAGTGCCAGGACACAGGTTTGATCCCTGGCCCAGCACAGTGGGTTAGAGGATACTGTGTTGCTACAGCTGTGGCACAGGTCACAACTGCAGTTCACACCTGATCCTGGGCCCAGGAGCTCCATATGCCATGGAGCAGCCAAAACACAAAAAGAAAAAGAAAGGAATAATAGAATTACCAAGTATTTTATGAAGAACGTAGGTACTACTGTGGGGAAAATTAATGGTTAAAATCCCTTGTAGGAGTTCCCATCGTGGCGCGGCAGTAACGAATACGACTAGTGTCCCTAACGTTGTGGGTTCAATCCCTGGCCTTGCTCAGTGGGTTAAGGATCTGGCATTGCTGTAAGCTGCAGTGTAGGTCATAGACATGGCTTGGATCCTGCATTGCTGTGGCTGCGGCATAGGCCAGCAGCTGTAGCTCTGATTTGACCCCTAGCCTGGGAAGCTTCACATGCCTTGGGTGCAGCCGTAAAAGAAAAATAAAATAAAATAAAATAAGATCCCTTGTAGGAGTTCCTGTACTGACTCAGCGGGTTAAGAACCCGACTGGTATCCATGAGGATGCAGATTCGATACCTGTTCTCACTCAGTGGATTAAGGATCTGGCCATGAGCTTTGGTGTAGGTCTCAGATATGGCTTGGATCCACTGTTGCTATGGCTGTGGCACAGGCCTCAGCTGCAGGTCTCATTCAACCCCTAGCCCGGGACAGCCATACGCTGCAGGTGTGACGCTAAAAAGATAGATAAACAAATCAATAAATGCCTTGTTATATCCAGAGGGAAGAAAAAATGTATTCATAACTCTGTGCTCTAATGTTTTATTTTATTTTATTTTTTTGTCTTTTTCTTTTTTCAGGGCCTTACCTGTGGCATATTAAACAGATACTGTAACCCCACTGAGGGAAAATAGCTAGGGGTCTAATCAGAGCTACAGCTGCTGGCCTACACCACAACCACAGCAACACCAGATCCGAGCCGCATCTGCAACTTACACAACAGCTCACGCCAATGCCAAATCCTTAACCTGCTGAGCGATGCCAGGGATCGAACCCGCAGCCTCATGGTTGCTAGTTGGATTCATTAACCACTGGGCCACGACGGGAACTCCAGTGCTCTAATGTTTTAAATGAATGATTTTAGCTTAAACAATAAACAGAATGAGGAGATATATATATACAGATATAGATATATATTCAAATCTAGAAGGAAAACATGAGTTAGAAATAACTAAAAAAGAGAAGGTTTTTAAAAAACTTTAAGGATCTAGTATTTTGGGTCACAACTACAGCTGGGATCTGTTCCCTGGTCTGGGAACTCCATGTGCTATGTGGCAGCCGAAAAAGAAAAAAAAAATTGTTTTTAAACAAACGAAAGAAAAACGGTAGTGGAGAAAATCCACAAAATAAGAGGATATATTCATTGATATATTTATTATTATTCTGGCTGCACTGGCAATATATGGGAGTTCTCAGGCCAGGGATCAGACCCAGCCGCAGCTGTGACCTACACTACAGCTGCAGCAACGCCAGACCCTGAGCACACTGTGCCACCGTGCGAACGCCGAAGATACAGTTAAACCCAAATATATAAACTATTACATTCCGTGCTTTGAAATAAACATTCAAATTAGCTGTCTGTATTTTTTTTTCTTTCTTTCTTTTTATCTTTTTGTCTTTTTAGGTCTGCACCCGCAACATATGGAGATTCCCAGGCTAGGGATCTAACAGGAGCTGTAGCCACTGGCCTTCGCCACAGCCACAGCAATGCGGGATCCAAGTCGCATCTGTGACCTACAACACAGCTCACGGCAATGCCGGATCCTTAACCCACTGAGTGAGGCCAGGGATCAAACCCGCAACCTCATGGTTACTAGTTGGGTCCATTAACCACTGAGCCATGACAGCAAATCCAGCTGTCAGTATTTTTGATGGCACTAAACTTCCTTGGCAAGGGATTAATTTTCATCAAGTAAGGTTCAAATGCATGCTTTGAATTTCTATTCAAAGAACAACTAACGGGAGTTCCCGTTGTGGCTCAGAATGTTAAGAACCTGACTAGTGGAGTTCTCATCGTGGCTCAGTGGTTAACGAATCCGACTAGGAACCAGGAGGTTGCAGGTTCAATCCCTGGCCTTGCTCAGTGGGTTAAGGATCTGGCGTTGCCGTGAGCTGTGGTGTAGGTTGCAGACGCGGCTCGGATCCTGCATTGCTGTGGCTGCGACGTAGGCCAGTGGCTACAGCTCCTGTTAGACCCCTGGCCTGGGAACCTCCACATGCCGCGGGTGCGGCCCTAAAATGACAAAAGGCAAAAAAAAAAAAAAAGGAACCTGATTAGTATCCATGAGGATGTGAGTTTGACCCCTGGCCTCGCTCAGTGGATTGAGGATCTGGCCTTGCCACAAGGTGCAGCTCAGATCTGGAGATACTGTGCTTGTGGCGAAAGGCCAGCAGCTACAGCTCCAATTCAACCCCTAGCTTGGGAAATTCCATATGCCACAGGTGTGGCTGTCAAAACAAAACAAAACAAAACAAGGAACAACTAATGTTCCATGACAGCCCCAAACACCTACAGCTACAGATGCAACAGATACACACCACCACCACACCGGTCTTACTGTCCATTCTCATTTAATCTTGGCCCAAGGAAAACAAAGTCATAAGAAATTCAACTACTAAGTAACTATCATGGGGTCAGGCAGCAGTCCTGACTAATTTGTGTTCTTGAAATTGGAAACTTTGGCTTCAGTTAATCAATATATGCTTGCCGGGAGCTGATCGAGAAAACATACTAAGTCCGTCAAGCCCACAGATGCAGAGATTCCCCCTGGAGATCTGTAGAGGGAAAAAGTCATCCTTGGGCTCTCAGCCCAACATCTCAATTATTTTTTTATTTTTTTGCTTTTTAGGGCTGTGCTCGCGGCATATGAAGGTTCCCAGGCTAGGGGTCTAATTGGAGCTGTTGCTGCCGGCCTACGCCACAGCCACAGCAACGCCAGATCCAAGCTGTGTCTGCGACCTACACCACAGCTCACGGCAACGCCGGATCTTTAACCCACTGAGCAAGGCCAGGGATTGAACCCGCAACCTCATGGTTCCTAGTCGGATTCGTTAACCACTGAGCCAGGACGGGAACTCCCCAGCATCTGTTATGCACATATCCTGCTGGCTCTGCTGCCTAAGATGTCCTAGGTCATCCTATGCTCACCATCTTCAACGCCACCACCCTGGGCCAGCCCATCGTCAGCAGGTTCCTGGACCATACAGAGGCTTCTGTCCTGTCTCCTACATCAGCCCTTCCTCCTTACGTCCGCTTTCCACACAAAGGCCAGGGAGCGATTTAAAGACAAATAGATCAGAGTTCGCGCCAAGGCTCCATGGAAACAAATCCGACTAGCATCCATGAGGACTTGGGTTCGATCCCTGGCCTTTCTCAGTGGGTTAAAGATCCAGTGTTGCCTTGAGCCCCGATGTAAGTTGCGGATGTGGCTCGGATCTGGCATTGCTGTGGCTGTGTCATAGGCTGGCGGCTGTAGCTCCAATTCAAACCCTAGCCTGGGAACTTTCACATGCCATGGGGTGTGGCCCTAAAAAGCAAAGAAAACAAAATCATCACATTGTTTTGCTATACCCCTTGCTCAGCCCCCCAGAGTAGTAGGAACAAAAGCCAAAGGATGTCACTCTAAGAAAGAGAGCAAAGGAAACGTCACAGTATTTGGAAAACCAATATCATGTGTTTCCTGACATGGTACACAGATAAAGTACGTGATGTGGCACACTGATAAGGATAAAGCAGCACTTAGGCATTTTGTTGCAGAAAACCGAATAAAACAAAAGAAAAAAATAGTCTCAATTTATTTATTAAACATATCTTACTGTAACCCCATTAGGGAAACTTTACAAAATAATTAGTATGCATCCCTTTAAAAAATTAGCAAGGTAAAACAACTTGAGATCAGTTTGTTTTAGATTAATGGATATTAAAGAGAGATGAGACATACGTGGAACTGGCTGAATACACCAGAGGTTTTCTCTAGTGCAGTAAAGCAAGAGAATGAATATGCAACAACTGGAAAGGAGGAAAGAAAGCAGCTCTTCCTTATCACAGTTTAGTATTTCCACAACTGTCATCAGTCTAATGCTGAACCGATCTCAAACCCCTACTTTTCCTCAAATCAGCCCTGCTTTCCCCTCCTTTTTTTTTCCCCCCACAGGACTATCTCATTCTAGTATTGCATGAAATATAATTACTGAAGTGTAGTTACCAACACTACAATGTTAGTTTTGTAAGGACTGATTTCCCTTCATAATTTTTTTCTTTTTACCGCCGCACCTGTGGCCAGTGGAAGGCCAGGGGTCGAATCAGAGACACAGCTGCCAGCCTACACCACAGCCACATTGGATCCAAGCTGTATCTGTGAACTATGCTGCAGCTCGTGGCAACACCGGATCCACAAACCATTGAAGGGGGCCAGGGATTGAACCCACATCCTCACAGAGATAACACAGGGTCCTTAACTGGCTGACCTATAATGGAAACTCTTTTTGTGTTTTATGTAAAATACATTCCATGTCTATAATTTATAGGAGGATTCAGGGTATAAATATTTGTTGGGATATTGAACAAATATGAAGCAAAGATGTGCTGTTCATTTGTATCACTTTGGATGCTTTTTCTAAGTATACACATTCATGG
This sequence comes from Catagonus wagneri, assembly GCA_004024745.2. Lineage (NCBI taxonomy): Eukaryota > Metazoa > Chordata > Mammalia > Artiodactyla > Tayassuidae > Catagonus > Catagonus wagneri. The sequence continues at coordinate 3,464,360 of PVHT020000439.1, forward strand.
TCTCTGCTTGCTTTATCAGCACACAACTGTTCTCCTGAATGGGAAGAATTCATAATTTGGACACAAAACCTTCAAGATGACTACGCATTCAGCAGTCCCTTGCTTGTCCTGGATATATATCAATTTCCTCTGCTAACCTGCTGTGACATCCTTTTTACATTTTTATATTTCCCATCTCTGGGCCACGTGTGTTGAAAATCTCTCTTATGATTTTAATGGTGTTCAGTAATATTCAGAAGTTTTCACAGATAGTCTCCATTCCGCACGTAGCCACTGCCATTGCAATCACAGGCAAAACGATAATCACTTCTCCGCAAGGAGGTGAGAGCGTGGGATCCCAAACCGTTACCCCAGGGTCCGGTTGCCCAATACACTTCAATGCTGTACCTGCGCCACTTACCGGACAAAAAGGCCTGGCTGGTAAGTAAAAACTTTCTCCAGTAAGCAAGATTCTTAGAAGTATTTTAGATTCTTAGAAGTATTCTCAGGAAACCCAGAAATAACTATTGTCCAGAAAACATCTGTACTTTCTGGGATCAGAGTGTCCACAAATCTTATATATGTAGGAAAGCTGTTTGCTGAGAAAACCACTCCCACCCACCAGCCCTCACGCTGCTCAACCTTTTGCTTTTTGCCCCTTGTTATAACCTCTTTTCTATCCCACTTCCCTGACTACACGTCCTCAACCAACTGCCTTCACCGCAACAGCACAGAAACACAGGCACGTAAGGAGCAAGAGCATAACGAAGGGGAGCTCCCAGTCGCCGAGCAGAGACCTGTGTCTGAGTGACAGGTGCCGGTATGTGCTGCTTCTATTGGTGGGAGAGGATGCTGAGCTAAAGGAAATCTGTAGTAACATGTCTCCACCTCCTTTGTCAGGATTAGAGGCCGCTGACTTTACTTTTCCATTTAGGAAAACAAAAGCCCTACTTTCTCTCCTATCTATAGGCATTAATTCAATTATAAAAATAAATATTGCTGGAGTTCCCTGGCAGCACAGCAGGTTAAAGATTCGCCATTGTGGGAGTTCCCACTCTGGCTCAGCAGAAAGAAACCCGATTAGTACCCATGAGGATGCGGGTTCGATTCCTGGCCTCGCTCAGTGGGTTAGGGATCCGGAGTTGCTGTGAACTGTTGTGTAGGTTGCAGACAAGGCTCAGACCCTGCATTGCTGCAGCTGTGGTGTAGGCCACCAGCTACAGCTCTGATTGGACCCCTAGCCTGGGAACTTCCATATGCTGCACTGGTGGCCCCAAAAGGCAAAAAAAAAAAAAAAAAAATCGCCATCGTCACTGCTGTGGCTCTGGTTACTGCTGTAGATGGGTTTGCTGCCTGGCCTGGGAGCTTCTTCACGCCATGGGTGCAGCCAACAGATAAATAAATAAATTTTGCTAAAGATTATACCAAGAAATAATCAAAGGCTCTAAAATACAAAATACAAAGTTGGCCTCTCAGTTGTATTTTTAAATGCTTTGCTGTTCTCCTTCAACCTTCCCAATTACTGAATCTCTCTCTCCCTCTCTCCACCTCACACTGATCAAGTATAAAGGAATTATTTTTAAATCACAAAAATTTTGACCAAAGACCCTGACAGTCAAGTACATGTAACTGTCCCTGAGATCAGGAAACACTGTGACATCCGCCCCTCCGCCCCGTGTCTACACAACCCCTGTAATCTTGGGAAACGATGAGCCCTCTTCGCCTGGGAATCACAACACGTTGCAGTAACATGCTGCAGTGTTATAACAACAGCAAAGTGGCCTCTGCGGCTTAAGGAAAATATTCATCCCCACACCATGTCTTTTGGCTTGTGTTTTGTCATTTTAATTCATTTTATGAATTCTCTGCAAAGTGACTCCCAGTCTTTGCAGTTCCTCCTGCGATTTTTTTTCATTCATTAGCCTAGTTCTGTAACTTTATTAGATTTGAGATTTTGCATCCGTGGACCACAAAGGATTACTGCTCATAGAATGAACACTTCCCCTGCTCAGCACTGATTTATTTTATTTTATTATTTTACTTTATTTTATTTTGCTATTTAGGGCCACCCACGGCATAGAAGTTCCCAGGCTAGGGGTCGAATCAGAGCTGTAGCCGCCGGCCTAAACCACGGCCATAGCAACGTGGAATCTGAGCCAAGTCTGGGACCTATAGCACAGCTCACGGCAACGTCAGATTCTTAACCCACTGAGCGAGGCCATCAAACCTGCAACCTCATGGATGCTAGTCAGATTCATTTCCACTGAGCCACAACAGGAACTCCCCAACGCCGATGCTACTATTTATGAACATCAACACTGTGTATGTTTATGAAGGCTCGGTTCATCCCCTGAATCTCTATCCTTATTCCTCTCTTTATATTAAAGATATAATTGATAATGTAATGGAACTACTGAAATATAATGACCAAAAAATTCAGTTCTCTACTCTAAATAATAAATAAAATGAGCTGTAACATACCCGACTAGTATCCATGAGGACAAGGGTTCAATCCCTGGCCTCTCTCAGTGGGTTAAGGATCTGGCATCGTCATGACCTGTGGTGTAGGTCACAGATGCGGCTCGGACCCAGAGATGCTGTGGCTGTGGTGTAGGCCAGCCAGCTCCAATTTGACCTCCAGTTGCCATGGGTGTGGCCCTAAAAAGACAAAAATAAATAATGAATAAAATGACCTAAAAACAAAGTTGGAGGTTACTGAAAAATGCCGTTGAGGGTGATAAGCCTATTCACAGTTAAATACATAAATTTGTGAGTATTCTGAGTTTATTTCAACATTTTCCCATGCTTAGGCTATTTTAAAGAAGTACCAATTGTAAATCATGTTTGGTTAATCGTAGTTTCTGAGAGGAGATTTAAAAATTTAAAGCCCCAGGAGTTCCCATGGTGTCTCAGAGGGTTACGAAGCTGACTAATATCCACGAAGGCTCAGGTTTGACCCCAGGACTCACTCAGTAGGTTAAGGATCCAGCATTGCCGTGAGCTGTGGTATAGGCTGGCCAGATGCAGCTGCGATTCGACCCCTAACCTGGGAACTTCCATATGCTGTGGGTGTGTCCCTAAAAAGCAAAAAATAAAAATAAAAATAAATAAATAAAAAATAAAGCCCCTACCATAGGAACTTGACCTAAAATTTAAAGAATATAAAACTAATGTATCTTCTAGCTTAAAATAATAAAGCATTGTTTCACTTTTATTTACATTTTTGATTATTAATGAGACAAACACATTTTATAAATTCTTACCTTTTCTCTCTACTGATTCTTCCTACATACGGCATGCTTTTTTTTTTTTGGTCTTTTTAGGGCCGCACTCTCAGCATATGGAAGTTCCCAGCCTAGGGGTTGACTAGGAGCCGTAGCTGCTGGCCTACACCACAGCCACAGCCATGCGGAATCCAAGCCTCGTCTAAGACCTACACCACAGCTCACCACAAAGCTGGATCCTCGGCCCGCTAAGTGAGGCCAGGGATCGAACCCTCATCCTCATGGATCTTAGTCAGGATCATGAACCACTGAGCCATGAAGGGAACTCCCAGTTGTTAGTCTTTAATTTAGATCTTTCTTTAATGTCTCTTTAAAGTGTGGTCAGCATCTAGCTCATTTTTTTCAATTAAGTCTCAGAAGCGTTGACAATATAATCAATTACATTTCCAACTAATTCAAATTTTAAATGACTTATATGCATGTGTATAAACATCGTATGTCTCATTGAATTAATTGTAGATTTTTTTTTTTTTTTTGGCTTTTGTCGTTTTACGGCCACACCCACAGCATGTGGAGGTTCCCAGGCTAGGGGTCTAATTGGAGCTACCAGCTTCCGGCCTACGCCACAGCCACAGCAACGCCGGATCCTTAACCCACTGAGCAAGGTCAAGGATCGGACAAGCACACTCGTGGTTCCTAGCCGGATTTGTTTCCGCTGAGCCACAACAGGAACTCCTGTAGATTTCTAAGACAGTAAAAGCTGTGGCTAATGCATTTTATCAAGCAAATTCCCTTTGTTATGTTTTAAATATGTTCATTTTTATTTAACTTTAAAGTACAATAAAATTATCAGAGGAATTATGGACTACTATCTGAATACTCCAACATTAATAAGGTACCTACTTTGTGAATTTTTGCAGCATGTGGAAGTTCCCAGGGTGTGGATCCAGCCGGCCTGTGCTACATCAGACCCAACCCCCTGCAGTGACAATGCTGAGTCATTAATCCGCTGGGCCACAAGCGAATTCACTTATTTTGTGAACTGAATTATTTGCACTGTTAGCTTTTCTTTCTCAGTCTATAGTGGGTCCCTGCTGTTAAATCTCATTCTAATCTTCTGATATTAACAATTTTTGCTTTTGGGGAGTTCTGCCATGGCTCAGCAGTTAATGAACCCAGCTAGCATCCATGAGGATGTGGGCTTGATCCCTGGTCTCACTCAGTGGGTTAAGGATCCGGCGTTGCTGTGGCTGTGGTGTAGGACGGCAGCTACAGCTCCAATTGGACCTCTAGCCTGGGAACCTCCATATGCCACAGGTGAGGCCCAAAAACTACAAAAAAATAAAAATAAAAAGAATTTTTGCTTTTGGGAGTTCCATGGTGGTCTACTGGTTAGGATTCGTCACTTTCACCACTGTGGCCCACGGTTCAATTCCTGGTCTGGGTTGAGATGCCACATCAAGACAATGCATGCCAAAAAAAAAAAAAAAAAAAGACAATGCATGCCATGGACCAAAAAAAAAAAGGTGTTCTCCCTGTGGTGCAGTGAGTAAGGATCCAGTGTTGCCACAACTGTGGCATAGGTCACAGCAGCAGCTTGGATTTGACCCTTGCCTGGCCCAGGAACTTCCATATGCCAAGAGTGCAGCCAGAAAAAAAATTTTTTTCCTTTTACTTCATTAAGGTCTGTATGATTATTTAAGTTTGCGGTTGCTTGGCAAAATTTTAATTACCCTTATTTAAAACAATCTCCCAGGAGTTCCTGTTGTGGCTCAGTGAGTTAAGAACCTGACTAGTATCCATGAAAATGGGGGTTCAATACCTGGCCTCATGCAGTGCGTTAAGGATCTGGCGTTGCTATGAGCTGCAATCAAGGTCGCATGCAGCTTGGATCTGGCGTGCTGTGGCTGTGGATTAGGCCTGCAGGTGCAGCTGTGATTCAATCCCTAGCCTAGAAACTTACATAAACTGCAAGTAGAGACCTAAAAATAAAAAAATAAAATAAAACAATCTCCCATATCACTTTATTTTCTTTTTCCTTTTTAGGGCTGCACCTGCATCATAGGGAAGTTCCTGGGCTATAGATGGATCAGAGCTACAGCAGGTGGCCTACGCCACAGCCACAGCAATGACAGATCCAAGCTGCATCTGCCACCTGCACTGTAGCTTGCGGCAATTCCAAATCCTTAACCCACTGATTGAGGTCAGGGATCAAACCTGCATCCTCATGGCTACTAGTTGGATTCTTTCTGTTTGTTTGTTTGCTTTTTAGGGCCAAACCTGTGGCATATGGAAGTTGCCAGGCTAGGGGTCAAATCGGAACTACAGCTGCCGGCCTGTGCCACAGCCACAGTCACACGGGATTCGAGCCAAGTCTGAGACCTACAACACAGCCCATGGCAATGCTGTATCCTTAACCCACTGTGCGGGGCCGGGGATCGAATACACATCCACGTGAATACTAGTCAGGTTTGTTACCACTGAGCCATGATGGGAACTCCGCTAGTTGGCTACCTAACCTGCTGAGCCACAATGTGAATTCCTATCACTTCAAAGATAATAATGCCTATAGACACCGAATCTACTGATTTCTACTTATTTTATGTAACATGCACGTTCATCATAAACCATGCTTTCAATTCCAGTAACATTTTCTGTGATTCCATAGTGTTTCCTGAGCGAAGGACCATTTCAGATTTTGAGTACATGTAACATTTTCATATACAGTTAATATCTCAGTTCTTCTTCCCCGTGAGAAGACCACAGCAGGAAACTGGGGGTTCAGTGTAGTGTGGCTGATGCAGTTTTATTCCTGATCCACTTGAGAACAACCTTCACATCTTACCATCCAGTGCTAAACTACACGTGCATTTTGAAAGAAACTTTCTTGGAGAGCTGGATCCTTAACTATGGAATTTGCTATTTTCTTCAGTTTGTATTTCTGTATTTTTATCTATGAATAAAGATACTTTGATCTGATGTACGCACTGGCCATCCACAGGTCTTATTCAAAACAGAGCAGTTTTGGAGTTCCCACTGTGGAGCAATGGGTTAAGGATCTGGCATTACTGCAGCTACGGCTCAGCTTTGACTCAGCTTCGGTCCCTGGCCCAGAAACTTCCATATGCCGTGGGTGTAGCCATAAAAAAATGTTTTTTAATTAGTTAAAAAAAAAAAAGAGCAGGAGTTCCCATTGTCCGCTGTGGCTCAGCAGGTTAAGAACCCAATTAGTATGCATGAGGATGTGGGTTTGATCCTTGGCCCCTCTCAGTGGGTTAACGATCCGGCATTGCAACAACCTATGGTGTAGGTCACAGATGCAGCTTGGATCTCGTGTTCCTGTGGCTGTGGTGTAGGCCGGCAGCTGCAGCTCTGATTTGACCCCTAGCCTGGGAACTTCCATATACCACTGGTGCAGCCCTAAAAACAAAATAAAAAAAAAAAAGAGCAGTTCTGTGTGCCACACAGAATTTACTCAATGTAGGTTTTACACATTTCAGTACTGGTGGATTCCTACCAAAGTAGTCTTTTATTCTTTTAGGAAAATATAATTATTAAAAACAAAACTGGGGAGTTCCCGTCATGGCTCAGTGGTTAACGAATCTGACTAGGAACCATGAGGTAGCGGGTTTGATCCCTGGCCTCGCTCAGTGGGTTAAGGATCCAGTGTTGCTATGAGCTGTGGTGTAGGTCACAGTCGCGGCTCGGATCCTGTGTTGCTATGGTTGTGGTGCAGGCCGACAGCTGTAGCTCCAATTTGACCCCTAACCTGGGAACCTCCATATGCCATGGGTATGGCCCTAAAAAGCAAAAAATAAATAAGTAAAAACTGAATAACTAGCTGAATTTACAAGGATCTGTATATCAAGCAGGATTTACTTTTTTTTTTTTTTTGTCTTTTTGTCCTTTTATGGCTGCACCCCATGGCATATGGAGGTTCCCAGGCTAGGGGTCTAATTGGAGCTGCAACCGCCAGCTTGTGCCACAGGCACAGCAATGTGGGATCCGAGCTCCATCTGCGACCTAAACCACAGCTCACGGCAACACCGGATCCTTTACCCACTGAGCGAGGCCAGGGATCGAACACGCAACCTCATGGTTCCTAGTTGGATTCATTTCTGCTGTGCCACGACGGGAACCCCAGGATTTACTTTCAATAGATTGCTCAGTTTCCATTTATATGCTACAGTTGAGCAAAAGAAGATGCAGCTAAGCAGAAGCTGGTAACACATTACTGGTTATCTTTCTACCGTTTCATTCTGTTTCAAATTAAAAGCAATAACCTTCAAGATATGACAGTGATGGACATGCAAACGTGTAAATGGAAATGCTCCTCACTCAGACTGGAGCTGGAATCCTGGGAAACTCCTCCGTCCTTTGCCGTTATTTTTATGGCCGCACCAAGCCAGGGACTGACTCCGAGCCACGGCTGTGACCACAGCTCTGGGAACAATGGATCCTTAACATACTGCACTGGCTGGATACCAAACCCGTGCCTCCACGGCAGCCTGAGCTGCTGAAGTTGGATCCTTAACCCGACCCACTGGGTCACAGCAAGAACTCCTGAAAATGTGCTGCTTCTTCTTTTTTTTCTTTTTCTTTTTTTTTGCCTTTTAGGGCTGCACTTTCAGCATATGCAGGTTCCCAGGCTAGGGGTCGAACCAAAGCTACAGCTGCCAGCCCATGCCACAGCCACAGCCACAGCCACATCAGATCCGAGCTGTGTCTGCGACCACACCACAGCTCACAGCAATGCTGGATCCTTAACTCACTGATGGAGGCCAGGGATCGAACCCACAAGCTGGTGGTTCCTAGTCAGATTCATTTCCACTGTGCCACGACGGCAACTCCCGCCCCCTCTTTTTTTTAATGGCCTCTGGCAGGATATGGAAACTCCCAGGCCAGGGATTGAACCTGGAGCTAACCTATGTCCCAGCGGCATCACTCTTTGTCTTTATAACTTAACCTTGCTCACTGGATACAAGTTGAGACCCACAGATCAGACTGTCAACCAGTCGGTCTTGGCCCACAACTTGCTCTGTCCTCGCGAGGGACCCCACAGACCACGGCACCTTTTGAGCTGGAATATGCTCCGGATAATGTTGAGTGTAAACTAGTCTTCTGTTTACACAGAGTGGCCAGAGGGGTTGCTCTCATCACTGCCTGCCTTCGAAGTGGCTTCCAGGCCATTGAGCTTTGCCCCATTACCCCTTGATGGGTGGACTTAAGAATGAGATCCCCCAGGAGTTCCCGCTATGGCAGAACAGGACTGGCAGTGTCTTGGGAGTCCTGGGCGCAGGTCTGATGCCCAAGCCTAGCACCGTGGATTAAGGATTTGGCGTTGCTAAACTGTGGTTTAAGTTGCAGCTGTGCCTCAGATCTGATCCCTGGCCCAGGAGCTCCATATGGCTTGGGGCAACCAAAAGAAAAAAATTAGATTCCCCAAATGCATTTGCTTCTGTAGTGTCCTTTTCTGGTTACTTCAGCTGTTGGTATATGTCTATATTCCTATGAAAGTGACTGGCCCCAAAAATATAAGTGCAAAAACAAACTGTGGATCCTGTTCTTCAGGTATGCATGACAGATACATCAGCGGATTACACGTGTTTATATTTTCTTCCTGGATGTTAGGTGTCTGGATTTCACGAGACGGACGAGTGAGTACACGATCTCGGTCCCGCACAAGCGTAAGCAGTACGTTCGACACACTCCCAACAAGAACTTTCTCCCAGACCTTGCCACGAGGCCACAGCCACGTGCACCATCCTGATCCCGGGGAGCTTCTTCGTGTTTTTACTGTCTCTCTTCCATTTTGAGTCTTTATATTACTGTCCCTGTCAATCAGGCCAGAGGTTGATAGTCACCTATTCCCACTAGCTTCATGGTTCCCAGTCCTTTTGTGCTCCTTAGCAGTGACACTCATGTCTCAAGCCACCTCTACGATTTCTGCTCCAAAAATTTCTTCCCTTACATACATACATAAGTGTATATAAGTGTATATATACATACATATATATATATATATATATATATATGTATGTATGTATAATTTGCTTTTTAGGGCTGCACCCACAGCATATAGAAATTCCCAGGCTAGGGGTCGAATCAGAGCTGTAGCTGCCGGCCTACACCTCAGCCACAGCAACGAGGTATCTAAGCTGCGTCTGCGACCTACACCACAGCCACGGCAACGCCGGATCCTTAATCCACTGAGCAAGGCCAGGGATCGAACCCGCAACCTCATGGTTCCTAGTCGGATTCGTTACCCACTTAGCCACGACGGGAACTCCAGGGTTACATCTTTGATTGCAGGCTTTCCCATATTTGCTGCCCTCACACTCTCACCCCGAACAAACACATCTCTGTGTCTGGAGCCTCTCTTGCCTTCTCCCCAACTGTGAAGACTTTCTCCACTGTGAAAATCAGCTTCACTCTCCTTACTGTTGTTTCGTCTCTTCCAGGTAGTAATGGCCTGTTGCTGAAGGGCCATGCTGGGCACAACTTGTTCTCTGTCTCCCTGTAGACAGGGAGATTCCCTGATGCATGCCCTTCAAAAATGCGATCTTCTCGATATCACACATGAAGGGTGTCTCTGTAACATGCTGCTCCTGGTGCTGCTGAAGATTTGCTAAGAAGAGTATGGTTTCCCACACGTCCGGCATGTGTATGCTTTCTGCCCCCTATCTCTTCCCTGCTGTTCGACCAAGTGCAAAATGCCTCTCAAGACTAGACACATATCTTACAGGGCTGGGCCTTCTCAGGAGACAAACCTGCCCTGGGGGGTCCCCATCTGTTGCACTTCTCCTTCAGATACACTCTGCTCAGAAGGTCTCTCTTCGGAGTTCCCGTTGTGGCTCAGCAGTCAACGAATCTGACTAGCATCCATGAGGATGTAGGTTTGATCCCTTGCTTTGCACAGTGGATTAAGGATCTGGCATAGGCCAGCAGCTACAGCTCCGATTTGATCCCTAGCCGGGGAACCTCCACATGCCATGGGTGCAGCTCTAAAGAGCCAAAACAAAAACAAAAAAACAAAAACAAAAAAAGGTGTCTCTTCATCCTCAACTCCATGCCAAGAACCTGAAAACAAAGAAGTAATGGTGAAGTTCATGTTGCCTTTATTGGGACACCATCATAACTGTATCTGACACATGAAAAAACCAGTCCAAGTGACTGTGTTCAGGAAATGGAGCTGGGATGACACTGAGGAAGCAGCTGTTCTCACCAAGCGCAGGATGCAAGGGCCGGGTGTGGCCCCGAGGAGAAAGGCGTGTTCTACAACTCACTCCTTTGTCAATGGCTTTTACCAAGATATTTGCAAATGACCTGTGATACTGTGCAGAAGTGTGTTCAGGTCACAAAATATCTGGCTGCAACGGCTAGCTGGTGTTCAAAGAATATGAAAGGGTGCCTGCATGTTGAGGACACAAACGACGTCAGTAAGCACTATTGGAAAACAGTGTCTAGACCACATGAGATTAAGTGGTTTAGAGAGGTGGCAGGAAATAAATCCCAGGCTGGAGTCAGACTGAAAACAGGAAGTAGCAGAGGCGTTCCCATTGAGCCACAACAGGAACTTACATGGGAATTAGTAGAAATGGCAAGTTGGCACAATACTAAGAATAGAACAAAGCCGGAAGTGATTTGTAGCCAATGGCAAAGGCACTAAAACACTAGCCACACAAAGTATGTTCCTGGTATGAACCCAGACCTGCTATCAAGCCCTCTCCCAGCTACCGTTGATCTTACCAGGCTACCTCTGACCTCTCACGCCAAGTCTGACCATAGTCACGTCCATCCTGTGAAGTACCAAAGCCAGCCAGCTGAACAACTGCATGGGACACAAACGATGCGAAGGCTAATAGGACCAGGATGAGTCAGCCCTGGTCCATAGGAACTCAGTACATGACAAAGGAACAGCCACAGCAACGCGAGATCTGAGCCGCATCTGCAACCTACACCACAGCTCACGGCAACGCCGGATCCTTAACCGCTAAGCGAGACCAGGGATTGAACCTGCAACCTCAAGGTTCCTAGTCGGATTCGTTAACCACTGAGCCACTTCGGGAACTCCTTCCTGATGTCTTTTCTAAACCCTAAGGAAACTATAAGTAAGTGGCTAGTCAGCAAGTCAGGCATTAACCGAGAGGACAAGGTGTCCACTTTGGAAAACCAGGTCAGCTCAAGGTAGAAAACTGCTTGAGCAAACACTGATTGTTTCTCAAGATGCTATATAGATAGCTGATGTCAGCTTTATCGATACCGTTTAGGTCTTATCGATGCCCTTTAGGCCTTAATGATGCCGTTTAGGTCTTATTGATGCCCTTTAGATATAGAATGTTGAGTAAAGGTCAGCGTTAAAATACGTGACTGGAGGCAGAGGGCCTTGGGGTTTCTATTTTCTCACATTATTTACATTCCTGAGAGCACAATAAAGACGATGAGGCATCTGCATAAAGGGCTCTTGACCCATGAGGTCTTGAGTCTTCCGGTCCCATCTTTAAACTTTCCTGTCTTTCTTTGTTGCCTTTAACGCATCTTCAACTCTGCAGCGCCCGTCCTTTGCCCCTGCTCTCTGAGCTGCTCTTGGCAACCGTTAATCTGCTGACTGCATCTGAACTTGGCATTTTGTTTGTTTTTAAAGATTCCACATTATGTTACATGTAGTCATGTATTATATTTGACCCTTGGACAACACAGCTTAGAAATCCATGGGTCAGAGTTCCCAGTGGATTAATCCAGAGTTGCTCAGTGGATTAAGAACCTGACATAGTGCCTGTGAGGATGTGGGGTGAATCTCTGCTTCACCGGGTTAAGGATCTGGCATTTCTGAGGATGTGGGTTTGACCCTTGGTTTCCCTCAGTGGGTTAAAGAATCCAGCATTGCCACCAGATGCAGAGTAAGTCGCAGATGTGGCTCAGATCTGGCGCTGCTGAGGCTGTGGTGTAGGCTGGCAGCTACGCTGGCTCAGGAACTTCCATATGCTGCAGGCGCGACTGTACAAAAGCGGGGGGAGGAGTTCCCGTCGTGGCGCAGTGGTTAACGAATCCGACTAGGAATCATGAGGTTGCGGGTTCGGTCCCTGGCCTTGCTCAGTGGGTTAACGATCCGGCGTTGCCGTGAGCTGTGGTGTAGGTCGCAGACGCGGCTCGGATTCTGCGTTGCTGTGGCTGCGGCATAGGCCAGTGGCTACAGCTCCGATAAGACCCCTAGCCTGGGAACCTCCACATGCCGCGGGTGCAGCCCTAAAATGACAAAAGGCAAAAAAAAAAAAAAAAAAAGCGGGGGGAGCGTGGGGGTCCACTCACACATAGGCATTTGTCAATAAATACATAGTTAGCACCTCACGATACAAAGTTGGATGAATCCACAAATGGTAAAGTTCAGAACCACATGGCTGACTGCAGGACTTGAGTACCTGCAGATTTCAGTACGAACAGGGGATCCAAGAACCAATCCTCTGTAGGAACAGAGGGAGTGCTATATTCATCTTTCTAACTTATTTCACTTAGCGTAATGCCCTCAGGTTCCATCCGTATTGTGGCAAATAAAAATTTTCCTTTTTTTATGGTTGAAAAAAAAACTTGAATATTCAATATAAATCACACATTTGTTATCCACTCAACCATCAAGAGACACTTAGGTTGTTTCCTGGATATTGTAAATAATGCTGTAATAAACATAAGGTGCAGATATTTATTGACATGATTTCACTCACTTTACTAAATACACAGAAGTGGAAAAGACAGATCATATGGTAGTTCCTTTTTTTACCAATATAGTCTTATTTTGGCTTTGTCTTTAATGGTAGTTCTTTTCCAATTTTTTTTTTTTTTTAGGGCCACACTTACGGCATACGGAGGTTCCCAGGCTAGGGGTCAATTCGGAGCTCAGGCTGCTGGCCTACACCACAGCCACAGCCACGCCAGATCATTACCCCACTGAACGAGGTCAAGGATCAAAACTGCAATCCCATGGTTCTTAGCTGGATTCGTTTCCGCTATGCCGTGACGGGAACTCCCCCTTTTTAACTTCATCAGGATTCTTCATACCTTTTCAACAGTGGGTTCAACAAGGTACATTCCCACCAATGGTGCCCAAGAGGTCCCCTCGTTCCACACCTTCATCAACACTTCTTTCCTGTCTTTTTAAAAACAGACGTTATAGCGGGTGTGAGATGGTACCTCACTGTGGTTTTAATTTGCGTTTCCCTGACCATTAGAGAGGATAAGCATCTTTTCATATAGTTGTTTTCCTTCTGCTTGTTATCTTTGGCAAAATGTCCATTCAAATCTAACAGATGAGAGTTTGATCAAAAGAAAAATAAGAACAATATACTCCATTATGTATTTTTACTTTCTTAGTTATTTTTTGGTTACACCTATGGCATGAAGTATTTCCAGGACCAGGGATCAAACCTGCACCACAGCAGTGACAAAGCCAGAACTTTAACCCACTGAGCCTTCAGGCAGCTCCCCCATTTACGTATGTGCGTGTAAAATTAAAATGAATGAGAGGAATAGCACAACAAAGGAAAGAAAGCAATTAGAGTTTTTTATTAAATTATAAGATAATGAAACTACCAGTGAAGCCATGTAGTGTTTTATGAAAATAGACTTCAATTAGTTATAAATACATATGCATACTCTAGCCCAATTACATAAAAAATGGAAAAGAGGGAATTCTCTTGTGGCATAGCTGCTTAAGGATCCACTGTTGTCACTTCAACAGCTTGTGTCAATGCTGTGAGGCAGATTTGATCCCTGGCCGGGGAACATCCAAAGGAGACAGGTACAGGAAAAAAAAAAGGGGGCAGGGGGAAACAAGTAAAAGAAGTATAACTGGAGTTCCTGTCGTGGTTCAGTGGTTAACGAATCCAACTAGGAACCATAAAGTTGCAGGTTCGATCCCTGGCATCGCTCAGTGGGTTAAGGATCCAGCATTGTCGTGAGCTGTGATGTAGGTTGAAGACGCGGCTCAGATCCCGCGTTGCTGTGGCTGTGGTGAAGGCCGGCGGTTGCAGCTCTGATTAGATCCCTAGCCTGGGAACCTCCATATGCTGCGGGTGCAGCCCTGAAAAGACAAATAAAAAAAGTATAGCTGATACGTAAAGGACAGAAAATGAAATCATACAAAATACTCGATTGAAATCACAAAAAGAACAGTGAAGATTAGTAGGAATGAGGACAATGAACAGAAAATGGTAACAAATACGTTAGGTATCTATCCAACTATTTCGATATATGAAAAACCAATAGTCTTGGAGTTCCTACTGTGGCGCAGCAGGTTAAGGAGGCTGTCTCTGAGGTGGCGAGGGTTTGATCCCCCACCCTGGAGCAGCGGTTTAAGGGTCCAGCATTAGCACCACTGCAGCGTGAGGTCGAAGCTGCAGCTCGTATTCGGTCCCTGGCCCAGGCACTTCAATACGCCGTGGGTCAGGTGGAAAAGGAAGAAAAAAAAGTAAGTCTCTTAGTTCCTACTGTGCTGCGTGGAGCGGGTTAAGAATTCAACTGCACTGGCTCAGAGAACTGTGGAAGCATGGGTTTGATCCCTGGCCCAGCATACTAAGTTGAAGGATCTGGCATTGCTGCAGCTGTGGCCTGGATTCAAACCCTGACACAGAAACTTCTTGATGCCTTGGGCATGGCCAAAAAAATTCCCAAAGCTACACTAAACAAAATAGCAGGCTACTGGCATAAAGATAGTACATACTCCAATGGAACAGAACAGAAATTAGAAACCTTAAAAAAAACAACCTTCAAATATGTGATCAAATAATTTTTTTCAAATTAAGGGCCGCCCGTGTGGCATACGGAAGTTCCTAAGCTGGGGGTCAAATAGGAGTTGCAGCTGCCAGCCTACACCACAGGCATGGCAATGCCAGATCCAAGCTGCGTCTATGACCTATACCACAGCTCATGGCAATGTCAGATCCTTAACCCACTGAGCAAGGCCAGGGATCGAACCTGCATCTTCCTGGATACTGGTTGGGTTTGTAACCAAAGCCACAACAAGAACTCCTATGATCAAATAATTTTGACAAGAAGACCATTTCTATCCAATAAAGACAATCTTTTCAACAATGGTGTTGCAAAAACTCTATACTCACATACACAAGAATGAAGCTGGATCCTTACCTACACCATATACAAACATCACTTAAAACGCACCAAGGCATAAATGCAAGATCTAGTATTATAAAATTCCATGCAAAAAAACACAGGGGAAAAGGTTCAAAATGTTTAATTCAGCTATTCTTTCTTAACTGTGAAAGGTAAGCACAAGCAACAAAAGAAAATAAACAAACTGGACCTCATAAAAATAACAATTTTTGGAGTTCTCTGGTGGCCTAGTGGGTTAAGAATCTGGCATTGTCACTGTTTTGGCCATGGTTTAACCCTGGCTCAGGAACTTCTGCAAGCTTAGGTGCAGGGAAAAGAAAACAGAACATAGCCAAAGAATTTAAGAGAAAAGCAGTGCTCATAGTTCAGAAGTAAGAAGGACAGAGGTGCCCCTGGGGAAAAGGAGAAAGACACAGCCTGGCTCAGAGGATGGGGTGGTGTGAGGCTCTTACCCAGCATGGATACAGCGCAAAGCTCTCCAGCATCACGTCAAGGTACAAGTGTATCTGAATCTCATCAAGAAGACACCACTCCTCCCAGGAGAACTACACGGCCACGTCTTCAGAGGTCACGCTGCCCTGCTGTAACAGGACAAATTAAACCATGAACAGACTCACCCCCGAAGATCCACAGCCCATCTCCCCACACAGCTCCCCTACTGCCCACCAAGGACGGAGCCTCTTGAGACCTGGGGAAGCCTCCTGAGATCCCTCCTCTGATCTGAACCTCCCACTGCCTCCAGAATACACAGGCGGTCATTTCAAGCCTAACTCCCGCTCTTCATTACCACCAGAAAGAAAGGAGATCTGCTCTTCCCTAAACCAGCTCAGCCTCAAGGCACTTCGACATATTGGTACCTGTCCCAGGAGCAAACTCCTTCCACCAGTGGTGGGAAATGGGACCCCCTCCATAGAACCCGACTTACACTCAGGACTCTGAACGTGGGGTCCTCCAAGGTCCCCAAACCAAAGGTCTGGGAGAATGGCAGGGGAAGGTACCCAAGACATATCAAATTCAGAGAGTGTGTGCGTGGGGCTCAGAACCAGCGAGGGACTGGGACAACCTCCACCTACCCAACGTGCTGCTGTAGCCCTGGGAATCTATGGAAAAGGCAGGTCAGGAATGAAAGTGACCATGGCAGTGCTTCAGGTACCCAGCCCCTGTGCCGGGTACCAGAGCCAGGTAACCTCGGGCTGACTGGCTAACCTCCATGATTCTGTCTCCACTGCTGCCTCTTAAAACTGTGACCTTGGAAAAAAAGCCGCAGCTTCCCTCTGTTCAATGTCCTCATCACCGCCCGCCATCTGTTCTTCCACTGAACAGGCTTTGGAGGTTTTGTTTGTTTTTGGTCTTTTCAGGGCCACCCCAGCAGCATATGGAAGTTCCCAGGCTAGAGTTCCAATCAGAGTTGCAGCTGCAGGCCTACGCCACAGCCACAGCAACGCCAGATCTGAGCCCCGTCTGGGACCTACACCACAGCTCACAACAACACGGGACCCTTAACCCACTAAGCAGGCTAGGGATCGAGCCTGAATCCTCATGGATACTAGTTGGGTTCGTTACTGCTGAGCCACAGTGGGAATTTGGCTTCGGAGAATTTTAAAAAGCCTAACTCAGGAGTTCCTGTCATGGCACAGCGGAGACAAATCTGACTAAAAACCATGAGGCTGCGGGTTTGATCCCTGGCCTCGCTCAGTGGTTTAAGGATCTTGGCGTTCCCACGAGCTGTGCTGTAGGTCTCAGCTGTGGCGTTGCTGTGGCCGGCAGCTGAAGCTCCGATTAGACCCCTAGCCTGAGAACCTCCATATGCCAAGGGTGCGGCCCTAAAAAGAAAAAGGAAGAACAAAAAAGCCTAACTCAGACGTGTCTTGCCTTTGCCCAAACCCTCCACAGTTCCCGGGGACCCAAGAAGGTACAAACACTCATCCACCCTCCAGTGCCCCCGGCCTCAGACTCCGTTCCTCGCAGAAACAAGACGTAACATCCCGTTACCCTGAGGGTCAGAACCAGGGAAGCCACCCCCGAGGGCCTCCCCGTCCTGGACCAGCGGCCGCTCCCTCGTGCCCCTCCTATTCGGGTGGGGAGACGCGCAGGGGGCGACCCGGGGCACGCAGCGCTCACCTCGGCGGGGTCCCTCGGCGCGGACGCCGCCATCCGCGCTTCTGGCCGGAGCGACCGCTGCCCAGCGCCCGGGTCGGACTCGGCACCGAGACTCCCCGCGGGCGGCGGTGTCGCTGCCCCTCAGGCCGCCCTGGGCAGCGCCCACGGGGCCGCCTCCTGCGCCTTCTAAGCCGGACACCTCGCCCCCAAAACTGCTCAGCCGAGCTTCGCTACAGATCTTCAGACTCTACCGCAATCAAAACGCCCGCCTCCAGGCGCCGGAAGTCCCTCTCCCGCGGGTTAGCCTCCGGGAAGTGCGCCCTTTCTGGATTTTCATTGAATTAACTTTGCTGTCCTAGCGCAAGTTATTCTGGGTAATGTAGTTCATACACCTCGAGGAGCTTGTTGTCCTGCACCTGAATCAGGCGGGGGGCGGGGGAGCTGCGCCTTGAAATGACCTCTACCCTGGGGCACGGGCTCCATTTTTCTTAACAGGTCAGGGAAACCTTTCCAGACGGTGTGTAGAGTTTTTAGGTGCCTTTGGTACTACTGATCACATAAGTTTTTCACTGTTATCTCAGATTCAAAGAAGCCAGCAAATGGACACCCACTGGTAACTGGAAGCAAATAAATATTACCCTAGTGCTCTTGAAATGCATGCATCCCGAAGTGTTAAAGACACTTATGTTGTAAGCTTTGGTCAGGGACGAGTGGGAGAGAGAACCCTGCCTGGGAATATGGAGAAAAGATATTGGGGAGCCCTGAAGCACAGGGACAAGGAGAACGCTGATTCTGTTACCGAAATCTAGCCTCTGCCTGTGTAGGTCTTGAAATGCAGAGACAGAGTTGCGGGTAAAAGAGGAAAAAAAATAGCTTTAGTGCTTTGCCAGGGAAAGGAGGGTCCCAGCAGGCTAATTTCCTAAAGACGGTGGCCCCATCCCCACCCCTAAGAAAGAATTGCTAGGAGTTTTATAGTAAATAGGAGAAAAGCAGCTTTTCAGATAGGAATTAGGATTGGGACAAACATGAATTCTTCTTTCTTTGGGGGTATCTTAGTCATCAAAGCTGGAGTCAAGAGGGAGTTCCCGTCGTGACTCAGTGGAAACGAATCTGACTAGGAACCATGAGGCTGCGGGTTCGATCACTGGCCTTGATCAGTGGGTTAAGGATCCGGTGTTGCCATGAGCTGTGGTGTAGGCTGCAGACATGGCTATGATCCCGCGTTGCTGTGGCTATGGGGAAACCTCCATATGCTGCGGGGATGCAGCCCTATAATGACAAAAGGCAAAAAAAAAAAAAAAAAGCTGGAGTCAAGAGATCTCAGAATGATCATGATGGTGGTTTTCTGGGTTATTGCCTAGAATAACAGTACTTGTGAAAACGGCATATTGATCGCAGATTAGAACAAACTAGGAAAGTTACTGAAAAACAACCTGTGCTAATAATCTTTAACCCACAGGCAATTTTGCTCAGGATGCCTAATCTTTTTTTTTTTTTTCTTTTGGTCTGTAATTTAGGGCCACACCCGTGGCATATGGAGTTCCCAGGCTAGGGGTCTAACAGGAGTTGTAGCTGCCGGCCTATGCCAGAACCACAGCAACGCGGGATCTGAACCAAGTCTGCAACCTACACTACAGCTCATGGCAACACCGGATTCTTAACCCACTAAACAAGGCCAGGTATCAAACCCTTGTCCTCATGGATGCTAGTCAGGTTCGTTAACTACTGAGCCATGATGGGAACTCCCAGGGCGCCTATTCTTTAACTATGGGTAATTGTGTTTAGGTTGCAATTAAGCTAGGGAGACACACAAGGAAGGACTCTAAGTTGTTCAGTTTTAAAGTATTCATTTCTAAAAAAAGTATAAAGAACATAACTTTTGGAGTTCCCATCATGGCTGAGCGGAAACGAATCTGACTAGGAACCATGAGGTTGTAGGTTTGATCCCTGGCTGCGCTCAGTGGGTTAAGGATCTGGCGCTGCCGTGAGCTGTGGTGTAGGTTGGAGACACGGCTTGGATCCTGCATTGCTGTGGCTGTGGTGTAGGCCGGCAGCAACAGCTCCAATTAGACCTGTAGCCTGGGAACCTCCACATGCCGCGGGTGCGGCCCTAAAAACGACAAAAGACAAAAAAATTTACAGATATAACTTTTCCCTTAGGTGTACAATATGCCTATATTATTATGTGTATCCCTTGAGAGGGAGCAAGGATCCTGCCACAAGGCTGTACTATTGTTCTTAACTGTTCCTCCCCTGTTTTTGCATCCCCTTCCTTCCTTGGTCAGCAACTGTCTGAACCTGTCCTTGGAACTCAGGGAAGGTCGTGGTGGCTGAATGAGGCCCATTTCCTAAGAACAAGAAACAGGGGCAGAGAAAGGCTTCTGCACCCAGGAGTCCTACAGGGCTGTGCACTGTTTCACTTCTTTTTCTTTTTTCTTTTTTTTTGGCTTTTTAGGGTTGCACCTGCAGCATATGGAAGTTTCCAGGCTAGGGGTTGAATTGGAACTACAGCTGTTGGCCTGCACCACAGCTGGATCCTCAACCCACTGAGCGAGGCCAGGAATGGAACCTGCATTCTCATGGCTGCTAGTTGGATCCATTCCCACTGTGCCACAAGAGGAATTCCTTGGTTTCACTTCTGATACCTCCAGAAAAGGCTCTCTTGCCTGTGTAGTGAATGACTGTGCCTAACTCTGTGAGAAACACGGATGTGTGATTAGGCTGCCCAAGATGGCTATTCTCTTGTACTTTCTACAACTCTGGCTCCACCAGACCCTAATTCTCCACACTCTGCTTACATTACCGACCTTCCACATAAATCTAAGAGCCTGATTAGTAAATGCCTATTTACCCTGGTCACACCTAGCGATTATCCTAATCTTTAGGTCAGAATATCTTCACTTTGGAGTTCCCGTCGTGGCTCACTGGAAATGAATCTGACTAGTATCCATGAGGATACAGGTTCAACCCTTGGCCTGGATCAGTGGTTTAAGGATCCAGCATTACCATGAGCCGTGGTGTAGGTTGAAGACTCGGCTTGGATCTGGCGTTGCTGTGGCTGTGGTGTAGGCTCTGACTCAATCCCAAAGCCTGGGAATATCCACATGCCACAGGTGTGGGCCTAAAAAAGAAAAAAATAATAATTATCTTGACTTTGATGTTTACCAAAAGGGCTGCGAGGGGTGTGCACTTCGGCTGGTGTCCCTGTTAACAGATCACTCAAACTGATGTCCGTTCCATCAGAAGCTTGTATCCTCCCTCTCCTCCCCGGCTGAGAAGAATGCCACCACATCCTTCCTGCTGCCTGCAAACCAGGGTGGGTGTCACTGCTCCAGGACCCTGCTCTGCTTTTAATTTTTTTTTTTTTTTAGGGCTACACCTATGGCATATGGAGGTTCCCAGGCTAGGGGTTGAATCTGAGCCGCAGCTACAGGCCTATGCCACAGGCACAGCTACACCAGATCTGAGCCACATCTGTGACCTTCACCACAGCTCACAGCAATGCCGGATCCTTAACCCACTGAGTGAGGCCAAGGATCGAACCTGCATCCTCATGGACACTAGTCAGCTTTGTTTCTGCTGCACCACGACAGGAACTCCATCCAGGACCTTACTTTGGCTGAGTAAGATCCCCTACCCATTACACCACTGATGTCTCTGTCACTGTCTCTGGCCCTTTCTTTGGACTTCAAGCTGCACAGTTACAGGTCTCCCAGCACAACCACTGATCTATCCCCAAACTGTTTCACATGGACATTTGTTCTTCAATACACACTGTAACTTCAAATGAATGAAATATCAAAATGACTATAGTTTTGTTGTGTTGCATTTTGCCTTGTCTTTTTACACCCAAACTGGCAGGAGGGAAGTTTCCAAGCTAGGGGTCACCTACACCACAGCCAGAGCAACACCGGATCCGAGCCTCACTTGCGACGTACTCCTCAGCTTGTGGCAATGCCGGATCCTTAACCCATTGAGTGAAGCCAGGGATCTAGCCCATATCCTCATGGAGACAATGTTGTGTCTTTAACCCACTGAGCCATAACAAGAACTCCCTGAAAAAGAATATTGTTAATAAAGCTGTACTAAAAAGCATACAGAGTTGTGAAAAAGAGAGTGAAAAACGGAGTTCCCATTGTGGCGCAGTGGAAACGAATCCAACTAGGAACCATGGGGTTACAGGTTTGATCCCTGGCCTCGCTCAGTGGATTAAGGATCCGGCATTGCCGTGAGCTGGGCTGTATGTCACAGATGTGGCCCAGATCCCATGTTGCTGTGGCTGTGATGTAGGCTGGCAGCTGCAGCTCTGATTTGATCCCTAGCCTGAGAACCTCCATATACTGGGGGTGCGGCCATAAAAAACAAACAATAAAAAGAGTGGAAAAACAACACTTGCCACAAGGTTTTGTTTGTTTGGCTGGTTTTTTTTTGGCAAGCCCACTGCATGGGGAAGTTCTGGGGCCAGCGATTACACCCAAGCCACATCACTGATCGGAGTCACAGCTGTGACAATGCTTGATCCTTAACCCACTGAGCCAACAAGGAACTCCACCATGCTATATTTTTACAATCCTTTCCGTACATAGATAAACTACTCTCTGTGTGGCTACATGGACATACATATTCAGATACAAATTATTTTTTGTTTAGTAAAAATAAGGTCATACTTTGTATATCGATCTGTAGTTTGCTTTCATTTAACGTATTTTGAACACCTCCGACTTCCTCACCTTACTCCTGACAGCATCTCACTGTATCCTCTTGTCCATCCACAAGCTACCTCCTTCCTTTAGGGTCTGAATTATTGTCCCTTTTCTTGCGCACCACAGTTTGGCTACCAGTGTCCCATAGGTGCCCGCAGGATCCCTCCTCCAGGACAGGGAAACTTACTGTAGGTCTCCAGGGCTCCTTCTTTGGTAGTCAAAACCCCTTTGGACCTCCTCCGTGCTCTCTCAGCCTCAGGAAAAAAAAAAAAAAAAAACTGGTCCCTATTGCTCATATGTTAAAGCATGTCAGCATTCAAAACCTGTCAAATGGTTTCAACAGCTCTGCTGAAATGGACTAATATTTAGAGTACTTTTAGGTAATAGTTACCAGAGTTATGAAAAGGCTCTCTGATTTTAGAACTACAAAGTATGCATTCAGTGGCTTGACATCTAGGATTTTAAATTTAAAAACCACTAAATAGGAGTTCCTGTCATGGCGCAGCGGAACTAAATCTGGCTAGGAACCATGAGGTTGCAGGTTCAATCCCTGGCCTTGCTCAGTGGGTTAAGGATCCGGCGTTGCTGTGAGCTGTGGTGTAGGTCACAGACGCGGCTCGGATCTGGCATGGCTGTGGCTGTGGCGTAGGCCAGCGGCTACAGCTCCGATTAGACCCCGAGCCTGGGAAACTCCATATGCCGCGGATGCGGCCCTAAAAAAAGATAGAAAGACAAAAAACAAACAAACACAAAAGCCCACTAAATATATGATACACAAAAACAAATGAGCATGAACATGATAAATGATGTAATATTTTGGAAGGCTCCAACCCAGTTATTCCATGTATGTATACATTTGAAAATAGTCGTTACAAAAGTGGAATACGCTCTTGCATCAATATTTTAATATGGAGTGTAAGTTAAAAATGGCAGGAGGACACTGCTTTCAGGGATGTCCACAAGCACCACAGCACCAGCACACACCTTTTTGGCCCTTCCCTTGATATGTGAACGTTGAGGACAGTGATCGAACCCTTCTCACAGCCACGACCAGAGCCCCAGCAGTGTCAATGCCAGGTTCTTAACCACTAGGCCCCCAGGGAACCACAATATAACTTAAAAGACAAGCTGTGCAGTAGGTTGCAGATATGGCTCAGATCTGGCATTGCTGTGGTTGCAGTGCTGGCCGGCAGCTGCAGCTCTGCTTTGACCCCTGGCCCAGGAACTTCCATGTGCCTCAGGTGTGGCCCTAAAAAGCCAAAAAGAAATAAATAAATAAATTGGGCTACTGTCAGTAGCTTCCAAATCCATGTCCAGGGAAACCACGTTTGGAATTTTTTTCATTTTTTTGCTTTTTTATGGCCACACCCATAGCATATGGAAGTTCCCAGGCTAGGGGTGGAATCAGAGCTACAGCTGCCAGCCTACACCACAGCCACAGCAACGTGGGATCTGAGCCGCATTTGTGACCTACACCACAGCTCATGCAACGCCAGATCTTTAACCTACTAAGCAAGGCCAGGGATTAAACCTACATCCTCATAGATCCTAGCTGGGTTTGTGAACGGCTGAGCCATGAAAGGAACTCCTCATGTTTGGAATTTGACATTAGCCATCTTATGAGTACTTAAAAGAGGGAAATTGGCAAACACTACCAACCAGAGCTTGATTTACTGTGTTTTCAATGTCTGGACTTAAGATGGAGGGAGCGTATATGATAATGCAATTTATCTTGAATGTGTATAATAACACTTTAGCTTTAGAATACTAAATGTAATACCCACGATAACTAAAAAAATAAAGTTATATAAGATTCAAAGAGAAGGGAGTTTTTGTCATGGCGCAGTGGAAACAAATCTGACTAGGGACCATGAGGTCGCGGGTCCAATCCCTGGCCATGCTCAGTGGGACAGGGATCTGGTGTTGCCGTGAGCTGTGGTGTAGGCCACAGACAAGGCTCAGATTCCATGTTACTGTGGCTCTGGGGTAGGCAGGCAGCTGTAGCTTCGATTCGACCCCTGGCCTGGCAATTTCCATATGCTGTGAATGTGGCCCTAAAAATGCAAAAAAAAAAAAAAAAGGTATGAACTACTTAACACAGATCACTGAGGAATCTCAAAATATTTATCAGTCATGAATGAAACCAGGGGAAAAACCCAAACTAAATATTTCAAGAGGAATAGTCATATAAAATTCCAGAAAATACAAATTAATCCACTATAAATAAATTATTGGTGGCCTGTGGGACAGGGAGAGTAAAGACAAATTATAAAATGGCACAAGGTAATATGGGGATAATAGACATATTCATTGCCATGTGAGAAGTCTTTGCAGGTTTATATGTACGTAAAACTTTAGATTATACACTTCAAATAGATACAGTATACTGCATGTCTACTATACTTGAATAAAAATTTATAAAATGGTTCAAAAGAGCTGGTTAAGGATCTGGCGTTTTCACTGTAGCAGGCTGGGTTGCAGCTCTGGTGTGGGTTCGATTGGGAGCCTGAGAACTTCCACATGCAGCAGGTGCAGCCAAAAAACATATAAAATGGTTCAAAAGAAAAACCTAGCTCTCTCTCTCCAGAAAATCAAGTCTGGCAATCCTGTATTGCCCCTCTCTTCTGATGACCTAGGAGGAGCAGCCTTGCCTTAGTGGTAGCACAGTGGTGAGCAGTGGATCCTTTCTCACCTGATTGAAGGAAAGCCGGCCGGTCACAGAGCCACACTGCAGACTGCAGGAGCGCCTCTCTCTGCTTGCTTCTCTAACGGCCTTTAGCTGAACATCCCAGAGACTATGGGAACCCACAAAACTAAGACCTTATTTCCTTGGACACTGACCTCAGTCAGAAAAGATGCACACGCCTGGAGGCTCTGAGTCCTGTGCCTGTGTGCACATTGGTCCTGCACAGTCACGGTCACTGGCGCATTCGACGATGCAATTTTAGAAGAGGACACTCCACCTACTTTACCGCAGTCTCTTCCGCTCCAGTGTCACTCTACCATCATGGTCCCCCCCGGCCCCGGAGTCTTACAGTGGCACTATCTAGGGCATTTCAGGGATCAGGGCATGTGGCTCCTCTGCAGAACTGCTGAGCATTATGGGATATTCCCTGTGAACAAGAAAAACAATGCCTGTTGTTCCCAGAAGCACTGGAGGTTGTCACATCTTCCCAGCTCCTCAGGTCTTTTCTGAGAGCACAAAAAAATTCTGATACACAATCCACTAATTAGGACCACAAAGCTCTGCAGTTTTTCCCAGGAGACCCTGGGCAACAACGTACATTGGGCCAAAACCAGAAGGAGTTACGGAGTTCCCATCGAGGCTCAGCGGAAATGAGCCTGACTAGCATCCATGAGGACGCAGATGGGATCCCTGGCCTTGCTTACTGTTAAGGATCCAGTGTTGCCGTGAGCTGTGGTGTAGGCCGCAGACCTGGCTCGGATCCCGCATTGCTGTTGCTGTGGCATAGGCCAGCCGGTACAGTTTCAATTTGACCCCTAGCCTGGGAACCTCCACATGCCACAGGTGTGGCCCTAAAAAAACAAGTTATATTCAATCATACTGACATGTGAAGCACACAAAGCATGGGACCCCTATGAAAGCTGTGTGCTCCTTAACGTTGGTAGAGCCCAGCTGTTTTCTTTTTGGAAGTTCCCAGGCTAGGGGTCAAATCGAGCTGCAGCTGCCAGCCTACGCCACAGCCAGAGCAATGCTGGATTCCAGCCTTGTCTGTGACCCACACCACAGCTCACGGCAACACCGGAACCTTAACCTACTGCACAAGGCCAGGGATGGAACCCGTGTCCTCATGGATGTTCATCAGGTTCAATACTGCTGAGCCACAGCTGTTTTCAGATCACCTCACAATGAACAGAACCCCATGACTAAAGGTGGCCTAAGCATTAATGCCTTTATTATTGCAAAATGCAAAGTAATATGCAGCATGCAGTTCCCAGGTTGGGGCCATGGACGCTGGGAAAATCCAAAATAAATGTCACTAGAACTAACACGTCCTGAAAATGCAGTCTTTCCTGGCAAGTCACCAACAGAACTCAGCCTGGGTCCACTGGGCAAAACTGGGTCAGGTCCATGCCTTCACTGGGAAGTGAGAAGGGATGGGGACCCTATGTTTAAGACTCCACATTATTTCCCCTGCAAAAGGGGATGAGACAGAGGCCAGCTTCCCTGAGGCAGATTGAGAGGTAACTTTGGCACACTGTGTGGACCTGCCAGGAGGTAGAGCTGAAATGAATTCTGCCACAGAACTGGCAGTGACATAAATCTGGCAAGGGCCCTGGACAAAAGCCCACGTACAAAAAGATAATACCAGTCCTTAAAGATTCCCACACACCTGGGACTTAAGGGGGAATCTCCCACTGCAGATTTTCGGCTATATTAGGTGGCTCCCACCTAACCTCTCTCCTCCAGTGTAATTACACTAGAAGCAAATTGCACATCCCAGCATAACTAAGGCCTCTCACCACTGTGAAGTCTCTGGTGTTGAATGAGGTCAGATTTGCAACTGAAGGATTTATCCTACACTGATAGTACTCAGGACCTTTTTCTAGTGTGAACTCTCCGGTGTTGTACGAGGCTGGAACTTTGGCTAAAGGATTTTCCACAGTCCTGACACTCATAAGGCCTTTCTCCAGTGTGAACTCTTAGATGTTTAACTAGGTTAGATTTGCAGCTAAACGATTTCCCACATTCACTGCACTCAATAGGCCTTTCTCCAGTGTGAACTCTCCAGTGATTCTTAAGGTTGGAGCTATGGCTAAATGACTTTCCACAGTCTCCACATTCATAAGGCCTTTCTCCTGTGTGGACTTTCCGATGTGAACTGAAGCTAGAGCTTTGCTTAAAGGATTTCCCGCATTTACTGCACTCATAAGGCCTTTCTCCAGTATGAAGTCTCCTGTGGTGAATGAGGCTGGAGCTTCGGCTAAAGGACTTTCCACATTCACCGCACTGATGGGGCCTTTCTCCAGTGTGAACTCTACGGTGGTAAATGAGGCTAAAGTTTTGGCTGAAAGCTTTCCCACATTCACTGCACTCATAAGGCTTCTCTCCTGTGTGAACTCTCTGATGCTGAATGAGGTTAGATCTTTGACTGAAAGATTTCCCACATTCCCTGCACTCATAAGGTTTTTCTCCTGTGTGAACTTTCCTATGGCTATTGAGGCTGTAGCTTTGGCTAAAGGATTTCCCACATTCACTGCATTCATAAGGCCTTTCTCCAGTGTGAACTCTCTGATGTATAATAAAACTGGAGAGGTAGGTAAAGAATTTTCCACATTCATGGCACTCATAAGGCCTTTCTCCAGTGTGCACTTTCTGGTGCTGAATGAGGTTACATCTACGGGTACAGGTTTTTCCACATTGGCTGCACTCATAAAGCTCTTCTCTAGTGAGGAGTCTTTGGTCCTCAACTACTGTTTCTGTGTAGCTGAAGGCTTCATTGACCACTCCCCAGTTCGGATGTCTTTTTCCACCGTGAAAGGCAGCCTCACACTCATTACTGTTCTCTGTCGCTTCAGTGTGAGTCATTGGTTGGTGGAAGAATCCCACGCGGGCTAAGGAGTCTTTGCCAGTCTCCCCACAGGAAAAGGATCTCACTGACACACGGGTTGTGCAGCTCTTTACAAACGAGGCTCTGTCCACAGAACTTCTGAAGGGCATCTCTCCAACATGCGGTTCCTGGTACTGGTGAAGGCTGGCAGAGAAATTCTGATGCCCACCTGTGTATGGCTTCCGCCCAAGACGTGTTCCTGGGTGCTCAGACAAGTGCAAGATCTCTCTCAGGACTGGGCCACACATCTCAAAGGCCTGGGCCTTCTGGGGAGACGAACCTGCCCTGATAGTCCTGATCTGTGACACTCCCACAGAAACGCTCTGTTCAGAAGATGCTTCCTTACCTCCCACTGCAGGCCAACCACCTGAAAACAAAGAAGTGATGGTGAAACATATGCTAATGTTCTTGGGAAGGGGAAAACCATCACAGATTAATTCAGCACATCAAAGAATCAGTCCAGGGAAGAGCTCTCAGGAAAAGAGAGCTGGGGA